>JAUIMM010000107.1:1800000-2267500 GCA_031769625.1 Taudactylus pleione
TCCTCCAGATGTGCTGACAAGCCTGTGCTTAGGATATGGGCAAATCCGAGTATCCTGAAAACTGGATTAAAAGACCCAGCAGCCACGTTCTAGCTGGTCAGTCTTGGAGCGCTGCAATTTTACCAATAAAATACCTTCCCACTATAAAACATTCTATAAATGATTCCACCATCTGTGCAGGCGCCACTAACTCACTAACTCGGAATGGGCCATGAAAGGCCATTGCAACAGCCACTTTAAACAACATGGCCTCATTAGCTGAAAAACAAACACCCTCAGCCTCCATCAATAGGTATGGCAACAAGCGGGTGTCAATATGACGATGGTTGGCCTCCAATACAGGTGCCTCCAAGCAAAAACAGCAATGCCAGCTGACCATTTTTGGATAAATGGAAGGGAACGTCCTGCAATATATGAAGACCAGAGAAATGAGTGCATCAGGCAACGCTGACTCTTACCTCTATCTTCTGATGCACATTGATAATGCTCCCAGTCATCTCAAGCTGCTTCATAAGAGTACAACATCCCTGTAGCAAGAGATCATCTGGTTAGTCCCTTAAATCCAGGCCAAATAGTCTGCTAAATATAAAGAGGAAAGCTGTCACCAACCAGCATGGCGTGAGGTGCCAACTGATGAAATTTAATCCAATTAAACCATGATAGGCAATCCAAAATGACATTCTTAACTCCAGGATCATGTGTGGCCTGAAAAGCAATATTATAAACCAAATGCCGTAAAATACTGTAGCCTAGTGAGCAAGAGAACTGCAGGCAAAGATGACGCACCCTGATGGTTAATCGCTTGTATGACACCTAAGTTGTCACACCAAAAAAACTTTACTAGCATTACACAAGCACTTCCAACAAAACTCGAGAGCCAAGACAATTGGAAGAAGGTTGAGCAGGAGGAGATTCCTGGTCAAGCCTGCAGCAATCCATTTGCCAGGCCAACTGCGCTGCACACCAAGAGCCATCTAGATAAGCACCAAAAACAGAGGATCCAGCGGAATTGGTAAAAAGCTGCAATATGCCATTGTCTGTCTTAGGAGACATCTATATGAGCACGACATTAAAGCTGGAAAAAATAATAGACCAGATCCAAAGGTTACGTTTCATTTCTGCCAACAGGCATTAAAAAATGATACGGATGGGCTTTACTGACTGCAGCCCTCTCCAATTCTCTACAGAAAACAATTGCCATAAGAATGATTCTAAAACCAAAGTTTAATAGCCCCAATAGGGACTAAGTGGTAGAGAGGATGGTAGAGGCTGTGCTAAAAACTGAGGTCTGACAACAAGTTGCTGCTGTAATAATTAAGCACTACATGGGCTTAAAAAGTAAGGTAAATGCAAGATAACAATAATATATATATATAGTGCACAAATATAGAGCATGCTTGCCGACTATCTGGCTGCCCCTTCTGGGGGGCGTGGCCAGCAAACGGGGGCTGGGCCGGCCAGACTACAAGCGTTTTCGGGCAGAGCGTGGGGCGGAGCCACGTGATCATGTCATTTTGGCCCCGCCCCCGCAACACACTGCCGATATTACAGGCAGTGTGAAGCAGGGGGGGGGTCAAAATGACGCGATTCGGCGTGAATCACGTCACAGGCCCCCTGCTGCCGGGGAGCTTCTTGTAATTGTGGTGGGGGGCAGGAAGGGTCGGCAGCTGCTGGGAGACTTGCCTGCCTTCCCGAGAGGTCGGGTGCGGCACCCTATTTTCGGGAGGCTCCCGACCAAATCGGGAGGGTAGGCAAGTATAAAGCTGATACCAGTATACAAAACAGTACTGTTTTGTAAATTGGCATTAGCTGTACATCTATATATTTGTGCACTATATATATTTTTATGTACATGAGATAAAATTAAATAAATTCCCTTTTATAGTATTTATTTATAGTGTGTTTTTATGAGGTTATTAGCAGGGTATGCACTCTAAATTATTGCTGTATTCCAAGAGGGACTGATCCTGTTATAGATCCAACTTCCCAGCCAGCAAGATTATAGCAATAGCTAAAAGCAGCTTATTAATTTTATCCTGCAGGAGATGGCAGCAACCTCCAACAATGTTAATTTTCACCTGCTTTTGTAGAAATTAAGTGATGATGAATAGGCCCCATTGACTGCAGGTTTGTTGATGTTTCCTATACCACTTGCCAGATGGGGTCTCATCAGCCAAACTGGGCTTTCTTACAGTTTTTGTATGTTTAATACTTTCATTTTTGTCTAATTAAAAACAGTTTTTTGAAGGTGTTTGTACTCTGGTTCTGATTCAGATGTGGTCGCAATGCCGATATTTATGCAGTTTGAGCGATCTTCAGCCATAGCACATGCATGTAATCCGCATTGCGCACGCATAGTGAT
Organism: Taudactylus pleione; assembly: GCA_031769625.1. Taxonomy (NCBI): domain Eukaryota; kingdom Metazoa; phylum Chordata; class Amphibia; order Anura; family Myobatrachidae; genus Taudactylus; species Taudactylus pleione. The sequence goes on from JAUIMM010000107.1 coordinate 1,802,363, forward strand.
TATAATACTTTTATACTCACACAAAGGATTCACTTATAAAGTGAGTGACAGGTAGTCAGCGTTTGGGGGAGGTAAGGGGGGATGGTTAGAAAACGCAGACATGTCAGCAGCATTTAAACAGTTTTCTGGGCAGGCATAAATTAGCCCTGAGTTCATGCTGGCTGCAGGAGAGCCCTCTGCGTACGTGGAGACCGGCTGTGCCTGTACTCAGGAGGCTGATGGCCGCCTGATCTGCGTTTCATGTTTCCGGTTATGTGCATGAGAGGCCGTTGTGAGATGCTTTCAGTGGGTGTCTCTAAGCAGTGGACGGTGAATGAGTCATTAGCATATTTTTGTATTTGCGATCCTTGAGAGATCACAACTGCGATGGTATTTGTGTCCACATCTCAATTAGGTCCTCTGTAGGGGATCGGTATGATTTACCGCCGGACGCATGTCGCAGGTCAAATCCCAGCACCGGAAGACCGGCACCAGTGAAGATCCTGACTGCGCTAAAGGTAAGTACGAACTAACCTAACCCCCCTAACCCTCCTTTAGGGGTGCCGAAGCCTAACCTCCCTCCGTAGTGAATAACCCTAACCCCCCCTCTAAGTGCCTAAACCTAACACCCCCTTCCCCGCTGCCTAAACCTAACCCTCCCAAGGGGGTGCATAACCCTAACCTCCCCCGGGGGTGCCTAACCACCCCTTCCCCTAGCCTATCCCTAACCCTCCCCCTCCCGGGGCGGTGCCTAACCCTAAGTCCCCCCTGGGAGCCCCTAACCTAACCCTCCCCACCGCGGCTGTCCGTGCCCAGCACCTGGCTTACTTTCGATCGGGATGGCGGGCGTCGGGCTCCCGGCGTAGGTAAAATGACAGGCGTCGGGATTTCGACGCCTGTCATTAGACCCTTGCAGGATTAGACCGTCGGCATCCCGACTGCATACCCTCTATACAGATGGGAAAGCCTGACGGTAAGAGCATGAATAATACCTTTACTTATTTAAAACAACTATCGCTGAAAATTAAACTAGACTGCATGGAACCTTTAAATGTACGTTCAATACAAAGAGAACATCTCTCAAGATCCCCCTGAGGAAATCTATTGCGACAGACAAACACATTGAAATAGTTACGGAACTAACAGAGAAGTTTACTGTGCAAAGCTGGAGGTAAGTCACTGAAAAGCAAGAGTACATTACTCCGTTCATACATTGTTTTACATGAGCCTAACCAATGGCCATTGTATTTGTCACTTATACTTGCTACATCACTGTATGAGATTATCACAAAAGCAACTCAGCAAAGGTTATGTGCACTATAATTGTGTGGAAAAAAATTGATCTTTCATTTTACTAAATGAACTAAAAAAAAGACCAGTTTAGCACTTGTTTTATTTATTTATTTTTTACTTTTTTTTCTGTTGCTTATTAATTTGCTATAATTTTGCTATATTACTTTATATTATCTATATCACTGTTTTCCTTTCCTTGTCAGGCCACTAAGAGCTGACGGAGAGGGAGTGCTACATGAGTTTGTACAGCCTATCTAGCATGATATCGCTCTGTGAATGTTCAGAAAGTGAATGCTTCAACTTCGGTCCGAGGATGGAACAGCAGGACAGTGCCCAAAAATGGGACTGTCCCACTGAAATCTGGATGGTTGGGAGGAGTGCTTCCCTGTTCTTCTGCATTGGTCGAACGCCCCTGGTTGTCGGTTTTCTGAAAACAAAACCCGTACATCTCTAGTTTCTTTTTGGTTTTGGTTCGGTTTTGGAGCCCTTGAAATAGATAAACCGATAAATTTGCATGCAATCCAAAGCTTAAGGTCAATTTTTAAATCCGAGTTTCGAACCCACAGTGATTCCAAACTAGGACTTATTTCAACTTTGAACCCCTAAGTTCTGGTGCGTTTATATGTCAGGAAAACCGAACCGTACATCACTAGTAATCACTTTAATAATTTACATCTGTTTTGCTACTAATTCTGCATCAGCCCCTAATCCTGTAAAGCACATCTGATTTAAATTAGAGATGTGCGGTTCGGTTCTCCAGAAATCCGAATTAACCAGAATTTCGTAAATCCAGGTAAATCCGAGTCACGGTTCTGATCTTTTTGCGTTTCGGAATTCGGATTTTAAATCTGAATTTTGGATTGGATAAATTACCTGATTTTAGCTGTTTTTAAAACTTTTTATCTATTTTTAAAAAAAATAAAAAAATTCAGATCCAAAAGCAAATCACTTGAGGGTGGTTTTGCAAAACCAAATCTAGATTCAAAACCTTGAAGGAGATACAGATCCAAAACCAAAACCATAACACAGGGTCGGCGCACATCCCTAATATAAATAGTTGCACTAGTAATAAAAACAATAATTTGTACATTCACCTAGCACAACACAAACTCATATAAAAACATTAAAACATTCAGCCATAATCTAAATTAACTGGGGGGTTTTTGTTACACCTTTTCTCTTTACTTTATCTGCATGTTTAACATTGAAGCTTATATGCAGAATAAACGTAAGGACAGAGTACAATCCCTGTGTTTTAACACACTGTACCCTGTCTGTCTCAGCACAGTTCCTGCACCAGGACAGTCCGCTCTGTTACACCTCACTTAACATATGAAAATGATCATATCTATATTATACATTGGTCAGTTTTGACAAAACCATATTTAAACACTATAAATCCATCACAGTAATCCATCGTACTCACAGATCAGGCTCCCACTCCCTCTGCACTTTGCATTTTCTGATGTCAGCAACCTTATGGGTTTGTAGCTCTTCTTTATTTCCCTTTTTTATTTCTAAATAAACATATTACAACATCACGGACCTGCTGCAGTTTTTCTCCAGCTACAGAGTCTTTCATGAATCACTTGCTTGTCCTTATTATATACAATTAATAATATTTGTGTTACCTTTTTATACTCTCTATAAACACATTTGCTTTAGGGATTCAGTATGATTTACCGCCGGCAGCGGCAGCCGTCAGAGGGGGAAATCCCAATCGTCTATAGAGGTAAGTATAACCTAATTCCCCCCCTAACCCTAACCCTCCTGTAGGGTGCCTAACCCTAACTTCCCCCCCCAGTGCCTAACCCTAATCCCCGCTCTAAGTGCCTAAACCTAACCTCCCCGCTGCCTAAACCTAAGTCTCCCGGGGGGGTGCCTAACCCTAACCTCCCCCCGGGGGTGCCTAACCCACCCTTCCCCTAGCCTAAACCTAACCCTCCCGGGGGGAAGCAATCGGGCAGCCGACTGCCTATATACCGGCAGCCGGCTTCCCGACTGTCTTATCCCGGCAAGGGTGAAATGCCGGGCGTCTAGATGTAGACGCCCGCATTTCCCCGACGCCGGGAGACCGGCACCCAGCATCACGATCGTAGTGATGCCGGGCGCCGCGAGCGGACTGCCGCGTGGGGGGGGGGAGGGTTAGGTTTAGTGCTCCCGGGGGGGACTTAGGGTTAGGAACCCCCCCGGGAGGGTTAGGGTTAGGCTAGGGGGAGGGAGGGTTAGGGTTAGGCACCCCCAGGGGGGATTTAGGATTAGGCACCCTCCCGGGGGACTTAGGTTTAGGCAGCGGGGAAGGGGGTGGTTAGGGTTAGGCACTTAGGGGGGGATTAGGGTTAGGCACTTGGGGGGGAAGTTAGGGTTAGGCACCCCTAAGGAGGGTTAGGGTTAGGGGGGTTAGGTTAGTGGATACTTACCTATCCACGATCGGGATTTCCAGAGCTGTCGGGCTTCCGCTGCGTCGCACTCTGCTCCAGTCGGCCTGCCGCTGATGGGAATCATACCAATTCCCTCCCGGGGGTGCCTAGCCCTAAGTCCTCCCTGGGAGCCCTGAACCTAACCCCCCCACCCCGTGGCTGTCCACGCCCGGCGTAGGTAAAATGACAGACTTCGAGATTTCGACGCCTGTCATTTACCCCTTCCCGGGATTAGACAGTCGGGAAGCCGGCTGTCGGGATCCCCTCCGTCGGCTTCCCGACTGCTTCCCTGCTTTAGAAGCTTGTTACTGATTCAGTGACAGACAAATGAAGTCATCCTGTGATTCTCTTGTGATCTTCTGAATAATTCCTGAATTTATTTCTTCTCAAATGTATGAACGTTTACTGGCTAAACGGTTTTATACAGCAAAGTCCTGTAGTTGGACATAAGTATAACAACTAATGAAAAAAAAAAAGAATTTCTGGTAAAAATGGTGGAAGAACAGTAATATGTTTATAATATTTTCTGTATCATTAGATAACATTATAATTCACGGGGCCTCCTTTGACCAATCTACAGATGAAGCAGTCTCTGTAGCAATATTTGACTCAATTAGTGAGATCATTATCATATGTTTTCCATTGATAGGAGTAATGTTGGGCATACACTGTCAGATAACGTGTGTCACACTGACAGACATTTTATCTATCAAGCTGAAACCCATCACATACCTTGGCCATACACTGTTAAGGTGCGTATCCACTTGCCGATTAAAATTTGCGATTGAACGATAACGACATCGTTATCGTTCAATTGCTCATTAATCGTTCAGAAATCGTCCTGTAAAATGGCGTAAAGAACCAGCGTAAAGAACCAGCGACGACATCGCTCATCTCCCGAACATGACAATCATACCTAGCGATATCGTCAGGTTGACCATGTTCAGGGATGCGGGCGGGTGCCTGCAATGAATGACATATTGTTCATTGTGGGCACTGCACCGTACAATAAACAATATCGATATCGTTATCATGCAGTCCTTCATACACGGCATAAGATATGTCACAGTGTATGGGCACAATATTTGCGTCAGATGCGGGCAACTAATTATCGGATCTATCGGACATGCTGGATGACTTTTCATGTTCGTAAGACCGATAAATGCTGATCGGTCGCAGCAATACACTGTTCAATTATTGGCATGATCAAATGATTATAGGCTGATTGTGCTGATAATTGGACAGTGTTTGCTCAGTATAAGTATTAAGCTAAAACGTTGTGCCCCATTATGCAGCCAAAAAAAATCAAAGTCTGCTCAATTCATAGATAACAATAATTGTCTGCAGTCTCCCATACTAACAGTTTATATACACTATCTAACAAGTACAGCTATATTGCCATCTGTTTTTCATTTTCAGAGGTACTTTCCTGTCATTTAATAGTCAACTCTATAATTGGCTTTGTTAGTGTCTATTCTGTTTAAAATGATCAAACTGCGTAGTTTAAATTCTCTTACTTTTACCATAATGAAAATGTATCTGCAAGATGGGTCCAGAGGAGACAATGGAATGTAGCAACTGAGAAATGTTTGATGACAATAGGAAGCTAGAAGCAGGGGACACAGCTAGGCAGGAAGTTATACAACTCTATTACACCAGCTAAGGGTACACATTGCTTAACAGTATACACAGACATGGACACACATTCTCATTTTCTATCACTTACACACACACACACTTACACACACACTCACACGCACACACACACATGCACACATATGCACACAAGTACAAATAGAATGGCAGAGAGCAGGTCACACATGTATTAAGGTTCTTTCCCATTAGAACTGAATTCTGTTTCTGCTGCATCACTAATGTGTTCATTACTTTCAGCACTTCCCCTTTAGCCCAATTCCCCCCTCCTCCTTCTCTTTCCTGCCGAGTCAACCGATCAATCCTCTGTCCATGACTACCTACTGTAATTCTACCAGCCACAGGAAGTTACAGAGCTATGGAGAGGAGAGAGAGAGAGAGGGGCTGACCCTGGTCTGCTGAATGCCACAGAGCTGTGGCTGAGTACTAGCGCGAGGAGACCGGCTGGCAAATAAAAGAAACAACTGTAGACTGTGGGATGTGGTTATAATTGTTTATCTACTTCCCCTGATAATATACTGTGGTTCTGCAGTTAGAAATGTTATCAGACACTTGTGAGAGTCCCTCTAAGCCCCTATATTGTAGCTGGTGATTGGATCAGTGCATGTAAAATGGCATGTATATTAACTAAAAACACATTATAACATGTTATTATTATTATTATTATTATTATTATTATTATTATTATTATTTTCTTTTGTTTGATTCTTTTATTTATATGGTTGTGCCGAACAAGAAGAATACAACTGAAAATAACTTACATAAGTACAGACTAAAACAAACAAGACAACAATTTCATATAAATACATAATTATAGTGTGTAATTAGCATGATTATGTTATGTAGATAAAGGAGGGAGATCCCTGTTCATATATGCTAAAAATGGACAGGGGATATGAGTGGAGACAACAGGAAAAGAGGGCAGGGGCTTCACAGGTAAGAGAAGGGATGGTAAGCAAGATTTAAAAATGAATTTAAAGGGCACACTTGAAGACTGGGAGAACAGATAAAAGTCTAGTGGATCATTGGTGGTTATTCCAGAGGTTGTGAGCAGTCCTGGAAAAATTCTCAAGGTGGGAGTGGTAAGAGAGGTACTGTACTGCATATTTGTGTATCATCAGCATAGAGGTGGTATCAGAGCCCTAAACGGATGATAAGCTCACCAAAAGAAGAAGTGCAAAGGGAGAAGAAAATGAAACCAAGGATAGAATCTTGGGAGACTCCAACAGAAAGATGTGGAGGAAAGTTAGAGGTGAATTTAGATATGTGGAAGGAGCAGATGAACAAAGAGTCACAGATCATAATGGAGTGGGGATTTTCAAAGTATCCATAGTGTTAAATGCCCCTATGAGGTCAAGATATATAAACATAGAGGCTTGCATTTTGCCATGCAAAGGTCATCTGTGACATTGACAAGGACAGTTTTGGTGGAACAAAGACAAGGACAGTGTTGTTGGAACAAAGACAAGGACAGTTCTGGTGGAACAGAGTAGGTCTAGAAGGGTGTTTGAGGAGAATAAGGAGGATGTACACAACCAGCTCAAGGAGCTTGCAGGCATACATGAAGAGAGAGATGGGAAGATACCCAGAGATCGAGGAGGGGTCAAGTGAAATCTTCTTAAAAATGAGGAAAACAGGGCATGCTTAAAGCATGAGGGGAAGGTGCCATGGGAGTGACAGGGGAACTAGATAATTTGACTAGTTGGGCAATGTGGAAACATGGCAGGGGGAGGAACTGGAGGAGGTAGTAAGGGATAGGGTCAAGGAGGAGATGGAGGGTGGAAAGGAGAGCATGCACTTCAACCTCAAGTGTGGGGAGAAGGAGGACAATGTTGGTTGTGCTGGTAGAGGAGATGGAAATGGGGAAGTGGAACCTGAAGGGAAGAGATCTCATGGTAAATTTACTCTATCAAAAGTTGGTGACTAAGTCAAGTACACAGATAAATTAGAAGAAAGGAGTCTGGGAGAGGAGGGAGTCGAAAGTAGTGAGGAGGATGGTGAAGGTTAGAGGACTGGGAAGAGATGATAGCTTTAAAATAGGATAGTTAAAGAGTAAGTGAGTGAGGGAAGATTTAGGATGAGAGTATATGCACAGCTTGGACGATGCTAAATAAAATCAACAGCTTATAATAACAGCCATACCTATATATTATCCCTGAACTTATGCACATGTATTACCATTGTATGCCCGCATGTGACAGACCAGCCATATGCCCTCCCACAATGTATCAGTTCTATCTTTATACATATTGTGCTGTATACCTAATTTATTAGCCTTGTGTCTATACCACTGTGCCATTCTCTGCCAAACACATTATACTGTACCAGCCTTGTTTGTCAAAACCATGGTTATCCTACTTTCCGACATACAATATAATAGCTGCTTAAATCCTCACATAGAAGGAATAGCCTCACACCTCACATCTGATTTGTGTCCACAGATTTTTGTACCTGTTTGTTCGATATTTGCCTACTCTCCCAGAATTTCCAGGAGACTATGTAATTTGAGGGATATTTCCATGGCTTTCAGTACAGTAGACAACCCTTATGCAACCCACATACTTCTCCAGCAAAGTGGGCAGATCACGGCATAATGTCGCAAATCAATCTGATCTGTGACATCATTGTTTTGCCCTGTGGCATAATGCAGTTATTTGCAGCATTCCATCACAGGGGCTGGATTATGATTCACAGCATCATGCCCCTGTAACCTCATAGTTAGAACCCCCCTCCCAAAAAAAAAAAATTTTCCGGAGCACAAAAAAGAAATAGTAGGTAAGTATGGACTTGCACCCACCAGTTGTGAGTCCTAGCACATTGTATGCAGTGTCTTACACATTATTTATGGGACACAGAGATGCCAGCCTGTAATGGCACTGTGCTACCTTACAATGTATAGGCCTAAGATCCTACAGAATTTTAACTTAATCTTTTCACTCCATCATATATTAACACTGCAGCAGCTGGGAAACATTTAGAACTGCTTCATGGTGTGTTCTGTAATGATGTGTTATACAGATGTGTCTTAATTTACCTATATTTCTAGATATACAGTTGAGTTTTGGACTACACTGCAGCCCCACCTGTGGAGCCACCACTGCAAGCTAGTATTCCATACAATACCAACTTCTGGCACCTTGTCATGAGTTGTGATTCCTTATAATGCGAACTCTTGCATAGTCCACAAGCCCGCAAATGACCGGTCAGAAGGAAAGTAAAATAAGATCATATCTCTACAGCTCCAGCAGCCACATTTCTAAATTTAGCAAAAACCTCTATTATATGTTGGTCTGTTTTTTTGTGTACAGTGCTGGATCTAGACCATGTGGACCCCAGGGTGAAAATATACTTTGAAGCACCCCTCCCCACAAACTACCAAAAAATATATTTTTTTTAGGACAAAGCTCACAGGCATGAGAGGCATCTAGAAGGACCAAGCCAGTATGTAGTGGTCCATGATGCTTTTTTGAAATGTTCAATACCATAGAAATTATATAACTCCCTCCTCCTCCAGGTCCTCAGTCCTCATCTGGAACCTGGTCCACCCCCTGGAGCCATGAGTGAGTATCACAGCAAACCATGAAGCTGTTGAGTCTCCCGGGCTGCTTTCATTTTCAGACAGTTCCTTCAGGAATGGAGTCCAGGCCCGTTCATAAGCACTCCCCTACATCAAACCTCCAAGACTGACCCACTTTGCAGTGATGTCCAGAATCTGGCATAATGCTGAGGGTGACATGGCTCCTCTTTGCACTCCTCAAAAATGTATGGAATGATGACAGCATGCGGAGTGACATCATTATGCCCTACAATCAGGTGGTAGAGAGGAAGATGCCTCCTCTGAACTTTTATATCTGGGCAGCTGATGGCCTTGACTTGTAGTCAACCAAATGACTGTGCAAATGTGGCTGCATCCTCAGCCACCGGGATAGACAGTGCTGGCGGAGTGACCAGAGTCATGTTTATTTGAAAATCATGTATGTACATGCAGAGTATTCAAGCTCGTATAAGGTCACTATGCAAGTGACCAAATACTTTTCCATTAAGAGTATTTGGGGACACACACTGGTATTTGTAACATTAAACAGTAAAAAGAAGAGTGTTATCTGCAGATTATTGGTAAATTATGTTAAACTTTGGAGACTGTGATTAATGAGTCTGGTTAGAGTGGGTCCAATCAAAATGCTGAACTAAATTGCAATTGTGGGGCAGCACAGATGGTGTAATGGTTAGCGTTACTGTCTCACAGCACTGAGGTCAGGGGTTCTATTCCCACTACGGCCCTAACTGTGCGGAGTTTGTATATTCTCCCTGTGCTTGCGTGGGTTTCCTCCAGGTGCTCCGGTTTCCTCCCACACTCCAAAAATTTACTGGTAGGTTAATTGGCTTCCCACAAAACATTGACCATAGTGTGTATGTGCGTGTGCATGTCATAGGGAATATAGACTGTAAGCTCCACTGGGGCAGGGACAGATGTGAATGGTAAGATATTCTGTAAAAGCACTGCGAAATACGTGTGCACTATATAAATAACTGGTAATAAATAATAATAATTGTGGTTCTTCAAGTAACACAGTTGAACTCTACTGTACCTACAATTATGCATCAGGCTGTGTTTGAAGGCCTTACTACAGTACATGGAAGGCAATCTATGAAAAAGCCACCTCAATAGTGAATGGAATGCTCATTTGAGGAATGTTTATTTGAGGGTTTTAGAATCACAGCTCAGCCATGTATGTGACCACTTACATGCAGGGCCGGATTAAGGGCAGGGCGGCAGGGGCGGTCATCCTGGGGCCCCCACACACTGTCCCCGACCCCTGGCCACATGCCTGGCGAAAAGGTTGATTGCAATCTACTGGAAGCTCACAGAGCTCCCGCCTGTAGATCGCGATCAACTTACGGTAAGTGGGAACGTTGGCCACTGAATACTGATCGCTTCAGAGGCCAGTGTTCCCAGTGATGCAGTTCATGGGTGACATCATGATGTCACCCACGCACTGCAGAGGAGAGGAGCCTGCGTGCCAGATCCAGCAAACAGCGGCAGCAGCAGTAGCAGTGACGGCGGGACTCGGGAGTTGTGACGGCGTGGAGCAAAGACAGGTAAGTTTTTTCAACAGGGGTGTGGGCAGGTAGGGAGAGCCACTAGGGACACTACTTTATGGGGCACATCTACAGGGGGCATTTAAAAAGAGACACAACTACTGGGGGCATTGCAGGGGGCATTGGAGGAAAGGCACAAATACTGGGGGCATTGGAGAAGGGGCACAACTACTGGGGACATTTAAGAAGAGGCACAACTACTGGGGGCATTGCAGGGGGCACAAATACTGGGGACATTGGAGGGGGCACAACTACAGGGGGCATTGGAGGAAAGGCACAAATACTGGGGGCATTTGAGGAAAGGCACAAATACTGGGGGCATTGGAGAAGGGGTACAACTACTGGGGGCATTTAAGAAGAGGCACAACTACTGGGGGCATTGCAGGGGGCACAAATACTGGGGGAATTGGAGGAAAGGCACAAATACTGGGGGCATTGCAGAAGGGGTACAACTACAAGGGGCATTGCAGAAGGGGCACAACAACTGGGGGCATTCCAGAAGGGGCACAACTACAGGGGGCATTCCAGAAGGGGCACAACTACAGGGGGAAATGGACATCAGGCAGATATACCGGTATGTGTATATATATATATATTTATATTTATTTTTTTATATATATAACTTATTGATAGGGGCCCCCACACGTTTGTTGCCCAGGGGCGCCCACAGACCTTAATCCGGCCTTGCTTACATGGCTAACAGATTCAGGATTTCAACAAACCCAGTCATACAACTGACCAACTGGCTTTAGTGGCTAAATTGGTGAACTCTGTGGTGTTGAACTAGCCCATTGGCCCAACAGGCAATCTTTACAAAGGTGAGAGAAGTCCTCATATGACAACATGAAATCCTGGTGACAATGGGAATGATAAAGACAGTTGGCCACATTTAGTTGACAGAGGGCTTGATTCAGAGAGTTACACAATTCCAATATTAACACAGATTGAGCGATTTTAGCCATTGTGCATGTGTGAAACTAGGGATGTGCAGGCTCAGATTAGTTCGGATTTTCCTGCCATGTTCGGATTTTTCCCACCAAAATTCAGGTCTCGGAAAGAGGCAAAATGTCATCTTTCATGGACAAACATCATCATTCCTGGATAAAAGTCCATGAAAGATGATGTTTGTCCATGAAAGACGATGTTTTTCCTCTTTCTGAGACCCGACTTTTGGTGGGAAAAATCTGAATTTGGCGAGAAAATCTGAACTAATCTGAGCCTGTGCATCCCTACGTGAAACCCACACGCAGTGATTGGTTTGTGATAACGCTCGCACAGAGGATTCACTTGCAAAGTGAGTGATAGCGTTTTGGGGTGATAATGGGGGGATGGCTAAGAAAATGCAGGCGTGTCTGACCGTTCAAATGCCATTTCATGGGCGTGTATAAATTAGACATTGCAATATTCTTTAGCAGCATGAGAGCTCTCAGCATGTCAGGAGAGATGCAGTGTTTTAGACAGGTCAGACTTCACTCAGTAGCTGATCTTCATCAATGTTCCCAAGTTTGCCCTGTTGCAGGTCACCAGGCATATATGAGAAGGCAGCAGTGGGTGTCCCTATGCTCAGGTAAGCTTTGGAACACAGTAGCATATTTTCACAAATTCCATCCGTAAGACATCACAGTTGCGATTGCATTAGAGTAAATCTCTGAATCAGGCCCACAATTTGTGTCTTGGATGTGTGCAAGCAACATGTGTCACTAAAATTACTGACTTGCAAATGTATGTACAGTATGTATGTATGTATGTACAGTATGTATGTATGTGTCTTGAGTTATGTCCAGCTCTAAACACAGCAGTATTTCTACGTGAGACACAGAAAAGTGTAGGCGTATGCCCAAAGATAGCACAGAACCTTAGTCTAATGATTGAATTGCTCTATGTGCACAGAATATAACATATAGAAGTGTCTACCCAGGGTAACAGCACTATACAGTGAATAGATGTACTGAAGATGTACAGTGTACTGTAATGTATGCAAATGGCTGTTTGTAAATAACTGTTCCATAAAATTGTGTTTAAAATCTTTATATTCCCTTAATGAATATCCTAAAAGCCTTACTGTATCTCTAATTTAAAGGTGACTTTTTCAGTTGTCGGGCTGCTTTGTGTTATCTTTGTCTTTGTCCTTCGCACTACAGCCACAATAAGATTTCCTGGCTGGACTAATATGTTCATCTAAATGTATTTGTGACCCTTCATTAACAATATCACCATAATGTTATCTACAGGTCTCAGACACATTAATCTAGTGTATTTGTATTTTTTTTGCTTTACTAATTTCATGTTCTTTCTGCCACCAGCCAAGGTAAATGCTGTTGTGTCTGGGTGAATAAATCGTGCCCATAGCAGTTCCACTGTTTTTTAAATAAAACTTTTCATGGAATCTTAAATTCTTGTTTATTATGAATTTAAATAGTTGTTGAGAAATACACTTGTAATGGTGAAGAAACATTTTATTACATCTTTTCCAACTGTATGGTACTATATTTCTATACAGTCCTTCAATATTGCACAAAATAAGCCAAGTATCCAAACCTATTTTCTATAGATGAAGGACTCCAAGTTTGCTAATTCAGTTAAACTCTATAAATTTGCACAACCACACAAATTTGCTCAAATACAAAACACTATATACAGTACATGGAGTAGGACTAATAGTAATGGGAAATACATGGATTTATTTATTATTTATTTATTACCAGTTATTTATATAGCGCACACATATTCGGCAGCGCTTTACAGAAAATATTTGTACATTCACATCAGTCCCTGCCCCAGTGGAGTTTACAATCTAAATTCCCTACCACATGCACATACATACACACTAGGATTAATATTTGTTGGGACCCAATTAACCTACGAGTATATGTTTTTTGGAGTGTGGGTGGTAACCGGAGCACCCGGAGGAAACCCACGCAAGCACAGGGAGAATATACAAATTCCACACAGATAGGGCGTTATTAGGAATCGAACCCACGACCTCAGTACTGTGAGGCAGTACTGCTACCACTATACCGTCTGTGTTGCCCAAATGGATAGAAAACTTATACCAGATAATTGTGGACAAGGCAAACAAAATATCAAACACTCAATTGCTTTAATAATGTGATCACAAAATCCAGGAAAATGATCCAGAAATGTACATTTAAAAGAAATAGTCACATATACAGTATATACTCATTCTGGAACAAATGTCCAAAGGCTTGTGTAGTCACGTTAGTTTCCATGACTTCTTCTGATGAAAGACAAAGACTAATCTTAGCAATCCCACTTTCTCCTCAGTGTAATTCTACATCCACCAGAGTAGCCATACTGTATAAGGAAGCACACAAACATTCCTAGTGTATTACCTTCAGTGCTATTAGGGAATACAAATGGTGGGAAATGATAAATGAATGGATGTAATAAATAATAATACATATGTATGGTAGAAGGGGGACTTGGCCACATTCATAAGGTCAGCATGTGAATGTAAAAATGGTCATAATATCAACAATGAACATTAACATAGGTTCATTATGTCGACATTGACCCTGTCAACACTCAGCTTTTTGATAGTGATGAAATTCTGACATTGGCCCTGATTCAGAGCCGGACGCAAGTCGCTGCTCATTCGCTCCGAGCGATGTTTGCCCAACTGCGCATGCGGACGGATCGTAATACGCATGCGCGAACCACTCAGTGCGGCCGAAATTCATGTGCACGCAAAATAGCGAATGCCTGATAATTTGAGTGACAGAAAGAGGCGTATGTGGGTGGTAACAGGGGAAGGTGCTTGAAAACGGGGAGTGGAGATCCGAACGCAGGCGTGCCAAACGGTCAAAACGGGCGTTTTATGGGTGTGCATATTTAAAACAGCAGCGTCATTGACCACGTCACTGGGCTATTTTAGAGCCAGAACTGCTCGCAAAATTGTGGTAGCAAACAACAGCCCCAAGAATAGCGAGCAGTTCATACCCTGATCGATGTACTCGATTAATCTAATAAATAGCGGACATGACGTAGGATGCGAGCGGCCAGGGGGCGTATCGTTTCAACAAACGAACGCAAGTTTTGTTCGCTCGTTCAGACATAGAGGTGTGAACAGACCGCAAACAGCGAACGGTTCATTTGAATAGCCACCCCTTGTTTTAGAACGAACGACCGCAAATAGCGAATGGCTCTGAATGAGGGCCATTGTTAGAATTTTATCCATGTATTTTTATTGTTATTCTATCCCTAACCATATCCTTAACCCTAGCAGTAATCATAATGGTATTCCTAGCCCTAATGGTAACCCTAATGCTAATCCTAAATTTAATGGTAACCCTAACAGCAACCCTAACACTAACCCTAACTCCAACGGTAACCATATCCATAATGTTAATCTTAAACCTAAGCCTAATAGAAATGTCTACATTTTGCAGGTGTTTACATTATGATTTCAGCATTTTAACTTTGTCGGCATCATTAATGTTGACCATCTACTGTGAACATTCGAATGTCAACATTGTAAATACAGACATTGTCACATCATACCATCGATAGATACTGTAGATAGAAACGAGATAGATAGATAGATAGATAGATAGATAGATAGATAGATATATAGGTAGAAATTAGATAGATAGATAGATAGATAGATAGATAGATAGATAGATAGATATGAGATAGATATTAGATAGATAGATATTAGATAGATAAATAGATAGATAGATGATAAATAGATAGAAATGAGATAGATAGATAGATAGATAGATAGATAGATAGATAGATAGATAGATAGATAGATAGATAGATAGATAGATAGATAGATAGCTATGAGATAGATAATATATAGAAAGAAAAAAACATATTTTTTATATTTTACTTTTATTGGAGATAAAATAACTAAAAAATATTAGTAAGATATAATTTTTTTAATAGATAATTATTTTGAAGATGGTTAGAGGGTTTCATAAAATAATTAACTCTCTTGTGTGTGCTACAATGTACCACTCTATTTAGAATGTTACAACATATAGATTGCTTACTGGCAACACTAGGGGGTTGCGGACCACACTGGGTGACACCATACATGTGGGTGACATCAAATTAGCAGAGCTGCTCTGCTATTTTAGTGTCATCACCCCCTCGGATGGTGTCACCGAGCAGCGTTGATGGATGACGCGCACATTTGCACCATCCACACTCTCTGGAGCACTGTTCAAGCACCTAGCGTGAACATAACGGGGCCCGACATTGAGTTAATCCCCCATAACTCATACACTGGGAGTGTGGCATCACAGATAAGACCATACAACCTTTTGCATCCTCCTACAATAAGTACGAGAGCTCTGCAATGCACACTGGGTGACTCCAACCCTAGTGACATCACTGAGATTATTGACAGTATAGTTTTTTCTATAGTTTCCATCTTAAAATGTCTCTTCATAGATATCAGCTCTTCATGTTCATTGCATGTGAATAGTGTTGTAGATGTTGTTTTCTTGTCCCTTTAGGTCCTTCAAAAAAGAGAAGAAAATTAAGAATATTTCAAGCAAACATGAACATTTTTTATTGTATAATAATAATACTAAAATTCATTTTTAAAGATTTCTAATAACAATATATAGAGGAGCCTTATGTTAGAAACATCCCATACATGCTACATTTTGTGTTTTGATAACATTATAAATAAGTACAAAAAATAGAAATATGCTATTGTTACATTCTTCATTCTTTATGGATTTGGATGGGTAATAAAGCATACTATGGCATACCCTGAAGATGCTAGCATGACAGTATTGTACAGTACAATATAATATACGCAAAGACAATGGCAGCTATGAAAGTGACAATGAGAACCTGTAAAGTGTGTGACTGTGGAGGGGGAATTCATTATCAGACTAGCACAGAACGATTAGGAGGACCTTTTTATTTTACAATTTAAAAAATATCTGTTTTTAAATGAATTGCCTCCTTTAAACTTATTGCATCTTTACAGTTTTATTTTAATCACCAACTTATAGTGTATGACAATAATGCTGGGTACACACTGACAATTCATCGGCCAATATATCTGCTGCCCGTCGGCTAGTGTGTACCCGCGATATGTCGGTGAACGTCATCGTTCACCGACATATCGCATTGGTTGTGCTGCACACATATCTGTCCAACAGCAAGTGTGTATGGGTGGTCTGCAGACCGCCCATACACACACAGCGGCAGCTGCGAGGAGGGTGGTGGGATATGCCCCCCGCCCACCGGGACATGCCCCCTGGCTGCCGGGACCCACAGCCAGACACAGATGATGGCCGTTCAGTGTGTATGAACGACCATCACCTGCAGATATATCTGCAGATCGCTCGATCTATCTGTAAAGTGTGTACCCACCTTAAGAACGAATATTGTGCTGAGATCTTCCCGCCAAGTTCGGATCTCATATTGCATATTAATAAGCAGATAGCATATTTATCATCCCACATTAGGACCTCTAGGGGCTGCATATGCACTAAAGCTGGGTACACACTTTTACGATTGCAGGCTGATCGGGTAAAACTGTCCACATCAGCCGTGCAGTCTGTCCCCAGTGTGAGCCCTGTCAGCTGCCTGTGAGCCTTGTACACACTGTGCAGACATAGCACAGTGTGTACGGGCTTCTATGGGATCGAGAGGTCGACCCGATAAAAATTAAACCATACATAAGATGCGACCTCCCGATCCTGAAATCTATACAGCTACAAATACAGCTATTAACATGCCATATTATACCTGATAAGTAGGTTCTGTTCTCTCCCGCTCATTGCGTCCATTTCCTGGAAAATAGATCAGATTACCTGGTAAATTATAGTACGTATCATTTTTAGACAAGCTCGTTTTTGTAAAACAGTTGTTGTCTGAGTATGGTATAATATACACAACAGCTGATAATCACTGTTTGTTTACTCCTAATATACACAGAATGTTAATTTAAAGTGTCTATAGCTCATTTTCAATTT
Source organism: Taudactylus pleione (assembly GCA_031769625.1). Taxonomy (NCBI): domain Eukaryota; kingdom Metazoa; phylum Chordata; class Amphibia; order Anura; family Myobatrachidae; genus Taudactylus; species Taudactylus pleione. The sequence goes on from JAUIMM010000107.1 coordinate 1,819,770, forward strand.
CTTTTAATCACAATTTTACAATAATTATCAAAAAAAAATGTATATAAAAAACTAACACACTTTCTAACAAGTGATCACATCACTTTGCTTTGTGCAACTGACAAATTTTTTTTTGTAAGAACCGCTCAGAAATTGTCGGGTTTCTTTATGAGTGAATTAGGTGAAGAACATCTATTTCATCATATCCAAAATGATTTAATACAAAAAAACAAAACAATTTTTTTTTTATATTTGTAAAAAATAGTTTTTAAAAACATTGGAACACCGGATCACCAACATCTGAACATTGGGAACATCGTAATAATCGCCAACATTTCAATTTTCCATTTTACAGTGGTTTCAGGCACCAGGTGCACTAGGGGTCAAAGATGGGGATAATTTACTTTTTCCCAGTGGCTGCTAATCCCTGCAGCCGCTGGGTGAAGGGTCCCATTGTGCTGAGCAGTGATCGTCAGCACGACAGATATCTGAGAGAAGCAGCATCTTCCTGCAGCTGCTCACACTGTTTATCTGCCTGAGCGGATTATTACGACTAGATCAGATAATGCAGTGCCTGGAGTTGTTGGAAAAATGCAACCATTCCAGGCAAGTGGTTAAAGAACTTTTGGCAAGTGGGGAAAAACTAAAAAGTTTTGTCAATGTTGTAACTACATTAACATTGTCTTTAAATGTTGGTGTGTGTATGACCACTTAGCCAGTCTGGCAATCAACTTTGAGGTAGCATTTATGTACATTCTATATAATAATAGGTAGAAGCTCGTTGGTTGCTCTGGACAACTTCTACACTCATTTTATTGCTTGATATATGTCCCCCTCATTTACCAATGACTCTTCTAGTATAACGGACACAGCATATGCTGGGTCATTTCAGTCTCTACTCCCACTCAGCCCCACCGCTCTTTGGGGAGCTCCACATTCTCTCTGCTGTTCCCTGTCCCCCCACCAGCTCCATCATGGCTCCTTCCTTCAGATTTGTTGATCCCCCCTTTGTCACACCGCCATCCCCCTATTATGGCTAGTCCTGAACCCACACCACCACTTTCACTCCGCACTCCCCATAGCTTCAATAAGCCAACCCTCTGATCTTTCAGACACATTTTTGTCAAAAAAGCTGACCGGTGCTAGCAGAGTGAGGCATATTGAGGATAGGGCCGGACTGCAGATCTAGCACTTCTGGTAAATGCCAGAATTGCTGGTGACCTGATGGGCCGGTCCGGACTGAAACTTGGCAGATCAGCTCCGCCTCCTGGCACACTGCTCGGATGAGATACTGTAAGATGGGGACGTGCCAGGGCTAATCTAGAGCCCCAGTCTGTCCCTGATTGGGGATAAACAGTATGTAGGAAGACACATCTGTATTAACATTCCTTGCTGTTCCATTCCAGAATGTGACTTCCATTCTATACCAGCTTAAAGTGGAATTTGAGAGTTTTTAATAAAGTTTATTGGTGTAATACACAAGGGTCTTAGGGTCGTCCTACTCATGGGGGCAGCAGGATTTTAACATTTGTGGGGGCCTGTGTGCAGATGTTTGTGGACCCCTTCCCCTAAAAAATGGCACTTACATGTGTGCAGTAGGCTAAAAGAGTATTTAGTGCTTGCAAAAATATAACCTCTGATGAGCACTCTAAAAGGAGATCTCTCTATTGGAAACAATTATTTCCTGCTAGTTGGTACTTGTTGAAATATTAGAGTGCTCATCGGAGGTTATATTTCAACAAGTACCAACTAGTAGGAAATAATTGTTTCCATTAGAGAGATCTCTTTTTAGAGGGCTTATTTTAAAATATGCAATATGAAAAGAAAAATTCTGCAAGAGGTACATTGAAAAAGTTCACAGAGAACATATGAATTCTGATGTATAAATGCAACAAGAGACACAAGCAAATGGTGGAAAATAAGTCGGTCTGACTAAACTTCATTATTATTTACCTAATAATCTTTTCTCCATGTATCTCTTAAGAAAACAGAACAGTCCCAGTGAAATCAGGATCAGGAAAAGGATGTTACCAGCTACAATTCCAGCAATGAGTTTAGAATCCACAATACTGCAATCTGAAATAAAGAGGCCATGAGTCATTGTATATATTAGAATGTGCTCACTGTAGATAGGATTATGCTGTGGGGACTGTTATGAGTCGCCAGCATGGTTCATCACTTCAGCCGGTTCCAGCTGTTGCTGGGCAACCAGGAAGCCGCATCACACTGCTGCATGGGCCAATGGTCCTGCCGGTTGCTGAGTGACTGTGATGCTGGGTGGCCGCAGAGCACTCTGGGTCTGAATTAACTTGACAGCCAGGGCCTGGCTGTATGTGCCTTTGTGCAGTTGCTATATCATTAGAGGGGCTGGTTCTCTCCTCAGGTGGTGATTGCTTCATACTCTTGTTATTACCCAGGCAGTGCTGCACTTCCACGCTGGTGATAGCTTATACCTCAGTGCTGCTATCTGGTCCATTCCATGTGTATTATTGTTCTGGTCTCCTGCTCTGCATATGCCCAGCGGTGTCTGTTTCCAGTTTACTATGTTCTTGTGAAACTTTAATTATTGTTTAATAATTGTTTCCTTCAACTGCAAGTACTAACAAATCTGCACAGTGAATTCAATCTCTGCTGTTTTCCAGCTACAAGGTATATGTACTGATACACACACAGTGAATATCATCTCTGCCAGGGGTGGATTGGGCCACCGGGACAGCGGGTAAGTACCCGCTGGGCCGGTCCCATTTACCCCTTTGCTGGGCCAGCCCACCCTGCATACCGGCCCGGGCTGATTCATGTATCTGCCCTGACAGTTGGCACACTTCCGGGATTTGCATTCCACTGTGGAGCGGCAACCAGAAGATCTCATTGGCTCCCAGCTAGCGAGCACTTCCCGATAGCCAGGAGCAGTGGAAAGAGTGACATCCCATTATTGTAATATCATTGATTACCTGCTGACTTATCTGCTAACCAGCCACACCTACTGTATATTGCCTAATAGCTAATGTGTGAGCAGAGGCGGAGTGTTATATACTAAACACCCTCCGCCCTATGACATACACTCCACACCTTACCTGCCAGCCCTTAGACATAATGTCCCCCTCAATCCAGGGACATACATTATACACTAAACCCCTCCCTCCCATCCGCCCCAGCCCCAGGGATATATACAGAATATGCCCTAGTCCACTGGGCTCAGGGACATACACTGCCCGCTCTATCCCTCGCCCACCCTACCCCACCGCCCTGGGGACATATACTACCCGCCCAAACCCCCTTAATGTCCACAGGGACATTCACTTCCCATCCTGTTCCAGTGCCAATGTGTGTTTTTTTCCTGTGGGGGTCATTGTTATATATATTTTTTTATTGCCCCCAATGTATTTTATTTTTCTATTGAGTCCATTGTGTTTTACTTTTTTCCTGTGGAAGCCAAAGTGGTTTATTTTTTCTTGTGCTATGTTTTTCGTCTTGTATTTCAGTTGCTCCACACATGCGTTCCTAATGGTGTTCACACAGAGTTGCAGTACAGATTCAAATGCACACACCAAGAAGTGTATTAGAAATGTGTTGGGATGTCACAGGGGATTGACTGATCAGACTCAGGTGTAACGTAGTATGGGCGGGTTGCTAAAAGTGGTTGTATATAGAGAAACTGAATTGCTCACACTGGAGGCCATACTCAGACAGATGATCTGCACCTAGTATAGGGCTGGTGAAAGTTTCAATGATGTGATTGATGGTGGCATCTAAAGATGTACTGTGGGCCATATTCAATATGGTACCGAGAAGGCCGTGCTGGACTTTTCGCTGCACGTCGGAGCTTTTCTGGGGATAAAGTATCGGACACGTGCCCGCTTTATCCCCGTATTCAATATGGAGCCGGCGAAAACGGGAGCCTGCGGAAAGGTAAGTATCGGGAAAAATAGCAGAATTTTCTGAAATTCATCGTGGGGCCCCCCTAATGATGTCCAGACATGGGGAGCACTGTGGGTACCCCCTTTTCCCCTGCTGAAGTTAATTAGGGTTTTTAAATAGATTTGGCAGGTGCTTTTTTGCGGTTATGAAGAAGTGATGAAGAATAGCATTTAGGAATAGTTATTTTTACGGAAAAAAAAATTTGGGGTACATGAAAATGGGGGTAAGCATATTTTTAAGTCCCTAAAGGTAATTTAAACAATTCTTCAAAAATACACCTGCCGCTACTCTGCACAATGAAGAAAACACCTGCCGTATACTTGGGGACCCCACCAGAATTAATGTCGCTAGTTTAGCACTTTGATCCCCTATATTTTTTTCACCCCCAAATTTAAAAGTTAATTTTTTGGGGTGTCCCGATTTTTTTAAAAACTTTTTTTGACAGTTTTTTTTAAAGTGATACTCCCAGGGGTGCAGGCTAATTTTTTTAAGCCTGCACCCCTAAACCCCAATTCTGCACTTTTTTTCGCCATGTTAAACATGGTGAAAAGTTATCCCCGTTGTTTTTCAAAGACTTTTCGAACCTGCGAAAAGTCTTTGAAATTGAATACGGGGATAATTGAAATAGGCGAAAATAACGTCATCTGCTATAAATTTTGCTCCAAATTGAATATGGCCCTAAGTATTATCTGCAAACACTGAAAGTGGGCTGATGTACACCAAGGAAGGGCATTGTAGTGGCATTAGCATAAAGTCGCAGACGCAACTACGTCCAACTCAGAATCAGACATGTGAGGAGGGATACCGCCCTACTTGACAGACCCCACCCCCTCAACAGACCCCACCCCTATTAGGGCTGCTTCCATAAATTTCCCGTGCAGGTTCTCCATCCCAATCTGCCCCTGATCTCTGCCTGTGTGTTTCTGCAAATACAAATATCTGCCTTGCACAAGTGTATATATATCCACGCTGGTTATCTCTGCAAATACAAAGCCTCAGTGAATGCTATTCTGCTAATTACCAACTTTGAGCTGTAGTACATCTGTCACTCATTATATATATGCTATGTTGGATTCTGTGCTGCTGCTGTATCTTCAAGCCATTCAATTTATATACTGTGTTGGATTCTGTGTCACTGATACACCTACAAATCTTGCTATTGTGGATAATTGTTGCTGTCTCATAAGTCACCTGTTTGCTATCCATACAGTCTGTCCTGCAATTAACCCTATTGATGCTGGTTATGGTCCTGCAATTACCCTGACACTTTAATGTATCTGTATCTACTCCAGCCAATATTCTGTGATCACCCTTGTAATGTAAAGGTCCTACTGTATGAGCTTAAGACCTGGCGACTGTCTAATACCTCTTTTCCACCAAAAACCCAGGTCCGATCTGGGTTTTTGGACATGGTTCCAACCCTGGTCAGACCCAGGTCAGACCCATTTATACCCCTTTTACACCAGAGCAAAAACCTGGGTTTTGCTGGGTCTACCCGGGTCGCAGCTCAGTGTAAAAGGGTCCCTGAAAAATAACCTGGGTCAAGTGACCCTGCAATCCAACCCAGGTAGCTACCAGGGTTGGACCCAGGATGGACCCAGGCAATGGTGCAGTGTAATCGGTGCAACCCAGGTTATCTGACCTCGGTCATGCCTAAAATGAGCTGATTGGTACAAGTCCAATGAGCATCTTACACTTAGAGCGGTATCTAATTATCCCCGAACACTGTTCGGGCGCAAATTGTTCCCCGCGATCGGCAAAAACAGAGATTTTTCGCTGATAAACCCCGATTTTTGCCAATATTTTTTTCTCCCTATCCTATTAATTCAGGCAAATTAATAGGATAGTTCGCCCGTTAACACATAGGAGCACCGATAAGCTTGCGGCCCTATGTGTTCTCGCCTTTTTTTCGGCGAAAAAACAGCACTTATTGTGGATTATTTTTCGGGACACATCAGGTCCCGAAAAAAAACCCCGATAAGTGCCGTCGTCAGGCCGACTATGGGGCTAATTGGATATGCCCCTTAGGGTTAAATTTACTAAAGTGAGACTTTTTAGAAGTGAGTTTTAGAAGAGATGTTGCCCATTGCAACCAATCAGATTCTACTTAACATCTAACTAGCACCTTCTAGAAGATAATAGCTAGAATCTGATTGGTTGCTATGGGCAATATCTCTTTTAAATCTCACTTGTAAAAACTTTCACTTTAGTAAATTTACCCCTAATTCTCTGTGGGGAGAGGTAAAAATCCTTCTAGAGAGGACAAGTGGAGATGTTGCCCATTGCAGATTCTAGCTATCACATATCTAGTACAGTTTTGGTTGCTATCGGCAACTTCTCTAGTTGTCGTCTTTAGTAGCTTTGATTAGCCTCCCTCTTACATTGGGGGAGACATATTAAACCTTAGAAAGAGATAAAGTACCAATCAATCAGCTTCTAACAGGTTGTGTTTGAAAAATAACAGTTAGGAGCTAATGGGTTGGTACTTTATCTCTCTCCACTTTATTTCTCTCCAAGCTTAGATACAGTACTTATGTACCATTGTCTTAAACTTATCAAATGTTGAAGTGTTATTTGCAGGCACTTCTCTATGTTACAGAGCACACCGTGTGGCAATTCATGTTAGGTACATCCCATTGCTTTTATTATTTGTACAAATTCTGGTTATGGTAATAGGTTATGTTACAATCTTCTGTGGAATGACATATACTGTATCATGGGGAAGATGTCTAAAGCTTTAGATAGAGAAAAAGGTGAAGTAGACACCAATCAGCGTCTAACTAGTGTTTGAAAAATGACAGTTAGGAGCTGATTAGTTGGTACTTTATCTCTCTCCAAGGTTTGATACATCTCCCCCATGTATTTGACAAACACCACACATTGGCACAGCCCAGTGTATGAGTCATAGACATCACTTTTCATTCCTGCTTATATCCCTTGTATGAGATTATTATTATTATTATTATTATTATTATTATTATTATTATTATTATTATTATTATTATTATTAGTTATGACTTTATCAAGCTTAGTGAATGGGCACTTGGGTAACTGGATGTACATCAGAGCTCTCTTTCTCATGCCAATGTGTTTTTCCTAATAGTACATGAAGCAACAATACTTAGAAATAATGACACAACATTGCCACAATATGACTGAATATATTTCTTAATATTAATATTTCAGTAAATGTGATTTAACTCATTGGAGGCCATTCACATAGAGAAGTGCATGATGGTTTTACAATGATGCAACTTAATCAAGTGCATCTCTCTGCACTGTCCTCATTAAGGATCAGAAGTAGTCCTCCTGCATCCAATTTGCAAAGGAAAACTGACTCCTTCATTATCCCTAAGAAGAATCCTTTAGTGCTAGGGCCATGCTGCTGGGGGTGAATATTCATTACAAAAGTGGACCAAGAAGACTAGTAATTTCAAACAACAATTGACTGAGAAACAAGCATTTGCAAAATAAACCAAGTATCAAAGCCACCATCCAGTTGCACAGCACATCACAAAAGCCACGATGGCTATGTTAGCATTAGATCTGTATCCAATATCCACCATCAATTCATCTTGTTTTAGTTTAGACCAGGGGTTCTCAAACTCGGTCCTCAGGACCCCACACAGGTCACGTTTTCCAGGTCACCCAGCAGGTGAACGGGTGTATTCATTACTTAGTGACACATTTTAAAAGATCCACAGGTGGAGCTAATTATTTCACTTGTGATTCAGTGAGGAGACCTGGAAAACATGCACTGTTTGGGGTCCTGAGGACTGAGATGAGAACCTGTGGATTAGACAATTAGATAAGGTCATGTGTCCCCTCTAACAAATCTCATCTCTATTGTATTTTACCAGAAAAGCAATACCTCAGTTATACGAGGATGTTAAAAGTTATTCTAAGTCTAGAAAATGCCATTTTACTGACTATCCAATTAACTACAGATATGAGGACAAGCGGTACTGGTCAAACTAAAGATTATATGCTACAGCCCACTGCAACAGAATCTAATACACAATGCCAGCTCATTCACAGGCAGGCTACTCTCTGTATCACCAGCTTTAGTAACAGGCACACCATTGTCAATCTGTTGGAAAAACTCAGGAATGTGATATCAAAATGGCTTACACCGCTAAGACTCTACTCAGGATTTGGCATTTCTGAAAACACAAGTAACATTGTACAAGCAATACAACTGGTTGGTTTTGAACACATCCCATTAGTTGTGCACACAATAAACTTGGTTCACCAACCAATGTAGAAGATTGCAGTGGCTGCAGCAATAGTAACATTTGCCATGCCACCAACTGAAGCAGGAGGTAGAACTACTGTAGGTGGAATTCCACCCTTTATATGCTTCATCTACTGAAGGAACAGCAACAAGACACCCAAGTGTGTATAACAAAACATGAGATAGGGACAGGGGGGGCGCATTGTACCTTAGTCCAGTACAGTGGAGAATACTACTGATACAATTTGAAATTGTAACAATTGAACTGAGTTCAGACAATGGCAGTCTGAGTCAGGTATACCCTTAATTAAACTACAGGAAAAACAGCTAGAGAAGCTAAGGGATGAAACTAAGCTAAGCTGTTGGACTTGTAAATCAAGTTCTTTTTTGCTTTGCCAGGACCAAACTGTTTTTAACATCTTTAAATTGGATCAGCACATTTTGGTAACCATGCTTATTCCTATTATAAGTTTAAGTAGTATGTAATATCTTCCTATCCAACTAACGCAGATCTTAAGAGATGCAAAAAACTCATGGAAAACAAGTTGTCAGTTCAAGTGACACATGACATGACAGTGTCTCCTGCTTTAGCCTCTCCAAAAGTTGCTGCCAGGAAAAACTGACATTTTCCAAGAGACCCACTGGTGATCATGATAAGTGAACATGACATACCAGAGTGAAACATTATGACATATAGTCAGGTTTAAAAATAATTGCCCACAATTATTGACACATCTGCTATACATGACTCCATCTGATACAATAAGCATCTATAGAATGGTGGAGGATTATTTGTAAGATTAATTAGTTTGTCACACAGTCCCATTAAATACTGAGAGGAAGAAAAGGAATCTGGAGACCTTTGTACAAACTAGCTTTGCTGTACACACCGTTCAGTGTGCATTCGGAAAGAGTGTTTAGCTCAGCTGGGAACATTGTTTGCAATGAGCTTAGGAGGCTACTTCCAAAACTAAAAAGAGGAAAAACTGATGTTTATCAAAAATTGACAAATTCTATGAGGAAAACCTTTGCCACCAATTTCATCAAATTACAGAGATTTCTGTAACTTTGAATTCCAGTGGGGATGAGCTAATATTGTGTGATTATTATATTAACAATGATCTGGGTGATGATGTTGATAATGATATATTCTGACTGTGACAATGATTAACAACACTGTTAGCTGCCTTAAGTCCATTTGTAGCTTGGTAAGTGGGGGTCAAACAAACTAAGCACTTCAGCCACAAAAGTATCAGTCCCTATTGCTGAAGTGCTTGATTTTTTAAGTGCTTTTTTAAGGGCCCAAATTCAAATCCATTGTGCACCACTTTACAAGATGGGCTTTGCCAAGATTGTGTGTGTTTGACAGCCAGCATAGCGTATATTACTGTACTTTACTGGGGCATTCATGTTCTTTTGTGTCTTGCCAGGCCATCTTTCACCATCTTCTCATCCATTTGTATAGGTGTAGAGGCCCAGAGCACACGCGCACGCAGGGGGTTTCCGAGTACCTGGAAACACCCCCTGGCCACTGATTTTTTTGCAGCTGATCAGATGTTAAAGAGGGCCAGAACGGGGTGGAACAGTGTTCCGCCACCTCCAGCCCACCTTACCTGGTCACAGCAGTCAGAGACTGACAGCTAATGTGACCACCAGTATGGCGGCTGTTCCGCCTGCCCAGCTAGGATGGGGAGGTAGTCTAGCAGCAGCAGCTCCCGATCTCTGCCTTCCATGCATGACATAATGTACTGACATTATGCTGCGCCCACTCCACACTCACCACATGTGACTCTTTCCTGCATGTGTCTCAGAAGAGCCGGCCAAGGCTGGAGGAGCTGTCAGCGCCAGAGCAGGAGGATGCCGAAAGGTTAATTTCTAAACCCTGACCCTGACATCAAGGTAGAGGAGCAGGTAGGCTGCTAAAAATAGGCTAGAAAGGATACAGGTGGCAGGTGGGCACAGGAGGCTGCAAGGGACACAGGAGGCAGGGTGAGACACAAGTGGCTGCAAGGGACACAGGAGGCAGGGGGAGACACAAGAGGCTGCAAGGGACACAGGAGGCAGGGAGGACATTGGAGGCATGGGGGGACACAGGAAGCAGGGGGGACATAGGAGGCAGGGGGGACACAGGAGGCAGGGGGACACAAGAGGTTGCAAGGGACACATGAGGCAGGGGGGGACACAGGAGGCAGGGGGAGACACAAGAGGCAGCAAGGGACACAGGAGGCAGGGAGGACACAGGAGGCAGGGGGGGACAAAGGAGGCAGGGGGGACAATGATGCAGGGGGGACACAAGAGGCTGCAAGTGACAAAGGAGGCAGGGGGGGAAACAGGAGGCAGGGGGGAGACACAAGAGGCTGCAAGGGACACAGGAGGCAGGGGGAGATACAAGAGGCTGCAAGGGACACAGGAGGCAGGGAGGACATGAGAGGCAGGGGGGGACACAGGAGGCAGGGGGGACACAGGAGGCAGGGGGGACACAGGAGGCATGGGGGACACAAGAGGCTGCAAGGGACACAGGCGGCAGGGGGAACACAGGAGGCAGGGGGGGACACAAGAGGCTGCAGGGGGATGCAGGAGACAGGGGGGACACAAGAGGCTGCAAGGGACACAGGAGGCAGGGGGGGACACAAGAGGCTGCAAGGGACACAGGAGGCTGCAAGGAATACAGGAGGCTGGTAGGGACAGGGGGCTGGGACACGGGAAAGGGTGCCAGGAGAGACACATGTGACACAGATAGCAAGAGTTTGGAGTGACACGTAGCAGTGGAGAAACATGCGGCACAATGCTGGAAAGATAGGTGGCAGGAGGCTGGAAGTGACACGGGGCAGATGATGGTGGTAGTCAATGGCCTCCATAACTGTAGAATGGAACTGTGACAAACTGACATTTTAAGTACTGTTAAATTTACTTTATATTTAGTTCAAATGTTAAAATTGCACTGGTAGTATACATTTTGTCCGTACTGTACATACTGTTACACATTGTGCACAAGCAAGATTTATGCCCAGATGCCTTGTTTTATTAATATTATTAACAATATAATTTATTGTTATTTATATTAAAACTTTTGAAGTACACAGTAAAGTGTATGTTGCATGCTTATTCTGGTTAGACTTTTTTTGTCATTGGTTCTGTAACAAATTATTTGGAAACCTCCCTTTAAAAATCCTGCGTTTGCCACTGTAGAGAACATCCTTTTTTAAGTGTGTCTGGAATAAGAATTGGAGCCCTATAAGTGGGTTTACTGATTATCATTATATACTCATTATACACTGGAGTTTTTCAGAGACTTTTGCTTGATTTGGTACAGTATGAGTTAATACCTTGGAGAGTTTCTACAGTACTAACGGGTGTATAATTGCAGAATTCTGCAAGTCTTTCTAAATGAATAGTTATTATTGTGAACACCGTGGCTGGAGATACAATTTGCAACTGGTACAAATTACAATTTAGTTTTATGTTGCTATATGAAGTTCGATCAATCATTACTGGGATAATATGTGATATTTTCCTATATATAATTTTGTACTTTTATATGTATTAATACATTTTAAATAGACTATTGAATTTACTGTCTCAACAGGACACAGCAGCACAGTTGTTTTGTTATTTATATATTGCAGTGAGGTGAACGATTGTCTCTTAATGTAGCTATGTATTTACGCCTATATACCATCAGGTTCTGAGTGTATCCCTTGTAGATATATTCATTAACCATGGCCCTCATTCAGAGCCGTACGCTCTGAGCAGAGCGCACGCTCTGAATGAGGGCCGGCCTCCATTTTCATGGAGCGTCCTCCTGGACGCTCGTATAGCTGTGGGTCACCACCCACAGGCTATACGAGCGTGCATTGTGATGGTCGCGATGGTCGAGACCATCGCGACCATCGAATTTGCGAGCCGGAGCCTGCGGTTGAGGTTTTCAACCGCAAGCTCAGGAGTGATTTTGGCTCTATCAGAGCCAAAATCACTCCCACTGACATCACTAGTGATGTCAGTGGGCCGGCTTCTGACGGGAGGCGTTCCCGTGGGAACGCCCCCGTCAGGGAGGCACGCCCCCGGCACGCCCACCAAAGGGGGCGTGCTGTCAATCAACATTTACAGCACGCCCCCTTTGATCGGACACAACGAGCGAAGGACTTTCCTTCGCTCGTCGCGTCTGGCGCATGCGCACGACGGAGCTCCCTCCGTCGCGCGCATGCTCAGTCCATAACATCGACCCACTTGCGAGCGGACAGCCTCTCGCGAGTGGGTCTGAATCAGGCCCCATATCTGGTCCTGAATGACAAATTTATTTAAAGATGTAGACTAGAACTACACCATCACACACTAATGTGATGCCGAAAAAAATATATGTTGTGGTATGCCCTTAGCGCAATATAGCAGGTTATGAGGTCAGAATATGCGGTTGCCATATTCTTCCGCGGTAATATGAGCTATGCAGAGACTGAAATGTTGACCCTCTTGATGCTATATAATGCACTTGATGCTATATAATGCACCAATGCTAAATTAAAACAATTTTAATTGTATAGATAAAAAACATGCAGAGAACTATCATGGAATGCATAAAACATGAAGAAGGTTATTTAATATACAAATGATTTTTTAGACACCTAAAAACATATAAAATACATGAATGGTAAAAATGGACATAAAAGATGTTTCTTTGAGTGGCTCTTTCGAGAGCGTTAAATCAGCACTTATGTGTTAAAAATAAAGGGCAAGTGATAAGGATTTAATGTCTGATGGCTGTCTGAGGCAGCATATAATTAGTACGTACAGTGTTTAGGTAATGTGCAAATTATATAAATGTCCTGATATAAATAGAAATTGGAGTGATCCTACCCAGCTGAGGTGTTGGAGCCGCAGGTGGTAAAAATGCAAGGCAAATCTGCATAGGCTCCAAGGGCAACTCCAGGTGGGCAGGTATTCTTCTCCCGATGTGGTGCAGGCACTGTTCTTAGGTCAACGTGTTTCATGCTGGTAGATGCTCTTATCAAGCCAGGCCCATTGCCACAGGTGTATAAAATCAAGCACCTAGCCATGCAGTCTCCATTTGCAAACATTTGTGAAACAAAATGGGTTTTCTGAAGAGCTCAGTGACTTCAAGCTTGGTACTGTGATAGGAAGCGTGGTACTGTGATAGGAAGCGCGGTACTGTGATAGGATGCCACCTTTGCAATAAATGGTTCATGAAATTTCATTCCTGCTGGATATTCCATAGTCAATTAAGTGATATTATTAGAAAGTGGAAGCATTTAGGAACAACAGCAACTCAGCCACGAAGCAAAAGACCACATAAAATCACAGAGCGGGGTCAACGACTGCTAAAGCTCATGGTGCATAAAAATCACCAACGCTCTGCTGATTCCATAGCTGAAGAGTTCCAAACTCCCACTGGCATTAATGTAAGCACAAAAACTGTGCGGTGAGCGCTTAATGGAATGGGTTTCCATGGTCGAGCAGCTGCATGTAAGCCTCACATCACCAAATCCAATGCCAAGTGTCAGATGGAGTGGTAAAGCACACAGACACTGGCCTGTGGGGCAGTGGAAATGTGTTCTGTGGAGTGACGAATCAAGCTTCTCTATTTGGCAGTCACATGGGTGAGTCTGGGTTTGCTGGATGCCAGGAGAATGTTATATTCCTGATTATATTGTGCCAACTGTGAAGTTTGGTGGAGGAGGGATAATGGTATGGAGCTGTTTTTCTGGGTTTGGGCAAGACCACTTATCTCCAGTGAAGGGCAAATTTAATGCTTCAGCATAAAAAAACATGTTGGACAATGCTATGCTTCCAACTTTGTGGCAACAGTTTGGGGAAGGCCCTTTTCTATTCCAACAAGCAAATACTATAAATACATGGTTTGCTGAGTTTGGTGTTGAAGAACTTGACTGGCCCACACAGAGCCCTGACCTCAACCCCATCGAGCAACTTTGTGATGAACCAGAATGGAGATTGTGAGCCAGGCCTTCTCATCCAACATCAGTGCCTGTATTGTGGCAGCCAAACCAGGCCTGAAGGCCCATTGCCAGACCTGTGAGAGACAGGACTGAGACTTTTGAGAGACTGTTTGCATGCAGTCTAGCATGGCCCCCGCCAATGCTGCCGGCATCGTCAAGAGTGTATGCACTTGCCAATGCCGGCCCCCCGCAGGTCCCGTCGCTAACAAAGTTGGTACACACTTTACATCGTCTAGTGTATACCCAGCTTTAGTAGTTACATTTCAGGCAAGGAGGTACACGTTACTGATTCTGAAAAACAAAAGTCTAAAGCTTTGGCCATTCCGAGGCAGAATCTTCTAAACAGTTCATTAAAACCTGAAAAGGTCAGCAAGAGAATTCTGTGGATTAATCATTTTAATCCAGATAGCACGGTCATTAAACATGAAGTGGGTAAACACTGGTCAATAATATCTACTGAATTAGAAATGCCAGCTTTTCAGAACACTTCAGTAATGCAGAGTTTCACTAAGGGAAATAACCTTAAAGATTTCCTTGTTAAAATAGATGTTACTCCCAAAAATAGATCTGGGTATCCATCTACAGGATCAAAAAGAAAAGGTTGCTTTAAACATCCGGATTGTTCAACCTACAGGTATTTAATCACGGGAGACAAATTTCATCATCCACACATGTGAAGGTTGTTTAATATCAGTTATTACTTACAGTACTTAACCAGTTCAATCGAATAAATCATCTATTTGATCAATTGCCTGTGCAGTAAAGTATACGTGGGCAAAACTGAGCACTCATTTAAAGAAAAGATGGCGTTTCATAAAAGCGCCATATGCAGTACCATTAACAAATTCACTAGTGATCAACACGTGGCCCATCATTTTGTGTTAGCTAAACATAGCTTGGAAACCACAAGGTACCAAATTATAGATCATCCCTGACTAGAGGAGGGGACAGATCCAGACTACTTTTAAAGAGGGATACTCAGTGGATCCACTAGGCTGAACACTCTGTTGCTGGGTTTATGTATTTTGGCAAACTACCAGAGAAAGATCATACAAGGATATGCATGGCTGGATTAAGATCTGTGGGGGCCCCTTGGCCACTGGGCAACAAACATGTGTGGGCCCCTATTAAATGTGACAAACTGGGGGTATGCGCAACAGGGGCCTTATGCAGAGCCCCCAGTAGTGTCAGTACCCACAGTGGTAGTGCCCCGTATGCAGAGCCCACAGTAGTGGTGCCCTTTATGCAGTGCACCCAGTAGTAGTGCACCAGGAGTGGTGCCCCTTATGCAGTGCCCTCTATGCAATACTCCCATTAGTAGTGCCCACCAGTAGTCATGCCCCCTGTAGTTAAGCCCCCAGTAGTAATGTCCCCTGTGGTAGTGTCCCCATGCCCCCTGTATACAGTAAATGCCCCCAGTAGTAATCCCCCTGTAGTTGTGCCCCCAATAGTAATGCTCCCCAGTAGTAATGCCCCCAGTAGTCATGCCATCTGTGTGCCCAATAGTAATGCCCTAGTAGTAATGCCACCTGTATAAATGCCCCCAGAAGTAATACCCCTGTAGTTGTGCCCCCAGTAGTAATGCCCCCTGCGGTATTGGCCCCAGTAGTAATGCCCCGTGTAGTAGTACTTTTCATCCAAATTATGTGATGTCATCCAAATCCATTCAGTGGAAGGCACAGAACAAGCTCCCAGGGTCAAAGTTTTGCCCTGCACACTCACCTGTGAGGTCTGACTAGGACTCCAACCTTTCCCTTAGGCATCCCAGATCAATTGCCACCCCTCTGTGAAGTTTTCATCTAAATCCATCCAGTGGAAGGCCCATAACAGGCTCCCGGGTCAAAGTTCTTCCCAGCATCCCTGTGTCAAAGTTCTGTCCAGAGTTTACCAACGGGAGGTCTTATCGGAACCTCAACCCCCAATTATGTCTTCTGGGATCCAATGTTACCACTGTGGAGTTTTCGTCCAAATCCATCTAGTGAAAGGCTCAGCACAAGCTCCTTGGGTCAAAGTTCTGCCCATCATACACCAATGGGAGGTCTGACTGAGATCCTAAACCCCCTATACACTGTCCAGGATCTAACTGAACTACCTCGCATTGGTTTCATCCAAATCTGTGCAGTGGTGTTCGAATGCATAACTGGACAGACACACAAACTAACAGACCAATTAATTGTATATATAAAAGTAGAATATTTGTCATGATTGGCCAAAGCCATGTCAGCTTTAGACCATAAAGCGGGAATCCCTGGACTGAACATGGATGACATATGATCAATTGATATCCAATACTGGGTTGTACTTCTGCTGCCATACCTCCTGCCAATTCACAATAAAAAATGTTTCGCTAATAAAATGCGGCTTCTACAGCAAGATCATATGAGTTATTCAGGACGCTGCAGTTTTCCAATCAGAAAACGGTAATGTACTGTCACATGGGAAGTGAGTTTGATTTAGGCAGATGTCTTTCCTAAACCCTTAGTCACCGAATAAGCACTAACAGATAATCCTGTTAATAGGAATATAAGATGAAGCATATATATTTATTTGACTACATATTAAACTGTCTCAGAAGCTAGCAATCAGAGAAAATATTAATCATTACCTACCTTCAGTAAACTCATTATAGCTCTCGCCTCCTATTTCGGTGGTTGTATGACTGATATTAGTCAGTATAAAATATATCACTCATATATGTATGAATTCTAACTGTAAAGAAATGTAAAATAAGTGCTTTAACAGTTTATAGTTTATTCCATGAGGAGGAGGCCCATGTGCAATCTCCATACGGCCCTCCTACCCTTGTGCCGGCAAATGTACTGTGAAGACTATTGCATATAAGCATGTCTCCAGGAAAATGGTGCTGCTGACATTTTATCAGGGGATGTAGTTTTCCCATGCGGCCACCGGTCTCAATCCCGACATCGGAATCCCAGCAAGGAATTTAACATAGCCATCGAAATACCAATGACTATGTTAATCCCAATGCCGGAACGCCGAGGATGCCATCAGAGAAGCCCTGACAGTCATGGGGCTATATTTACTAAAATGCGGGATTTTAGAAGTGAATATGTTGCCCACAGCCATTAATCAGATTCTACTTAACATTTATCTAGCACCTTCTAGAAGATAATAACTACAATCTAATTAATTGCTATAGGCAAGATCTCCCTTTCTAAAAACCCGCACTTTAGTAAATATACCCCATGGAATCATGGACTGAACTGAACAGTTTACCCCTATTTATGAGTTAGATACAATTTTAAAGCAATAATTATAATAATGTCATTTGTGTGACTAATTACAAAATAATAGTCCAAAAGTCTGTGTACGGGGGACAACCTAAATGTGTAATAAGAAAAAGCTAAAAAGAAAAAAAAACATACCTCTGGGAGATGTCCCGGTAGTCTCTATCCCTGTTTTAGTACCTGCAAAGATATTACATGGATCACATTACATATAATATATCAATCATTATTAACAGAACTCAGCCTTGACAATCATACCCCATATCTTCATATTGTCTTTATTAGAAACTTTATTCTAAATTAGAATATATTTTAAGCAAAGAAGATTTTTTTATTTTTATGTTTCTGTTGCCCCCAGGTTGGCATTGACATTGTATGCTAATCCCATCAACTGGGGGGTTATATTTTTGGAGGTTTAAAAAAAAGGCCACTTATTGAAGATGGTTTTTACCCCTAAAATGCCCAAATAAATGTTGGCACTATAAGTACCACAAGGGAGCACTGTAAGTTATGCCTATATCATAATACAATAAATGTTGCTCTTGTCATGAATACTTATTGCTCCCATTCACAATCTACTAGTATTTCCCACATAATACAATTAGAGTTTTAAAATAGTATTGTTCCCTTTAAATTATAGGAACAAAATTAATGTATAATTATATTTTCATGAAATAATTCTGCTCTGATAACATAATTATTATATTTATGCCTATTAATCCCAAAAAAAATGATTGCCGTCATTGTATGTTCTGAGCGGTCAGATAGCATCTTCAGTGGCTTTATCCAGTGGTTTGTCAAACTCATGTAAAAAAGAAAAAATTGAGATGCGAATGTTTCATTTAATGCTTCGAAAAAATGCAATTATCTGGTATTTTATTAGTGGATTTGCCTTTATTAAGTCTTACATTACAAAAACCACAGAAATAATTTCATAAAATACTGGTGGTTTTATTAAACCGCACTTTAGTGACTTCCTTACCCCACCTCCTGGTCTCTTTTGCTTTTTGAAAATATTGGTCACCACATGAGGTTGCATCTTTAAATGTTCCTATTCACCTTCTAAGAACATCCTTATTCCAGGAAGATCTTCTGTTACTAGGTAGCTCCCATTGAATCTAGGTGTTGTTGCAGAGATTGAACATTTCCTTCCTTGGAAACCGGGTGTTTCTTTTTTGACTATTATGCTGAGTGTCAAGCACTTACATTGTATGTGATTTAATTTCCTAATCATACAATTTTATTTTACCACACTGATACAACTTTCACATAGAACAAAGGCTAAAACCCGGCATGTACTTGGCATTAGATGCACAGGGTTTTTTTTTCAAGTCCCAGCCTGTACCCCTCTTCACACAGAAAAGGAAACCAATAACATTGTCAATAACATATTCTGGTGATGTAAAAAGTAACCTGTATAAATACTCCCAGCACCATAAATGTGTTAAACACACTGTAGAGTCCAAATTTCTCATTATGCCACACCAAAGCCAAGCTTACATATGACACAGCCCCCCCATGCTGGTGATGTAGCTACTGTATGTGTGGATTCTCCCCAGTTTGTGGAGGGCCCTGCTGCCCTGTAGTTAACAAGCTCTGAGTAGTCACTATTGAGTATGATAATTGCCTATATCTCATCAGCTAAGTTACCTTACAATGTCATTATGATATACCAGGTGATGTAAATACTGCAGTGTAGCTGAACGTAGTGAAGGAGAATTATGTCAGAGGTAGGGTTAATGTGAGACACGCTGGGAGCATGTATGGAATAATCTGACAAGGAAATAGTATGTAAGAGTATGTCTGGAGGGCAGAGGGGCATGAGAGGATAAAGCTAATGGGCAGGGAGGCAATCGGGGGAAAACCCTGTGAGCAGAGGGTGGCACATTATAGAAAACTAGTAGGTGGGGAATGCCATGTGTGAGAAAAGCTTGAGGGCAAATGGGTGGCATGCGATAGTAAAGAGCTATTGAGCAAGGAGAGTGTGTATGAGAAAAGTTGGTAGTTACCTGGTATACTGTATGTTACATTTTATGTTTCTAACTCTGTAACTTTTAAAAAAGCTATAGAATTCCAAACACGAAAAAACCTTAATGACTGCTTCTTAAACATGATCTAAATTAAAAAAAAAATACTGAAATATTACAACCCATGCTTCAAAAAGCAACAACATCATGACAATAAAGCAGAATCCTTAATGAACATCTTCTTTCTGCAACACAGACATAATGGGATCTATTTACTAAGCAGTGTTAGGAGACATAGTGAAAAGTGATAAGGTGCCAGCCAATCAGCTCCCAACTGTCATCTCACAGGCTGTGTTTGAAAAATGACAGTTGGGAGCTGATTGGCTGGCACCTTATCACTTATCACTCTGTCTCCTAACACTGCTTAGTAAATAGACCCCTATATGCCTTCACATGGAACATAGCAAATGGTATGGGGTCTCTACCACCACAAAATAGTAACCAGCAGTAGGACTTTAAGCCTAACTAGTACTAGTTTCCACCAGCAGTTGGGAGACCATCCCTAGGCCAGTAAGCATACCGTACAGTAAGGCTGTAATTCATAAGGGGTAGGGATATAAAAAGCAGTAGGACTATCTCAACACCACTAGATTGTGAGTATTGGGATAATAATAATAATAATAATAATAATAATAATAATAATAATAACTGAAAAAAAATATTTTAATTTACTGGCAGACTATAAAAGCACACACCAAAAATCACAGTCCTTTATATTAAAAATGTACCCCACAAATCTTTATTCCTCACTTAAAAACTTTTGAATTGTCCTTTTTGGTTCATGTACCGTATATATCCATGAACTTGGTATAAATAAAAAAGCATATGTTCCTGAACTTGTACCATTGTGGGCCCCATCAGTACAAATTCATCAACGTCTGTGTGTTTTTTTTTTCAAGTTATGTATAAATAATATAAAACAAGATTTATGTAAGAAAATGTCTATACTTACAGTAAACATCTAGGACTCTAGTTCTCTGTGTAGATGACATCACAGTTGGCAAGGTCACTTTACAGGTTACAGATATGTTCTGATCACTCTGAGATGGGGTAAATGTCACAGTTGAGGAGTTTTTCCAGATTCCATCCTGATCACTCTTTGACCATTGGAAAACTATGATTGTTCCAGGGCAATCCACAGGAAAATTACATGTGAGTGTCACCTCCTGACCTGAAATGATCTTCTCAGGGCTGGAGATTTCTGGCTTTTGTGTAAGATCTGAAAGACAGATTAGTAACAAGGAGTAAAAGTTATTTTCTATTTCTGACGTGATTCACAAGGAAGTAATAAAAAATATATATTCTCCTGAAAAAGAACAACATTTTATATATGAAAGATATCTTGAACTTACAACTTCTCTTTGTGCTATGATTTTCTATTTCTATTTAATATTTTTGGATGGAGAATATTAAATGTAGAAAGTTAAAAATCAACATTTAAAATCTATTAGTAATTATTAGAGATGAGCGGGTTCGGATCTAAGAGATCCAAACCCACCCAAATTCGGGGGATCCGGGGTGATCCAAGCACAGCTCGGATCTCCCTGCCTGCCCCAGATCTCTGACCCGAGGCAAAACCTCGCGACCCCTCTATCGAGTCGCAAGGTTTTGTTTTCAGCGGGCTTAACACTGATTGGCTGAGAGAGCCGTCTGTCATGGCTCTCAGCCAATCAGCGTTAAGCACATTGAAAACAGCACAAAAGAAGAAAAGAAGATGGCGCCCATCATCCCCCGCCGCCTGACACCACCAGCACCCACACTGGCAGCACCACTGCCGACACTCCTGCACTGCTGCCCAACGTACTGAGGACACCATCAGCGACCCCCACACTGCCGACACTCCCAAACTGAGGACACCACCAGCACCCCTGCACTGCAGACACAGTCAGCAAACCTGCACTGTGGACACCGCTGGCACCCCCACTCTGCTGACACCACCGGCATCCTGCATTGAGAACACCCCCTGCACTGCCAACACAGCCAGCTAACCTGCACTAAAGACACTGCTGGCACCGCCAGAAAACCTGCACTAAAGACACCGCTGGCATCCCCGCACTGCCGACACAGCCAGCAAACCTGCACTAAAGACACAGCTGGCACCCCCGCACTGCTGACACTGCCTGCAAACCTGCTCTAAGACACCGCTTGCACTCCCGCACTGCCGACACAGCCAGCAAACCTGCACTAAGACACAGCTGTCACCCCCGCACTGCTGACAACACTGGTACCCTTCACTGAGGACACTGCCAGCACCGCAGCACTGCCATTTCATGTACAGAGGACACCATCAGCAACCCCGCTCTGCCGACACTGCTGTCACAGTAAGTGCACTATTGGTGTATCCAACTCACACTGTATAACACACTGTATCCGTGTTGGAAACTAGAAACTGAACTGCCACATGTTAGTGCCACCCACTGTGTCACTTAGCTTAGTCAGCCAGCTAGCTGGATGCAATTTTTTGGCCTTAACTAGATGAAGCAAATAATATTGTGAGGTGGTTAAAATTGATTGGAAATCACTGGAAATAAATGTTATTGAGGTTAATTATGCTATAGGAACAAAAACAGGCCCATTTTATGTGATTTTTGCTGTTTTTATGATTTTTTAAGAAAAAATCCAGATCCAAAACCAAAACACAAAAACGAAACACGGAGGTGAGGTTTTGGCAAAAATAATCCAGATCCAAAACCAGGGTAGTTCCAGATCCAAAACCAAAACATGGAGGTCGACGTACATCTCTAGTAATTATTCTCAAGTAGCACTGTTTTATTTGGTTGGGTAAATGTTCTATTTTATGTTTGTATTGTTGAGTCAGTAGCACAGAAAATACTGGAAAATGGAGAAGGATCTTTTTAGATTCATTTGAGATCTTAGATAATCTATTTTATTTATGCACTTTGGTACAAGTGCACATTTTAACCTTCACACACTGAGTGTTATTGCACTAGGAGGTGGATTTGTTTGTTTTTAGTATATATATATATATATATATATACACATATGTTTAGAAAGAGAGGGACAGAGACAAAGAATATATAAATATCTGACCCATCTCCTTAATGCATGCACTGTAGAAGCCAGGGCATGAACCCTGATGACTCCCACTGTGAGGGAAATGGGACAGACCTAGAAGAGGAGGACTGGCTGTCAGGAATGGGGTAAGTATGTGAGCAGGGGGGAAGTTACAAATGGGGTTGGGGAGATCAGAGTGGGGGGGGCACAAGCAGATAAAGCACCACAGGGGGCAGAGCAGCAGAAAGATGGGTCAGGTCCATACAGAGAGAGTGGTTGAGCAGGACATATGCTGGATCTTATACTGGTGTATATATCTATCAAATATCAAAATATGGCTCTGGAGAAACTAGAGTTTTATTAAAAAGCTTTAAAATTATAATGGGAAATCATTTTTTTAATATTTGGTGATCACTTTTATGATCAAAGACTGGGGACAGCCATGGGCACAAAATTATCCCCTGCTTATGTGAGCATCCTGATACCTGATTAGTGAATCTGATGAGATTTTTTCAGTGGTATCAAGTTTTAAGTGGTGAATATAAAATGTATTTTGACATTTAAGTTATGTTAATTATACGTAACTGTGATGTTCCCAGCATTATAGATTTTATTGAGACTATCAATCATATAATTTAAATTTAAAATGTTCTTTTAAGCAACATATGTCCGATATTGAGTAAGTATTGAAGATACAATATTTGGTTGGAAATCAATAGTGAAAATAAGATCAATGCTAACGTATATTTGAAAGGTACCCATGATAACAGTTACATGCAATCTTCCAAATGTCAAATTATGGAACTAAGGAAGGAGCAATTATTATACTCAAAATGTTTGTAAGTGAAATATTTTTTAGAGCAATCTGAGATATTGACTGAGAGATTCATAGACAGAGGCTATTAAAAGAAAAGTTTGATGAGACAAATTTGAAAGCTTTTTGTAGGTGTAGAAGCATCTCTTACAAGTGAAGGTTCTGCAGGATTTCGATAGAAATGATTCTGTAAGGTCCTTTATAATGTAGTTCAATAAGCAAAGTAGGACAATATAATTTATTTTGAGATGTCATTGGAGTATTTTGCCCAGTGATCTTATTCTTGGGCCCTATCTCCATTAGAAACCAGAACTAGTTTATAGAAGGGCCAATGCTTAAAAAAAACATTTTAGCAACTTCAAAATGAAAATCACCTACAAAAGTAAAGGTTTGCTAAAGAAATGAGTGCATAAATTGCAAACATATGGAAAACCAATAGTTCACTACTTGATATGACATAATAAGGAATATGAACTGAGCAATAAAGCTTTGTGTAATACCGCATTTGCCCTATGCAAAATAAAAAAATAAGGTAATCATACATAGTCTCCCATGCCATTTTATAGAAATGCATAACTCGGATCCTGCAGAGTTAAGGTGCCTACACACTAGATGACTCGCAATTGATGCAATGTCATCAATGTTTTCCCTTGAACTCCCCGGCACTCCCAGACAAACGATATCATGCATACAACTGTGCAATCTGACCAACAACCTATTGATCTGCGTCCAATCATTAAAAAGATTGCCCATTCTTACTGCATGTAGGGAAGATCTGAGGATAAGAGCAACGACCTGCGGGACCATGTATTGGCATCGTTATCGTTCATGGATAATGCACAATTTGCTCGATTTGTCATTCCGATGCGTCAGAATCGGCCAAACTGTGCAAAAAATTGTCTAGTGTGTACCCAGCTTCAAGATTATTTGCATTAAACTGACATCAAAACCATACTTGCCTACTCTCCCAGAATGGCTGGAAGGCTCCTGAAAATCAGGTTGCACTCACGGCCACACGGAAGAGTGGGCAAGTTTCCCAGCAGGCCGCCACCATCCACTTTTCCCCTTGTAGCTGCCTACTTATAGAATACAATCGGGCAGTCCGGCGGTGGCAATTACATGATTTGTGCTGAATTGTGTCATCTCCTGCCCCCTGCTGCATAAGGTCAGTAATCTTGGCATTGTGCAGTGTGGCGGGCTGTGATAATGAGATTTTACAGTCATGGCCCACGCCCCCTGAAGGGGCAGTCATATTGTTGATAAGTATGCTTAAAACATCCCTTTAAGTTATAGCACACATGAAACACACATAATAGGTGGCTCAGATTACTAAATAACTGTCCAGGAAAAGATGTAGGTAGTTTCAATATTGGTTTTATTGTTGCCTGTACATTGAAAAGTAATGGTAAAGTGAGTGGCCAGTGGGGTCATATGAGAGAAAAGCTGATTGATAGAGGATAAGTTATTCTCCTTTCTGTCTACCCATATGGTGGCTGGCCACACAACTTCAAGTAACTAGCAACATTCATTCAGCTTTGGGTCAGCACCCTAAAGTGGGAGCCTATCATTGCAATCAGCCTATAGGACCTTCATGCCCAGTCTGACAATGCCAGAACCATTGGAATGCTTTGCTGAAGCTTTGAGAGAGTATGCAACCCTGGGCATACATCGCTCTTATGTGGGTCAGTTGGAAATATATGAAGGTTTATTACTGATTAGTTAACAGCCCACATATCAGCCTCCCATGAGACCGCTTGTTGTTAAACCATCACATTCTGATGATATTGGGGTATACAACCGGAAAATGTTACCTCTAACATGAGTCAATAATCCCATTGTTAAGCAAATAGCAGAAAAGTTTAAAGGCTTTAGTTATCAATATAGCCTTTTGTTTGTATCCATGCTACTTTCACATTTTGGTACCGCTTGTTTTCATAAATCTTTACCCGGTCTCTGGTGTTTCCATCCTAAGCTGTTGCTTCTCTCAGTCACTGGTAACAATAGGCTGATGGCCAATGTGAAACGTGCATGCACGGCTGACATCACCGTATGCACCAACCAATCAGATCCTAGCTGTCATTTTTGAAACACAGCCTATAAAGTGACAGTTGGGAGCTGATTGGTTGGTACTTTATCTCCCTCCGTTTTATCCCTCTCCAAGGCTTGGCAGGATGCAGCATAGTCTTTGATAGTCCACATTGCAGGGTTTAGCTAACACCATTCCAAGGCTCTCCAATGCTTGATAAACTGCCTGGTTCTGCCATTCCAATTGAGGCCTATGGGGAGGCCAGTAACTGATGGTAAATCTATCACATTTCCAGTGTTAGCCCTTTGATAAATTACATGAAGCAAGGAAAAGCCTATTTTCAGGCACAAATAGAGCCCTACATCTGATAAGAAATCAATCACTTCTCCAGCTTTAGGATTGTTATTCATAGAACTCACAACTCGCACATACACATATATACGGACTGTCTGAGTTGATTTACTGGGGAGAGCATGTAGCTGAATATTTTTTCTTTATTATTAATTTTAATTTACAGAGTGCAATAAAAGCACAATTTACCTGTTACTGTCACATATATACGGGAATTCTGATAGGTATATTTGATGTCACTCTGTGGACTTTCTTCAAAACTGAAGAAATAAAACCCCTTATCTTCTTTTCTGACATCAGTCATTGTCAGTGTGCAATCTCCGTTATCTGGGTTTCCTGTCATGCGGAAGTTTTCTTTTCCTTCTTTCAATTGATCATTAGAGACCACAATATTGTTATTGCTCCCTTTCCTCCAGATTCCAATGGAATTTGTGAATCTGTTCCTCTTATCAGCAATAAATGTACATTTGATGGTGACACATAGGCCTTCCTCTACAGAGACATATCTTTTCACCTGCATAGAATATTCAACCGCTTCTTGACATATACACATATATACTGACTGTCTGAGTTGACTCACTGGGGAGAGCATTAAGCTGAATATTAGTTCTTTATTATTCATTTTAATTCATAGAGTGCAATAAAATCACAATTTACCTGTTACTGACACATATATACTACGATAGTTATATTTGATGACACTCAGTGGACTTTCTTCAAACCTGAAGAAATAAAACCCATTATCTTCTTTCCTGACATCGGTTATTGTCAGTGTGCATTCTCCATTATCTGGGTTTCCTGTCATGCGGAAGTTTTGTTTTCCTTCTTTCAATTTATCATTAGAGGCCACAATTTTGCTATTGCTCACTTTCCTCCAGATTCCAATGGAATTTGTGAATCTGTTCCTATTATCAGCAATAAATGTACAATGGATGGTGACACATAGGCCTTCCTCTACAGGGACAGTACTTTTCACCTGCATAGAATATTCATCCGCTATGGTATCTGTGGAGAGATATATTGGATGAGAGATGATACAGTACAATGCAGAACAAGATAATATACATTATGGGGAAGATGTATCAAATGTTCTACAGTGAAGTGACCCAAAGCAACCAATCAGTTTCTAACTGGCATTTATCATTGTACATTCTATAAAATG
Organism: Taudactylus pleione; assembly: GCA_031769625.1. Lineage (NCBI taxonomy): Eukaryota > Metazoa > Chordata > Amphibia > Anura > Myobatrachidae > Taudactylus > Taudactylus pleione. Next base: position 1,846,513 of record JAUIMM010000107.1, read on the forward strand.
ATAGATAGCAGTTGATGGGTTGCTATGGGTAACATCTCCACCTGTCCATATCTCCACGCTTTAGAAGGTTTGATACATATCCCATCATGAGAGCAAGAAATACAATCCGACACAAAAAATACTTTCCTAATATAGCTTTTACTCTAAGTGATACTTTTCAAAAAATACTGAAAAAAAGGTGTGAAAATGCAAAACACAAGATGGTAAAATCTGAGTAATATGTAACTTTATGCCACCCAAAAAGGTCATAGTTTCTTTTATCTCCTTATTCCCAAATTTTGCATATGGAATCCAGAGTTGGTACTGTGATTACATGCCACATTTCAGGTCAATGTACAGCATTGACCAGCCTTTGAGAATTAAGCCATTCATAACCAAGTCACTTTAATTGATCTTGTATTAACTTCTGCATTCTTGCCAAGGCATCACTGGGATTAAAATACATTCCTATTTTATTTATTTATTTTATATCCCTGCAGACTAATTCATGAAAGAATAAAGGAAATTTGACTTGTGCTGCTCATCCCCACATTTGCAGAGGGCACACAAATGGTGGAAGGAGGATCCTCTTCAAGTACAGTATTAGAAAGGTCAGGATCACACATGGCAACCACGGACACACTTGGACTCTCCTCGGAGATCTGTGACTTTTCTGAGCACACAGTTGGTTCATGTGCCTTAGCAATTTGAATTTGTTTGACACTTCTACACGGAGAAGGGCTTACATCAACATAAGATGCAGAACCACCAGTCAAACATAAAGGCCAAGGCCTTATCCTTTCCTTGCCATTTTTTCATATAGTAAATGGCATAATGTTTTGACTCTCTGCAGCTAACTTAGCTTTTAATTTTTTTTTCTTTAACACTGTAAAACATTGCTTGTTTGATTTTGACTTAAGCCCATGGGCATCGATCTTCATAGCTGACATTGACTGCCTTGCATTGTCATCATGACTGCAGGCAGCAGCTGCAGACTGGTATGTGGTTTCTGCTCTCCTCTCATTTGATCGTCCTCCATATCAACAAACTTACACTGCGGTCTGACCAGCAATGTCACCGAACAATATATTTTTTTACACTGGGAAAGAGCAGCAGCCCCTTGATGAACAACACAGAAAGTACCCCTGTTTGATGGACAAGAAAACACCCCTGCTGTGTGCGGACAGACCACCTGCAGAGTCACAAATAAGTAGACAATAAACTGCGGCAGTGTCACCATACAATAATAGTGCAGCTAAGTTGCTAACGCACACACACAAAAACAAAACCTTTTTTTTTTTTAAACTGGGGAAGAGCAGCTCTGTTTGACAGAGCACCCCCCCTGGACAACACAGCACCCCTCTAAGGACTGCAGCCCTAGCCTGATGGACAAGACAAAAACACAGCAGCAGCCACAGTTAATTGACAGGACAAGTGACACAACAGCTACAGCACCCACTGAAGGAAGTGCCCCTATACTGCAGCCTAAGCCCCTTTATGGACAACACAGCAGCAGCCTTCGGGCCAAGACCCCTGATTGGACATACACACTGAGTGACTTACAGTGACTGACTATGTCTGCTAGCTTCTCTCTCTCCACAGCCGGAGTGAAAATGGCACTGATCGCAGGGACCTTTATATAATCCAAAACCCGAGAGAATCTGACAGCAGGAGGATGACGCGTTTTGCCTCATTTTCAGATCCGAGTCAGGCGGGAAAACCCAAGCCTAGCTCGGTTCTCATCTCGGATCTGGAAGTTCGGGTGGGTCCAGTTCCCAGAGAACCAGACCAGCTCATCTCTAATTAAAATGGATTGGTGTAAGTACTGTACAGTGGACCTTTATTAAATCAAGCATTGAATGAGCTACACCAAATGATTTGGTTTGTAACTGTGTGCCTACATGGTCCTCTTAGCACAATTAAAATAACAAAAATAAAAAACCTTGTTGTGCACTGAGATGCAGAAATATAGAAAAATGTTTCACACAACATAAAATACTGGAGTTTGCTGCATTAGCTGCTGATACTTACCTTGCCAGAGCATGGACACGATGATGAGCACATGATAGACCCACATTACACAACTTGTTCCAGCTAATCTTTATCTTGGGTAAGATCTGTGGACTGATGAAACAAGATGTAGAGAAATGAGCTCCCTCCTATATTTCTATAATATTTTTGTACATGCTACAGGCTTGTTATTATGGATGTGCACTAACCCCTGTGTTTTGGATCTGTATCTCCTTTGTGTTTTGGATCTGGATTGGTTTTTTCAAAACCGTCCTTGCATGTTTTGGTTTTGGACCTTTTTTTTTAGATTGATTGATTGATTGATTGATAAAAACTGCTAAAATCACATAATTTGTTTGTTTTTGTTTACAGTATTATTAACCTCAATAACATTAAGGTACAATTGTTTCCAGTCAATTTTGACCACCTGACAGGTCACAATATTGCTTTCATCTGGTTTAGGCCCAAAATTTGCACCAAGCTAGTTGGCTGACTAAGCTAAGCGGCAGCTGTGGGCAGCACAAACACATGGCAGTTCAACTTCTAACATGGTACATAAAAAACATATGTTTTCATTAATCAAGAGGCCTGAGGGAGATGGAGTATGTATGCAGTCAAAGGCAGGGACAGAAAAGGTTGATTGGTAGTAAATTTAATTTTTTTTATTCCAAAGCAAATGTATGAGGGTGGAGGGGAGAGAATGGGTGAACAATATGTCCCATGTCTTGCCCACAAAATCAACTTAGTGGTTCAGAATTTTTTTTCAAATTAATGGTTCATGCAGGAGATGCTGTTAGTGGCCATAAACATTTCTGGACATTTTTGGCATTCAACAACCGCATGTCAAAGATTGAAGCAGCAGTGGCAGTTCAACTTCCAACATAGCACATCAGGAAACAAATATTTTTATTATTCAAGAGGCCTGAGGGAGTTGGAGTATGTATGCAGTTGAAGGCAGGAAAATGAAGATTTGATTAGTAATTTAATATTATATTTTTTTATTCCAAAGCAAATTTATGATCGAGGAGGGGAGCAGAGGAGGGGAGGCATTAACAAAAAATATTTAAATCATTCACATCAGTTCTTGCCCCAGAATAATCCTTAAGCAATATGCCTAATGCTGCTGAGAGTGTATTTTCATCCCAGAAGGATAACAGGAAGACTACTAGTAGTACTTTAAACAACAATTGACTGTAAAACAATTATTTGCAAGGGGGAGCAAGTATGACAGCAGTCACCCAGTTGCATAGCGGATCAATGATGCCATAACATCTATGCTGGTATTAGATGTGCGTCCAATAACTGCCAATAATTCAGTGGGTTTTAGACAGTTAATTGAGGTCCTGTGTACCTGCTACCAAATCCCATCAAGATTCCACTTCACTAAAAAAGCAATTCCCAGCCTATACAGGAACGTTAAATTTTTTTTAATTAGTGTCCTCCAAAATGCTGTTTTACCCACTGTCCATTTAACAACAGATATGTGTACACAAGGCCGGCTCCTTTGTTTGGGGCTGTGCGGTCACACAGGGGCACCAGTGTCTGGCAGTAGGATAGTCCCGCCCTCCTCCCTGATGGTAGTAGTGCAAAATGTAAGCACAGGGGGAGGGCGCATTGTGGGAAGGGGCGGGGGAACACAGGATGGCGCAGGGTGCCAAGACACCTAGCGCTGGACCTGTGTGTACAAGTGGAAAAGGGCAAACACAAGATTGCATGATTGTAACAGCCCACTGGGTGGGTGTATTTACAATGTAAAAAAGAGACTGCACTATCTTCTATATATAAATATAGATAAATCTAAATAATATGTAATGAACAGAAGTCCTGACAACTGAAGAATAAAAATTGATGTATAACATTTAATAAATCTTCCTACTATGGGATGGACCAGAAGCGACCTTCATAGAAATGGTCACACAGCTCAATCAACTTGAGCATCCAGTAAGGTTCACATATCAAGTTGACAAGTATACAGTGGACTTCTTGGATATATCAATATTCTGCATCAACAACCAATTGGGCACAACCCTGTATAGAAAACCTACAGATAGAAATCTCTTTCTAATACCCTCAAGCCATCACCCACCAGCACTTATAAATAGTCTGCCTATCTCTCAATACCTTAGAGTCCTACGCAATAACTCTAACAAAGATAGAATGAATGAACAGCTTACGGAAATGACAACAAGGCTACAGGAGAGAGGATATTCCAAGACCCTCCTGAACAAATGTCTACACAAAGCTAAGCACAAACTTACTAACCCTACGCATAAGCAGAAGAATATGGAGCGACTCCTTTATGTTACTGAATATAACAACAAATCGCAACAAGTGGAAAAGGCTGTCAAACGCCATTGGCCAATTATTGCTACGGATCAAACTCTATCCTTTAGGAACATACAAGCACCCATGATGGCCTACAAAGGAGGACCGAACCTCAAACAGCTTCTACTACGGCCAACACTCAACCCACATGAGACCATCACAAGAACAATGCAAAAAAAACAGGTAGCTACAAGTGTGGCGGATGCATCACATGCAGCTCCATGATCACTGGACCCACTCTGGCCCACCCGCATACAGGAAAAATAATAAAAATTAAATGGAAACTACACTGCAGAATGGACCATGTAATTTACGTCCTAATGTGTCCATGTGGCCTATATTATGTGGGTCTGACATCTAGGAATTTCAGAGAGAGGATGGCTAACCATAGAGCCTCAATTAGGGCAGCACTCCTAACAGGCGAATCAGACAAGGCAGTGGCAAGACACTTTGCAAAGAAAGGACATCACGTAGCAAGCCTTAAATGCAAACTGGTGGATTGGGTACCCCAACCTGAACTAGGAGGGGATCGACTATCTAACTTAAAGAAGTGCGAAAGCCGCTGGATCCATAAACTTGACACAGTCGCACCCCGTGGACTTAATGAATATTGCCCCCTGAACGTTTTCCTGTAAAACCCTGATTGTGTACTAGTACAATATATCTGTATATATGTACCATGTCAACCACCAAGCAGGGTGGTACATCTCCAGACCTAGATATGGCAATAGGCCCTACCCTACCCTCCCATAATGATGTACTATAAGTCCCCCATTTCAACATAGCCAGTACATACACACAACCACGCACACCCTATGTCATGATTGGAACATAAGTACTTGTCCATATACTTACATGCTTATATGCCTCTGTGCACCCTGTGAACGGAACCAATACTGCCCCTTGAATGTTTCCCTGTCAACTCTAATTGTACATCGTTAGTACATGTTTGTATATATGTGCTGTGATATCTATCACGCAGGGTGGTACACCTCCAGAGCTAGATATGGCAATAGGCCCTACCCTACTTCCCTATAATGAAGTACTACCATACGTCCATTCCAACATATCTAGTATCACATACACACATACGGCCCTTATGTTATGATAGTTATATTGGAGCCGGGGGTCTGTATATGTGTATGTATGTATATGTATATATATATATATATGTGTGTATATATATATATATATATATATATATATATATGCATATGTCTCTCTACTTAAGGGTCTTTATATGTATATGACCATATGTTAACATTCTAATTGATTAATGGATATGCATCTGCTTATTTTTATGTATATGCATCTGCATACTTTACCCCAGTAGAGATACCTTATAGGCATCCTATGACTAAACACCACTATAAGAGTTTACTACAGTCCCCCTCTCGCATAACCAGAACCAAGGAGCATGCCCCACTTCCGGTGGACACCAGTGCATGCCCCACTTTGGGCCCCCGCAGCACACTGCCCCACTTCCGGTCACAGCGCTTGGATGCCCCGCTTCCGGTCACCGACCGGCAGCCTGCACACTGACACTGAGATATTTAGCTCCCGGCAAGGTGGTCTATCCACCAGAGGAAATAGCGCATATAAACCCAGCCGCGCTAATAGAAGATTATCCAAGCACGTTATATGATCATGCCAGCACTTCCGGGTATGCGCATGACGCACTTCCGGTCCGGCTCTACTTAAACTGCGGCACAGTTCATGCAAGGTTGCTCAGAGAATGACATACCACACCTGACCTATGGGACTAATAGGTAAGACACTACTATTCAGTAGCGGCCATGCACTGGCACATGCATATACTGCCCCAGGAGAGCTAATCTTCAATACAGGTACCACAGTATGATACTATATGTACTACATGTATATTCCCACAGTATGATGTTATATTACCCAGCAACCTGGGATCAGTGTTATTAGCATATGACAAGTATATTCCATGGCAACATAAGCTTAAAACATGTATGCATCACCTATTCATACAGTATGTCTCTATGGAGATGTGTATGTCTTTATATATTTATATCTGTCTATGTAATGATGTGTGTATTAGTGATTGTATGTACAGGCACTAGTATATACCATTTCCCATTAGACCTATATTGGGTAATAAATATAGGGCCTGTTAGACCATATCCTGATGTTGTTATTATGTACCCCAATTCTAGTTAAAACGTGCTGATGTTAAGAAATACTGAGATGCCGTGACAAAGGTTCTTAAAGAACCGAAACGTTGGCAAATTAATTTGGTATGTCCTATTAAACTGATTAATATTGCAAACTTCAAGCCTAGTCTGGAGAGTGTCTTCCTTTCATCATATGATGATAGTATGAATAACATTTAATAAAAGATATGTTCAAAAGAGAATATTGTATACAGAAATCCTGGTACTAAACTTGACATAATGCACGTCACTGGAATTGATGATTAATGACCTAACCTGCAGGTTGATATGATTTGTTTTCCATGTCCAGTTGTGACATTCAGTGTCCTTTCACAGGTGGGTTGCCCTATTGTCCAAGATTTCTGTGCAGCTCTGTGCAATTCACCTGGGGGATCCTATATTCCTGTGCCTTATTGATGGGTAGAATTATTAGGACAGAAATAAGAGTTCACTCGATAAAAAATCCTGATGAACCAATGGATTCTTTTGCTAGAAAGCACAGGTTCTGTACACTAGGTCCTGGCTAACGTGTTTCTCTGTATCCACAACATCATCACAGGGTGGGTGTATTGCCTTAAGTGGCACCAACAGCTGCAGCTGCATTTAAGAAATAGTAGCTCATTCAGTGGCAGGCTACTCTGTGTATCACTGGTTTCACTAAGAGGCATACCGCTGACAACCTCTTAGAAAAACTCAGGGAAGTCATTGCAAAATGGCTTATTCCACTTGGACTCTCCTCGGGAAATGTGATTTTTAACAATGCCATGAATATTGTGAGAGCATTACAGCTGGGTGAATTCCAATACGTCCCATGTTTTGCTCACACAATAAACTTGGTGGTGCAATTTTTTTTTTTAAATGACAGGGCCGTGCAGGAGATGTTCTCTGTGGCCTGCAAAATTTCTACCCATTTTCGCCATTCAGCTGGTGGATGTAGAAGATTGCAACACCTGCAAGAAATGTTGAATTTGCCCTGTCACCAGCTGAAGCAAGAGGTAGTTACAATTGGAATTCCACCCTTTTATATGCTTCAGTGGATGGAGGAACAGCAAAAAACATCCAAAGCTACACAACAAAGTATGACAAGGGAAGTGGAGGGGGAATGTACCTTACTCAAGCTCAGTAGAAAATACTTTCTGTGTTGTGAAAAGTGCTGAATCCCTTTGAAGTAGTCACCTGTGAAGAGAGTTCAGACACTGCCAGCTCGAGTCAGGTTATTCCCCTAATTAGACTGTTGGAAAAGCAGCTTGAAAAACTGAAGAAGCTGAAATGAAGTTATTCCGTTAAGTAAAGTACATCGAACTTGTAGATCTAGTCCTTAATTCACTTTGCCAGGATCCAAGGGTTGTCAGGCTCTTCCAATCGGATCAATACAATTTGGTGACCATGCTCAATGTTAGATTTAAGGCATACATTGTGTCTTTCTTCCCAATAGACACAGATCTGGACAGATGCATAGATCTGTTGGTAAGCAAATTGTCAGCTCAAGCGGCACATGATGCAGCGATGGCTCCTCCTTCAGTTTCTCCAGCAAGTGTTGCTGCCAGGAAAAAACTCAGCTTTTCCAAAAGACCCACTGGTGATGCAGGTAAGTCAACACAACCACGTATTGACATCTGGTCAGGTCTAAAAATATTGCCTACCATGAATGAGATCTCTACCATGACTCCATTTGATATGGTCACCATTCAAAGGACTATTTTAATGATAGCATCCAAATAGGCTTGTCAGACAGTCCGTTTGACTACTGGCAAGAAAAAAGGCAATTTGGAGGCCCTTGAACAAACTGGCTTTACTTAACTTATGCTGCCCCCTCTCCAGTGTGTACTCAGAAAGAGTTTTTAGCACAGCCGGGGACCTTGTCAGCAATTGGTGTAGTTGACTACTTCCTCAAAATGTGGAAAAGATGATGTTCATCAAAATGAGCTACAAATTCTACAAGGAAGACCTTTACCACCAATTACATAAAAAAATTACAGAGGCACCTAAGGCTGTAATGGTGGATTCCAGGAGGGACAAATTAATATTGTGTGATGATGATGATGCACATGCTGATGAGGGTGAGGAATCAGATGATGATGGTGACAACATCTTGCCTCTGTAAAGTCAGTTTGTGCACAGAGAGATCATTGCCAGCAAATGTCAGCTGCCTGTTGGTAGCTTGTTTTGTGGGGGCCCAAACAAACGAATTGCTTCAGCCACAATTGTCAGCTTCTGTCACTGAAGTGTCAGCTACTGTCACTGAAGTGATTAGTTTGTTAAACTGTGCATGTCAACATACTACATAAGGGTGGGTGGAAGGGCCCAAGGACAATTCCAACTTGCACCTCTTTTCTTTGCATTGTTCGCTGTTTGGGGCATTACTGCCTAACATTTTTAGTTTTATTGTTTATTAAACTGCCATCCTGTCTGCCACTGCAGTGCCATTTTATTTCCTAGATGTGCCATGTTGGAAGTTGAACTGCCACAGCTGCTGCAATCTTTGACATGCAGTTGCTGAATGCCGATAATGTTCAGAAATATTTATGTCCACAAATAGATTTTTCTGCATATCCCTTTAATTTTAAAAAATATTCTGAACCACCAAGTTGATTTTGTGGACAAAACATGGTCTTGGATAGCGCTAATTGCATGTAATGCCTTAAATTAGGAAGGGAAATATGCATAAAATACCCATCCAATAAAATGATATCATTTATTCAGACAAAAATAGATTAAAAACAAAAACATTCATAACATAGATATAAAGAAGGAATCGGGATCCAAGATGTTAAAATCTCACCAAGTGGAGATGCTGCGGTGGGTTAATGCTAAAAATTAGCAAAGGGTCCCGGGCCAAAGTTAGCTCGGTACCACCGCAGAAAACTTTATAGTAGTCCAAATGGCAACAGGATCCCAAAAGACGTTCCTCCTGATTCACAAACTTGCACCTCCTGCAACGCGTTTCGGACCTCTCAGGATCCTTCCTCAGGCAAAGGTAGTTTGTGATTAAAAGACAGATCCTATTTATCCCCTGCAATAATTTCTTATTGGTCCTCCAATTCCCGCTTTTTTCGCGGCAAACATCACGATGACGTCACTTCCGGTCTTAACTGGAAGCTGCTTGCGTTCCATCTATTACAACTTCCTGGAAAAACGGAAGTTATATGCATTCCACAGCGCAATATTTTTTATTTATTTTTTTTTCTCTCTGTTGCTGCACCAAAGAAATGCTAGGGGGTGAATACCAGGCTCCAATCGCGGCCATCTTTGTGGAGTTTTTCAGCAAACTTGAAGTATCCATGTAAGTGTGTTCCACTGATTACAAAGCTATGCCGTACTTAGTATTCCGGCAGGGTCCATCCCTCCCTCAGTGGAACACAATTATACACCGCTCCCAGTAGTAGAGGAATCATAAATAGATAAAAGAGAAATATAATAATTAATATAATGAGAAAATGTTAAAAAACATTAAAAAACATTGAAATATATAAAATTAATCTAAAAACCATTTCAATTCAAAATCAAGGTTTAAGCCTTTAGGCGTAAGTGTATCCAAATTAAAAATCCACCTCATTTCGCTGGTGGCCAAACGTTTTTCCATATCCTTTGACCGCCAATGTGGTTTAATTACTTGGATACCCAAAAATTTTTTTATATGATTTTCATTTTTATTATGAATTTTTAAGAAATGGTCCGAGAAGGAATGTGTATTCAAATCCTTCCGAATATTATAGATGTGTTCGGACATTCTTAATTTAAAATTCCTGGTGGTCCTACCAACCTAAAACAAACCGCATGTGCATTCTAAAAGATATACAACATATATTGAATGGCATGTGATGACATCCTTTATTTTATATGTGGTGCCATTTACTGTAAACTCAGTAATCTTTTTATTATTCATATTAGTTGATGCGGTGGTTCTACACATCAAGCAGCTACCACATCTATGAAAGCCTTTACTCCTTTCGCTGGATTGGTTTGTTTCGGGCAAGACACTCCTAACTAATTTATCCTTAAGGGATGGAGCTCTTCTATATATATATATATAAACTGGTTTTATGGGTAGTACTTCACCTAAAACAGGATCATTTTTAAGTACATCCCAATATTTCCCAATCATTTTCTCAATTTGTTTATGGTGGGCACCATATTGTGTGATAAAAGCCCACTCATAATTGTTTTTTTTATTAATTTTAGATTCCTTTGATTTATCTTTTAGGAGGTCTTCCCTCTTAACCTCTCCTATTTGTTGCTTAGCATTCATCAACAAGGAGTCAGAATAACCTTTTACTTTAAATCGTTCAGTCATTTCTTCAATTTGTAGATTTAAAGTGCTTTAATTTGTGCAGTTTCTCTTTAATCTTTTAAACTGTCCCAATGGTATATTTTCAAGCCATCTATTTTGATGTTCGCTATTAGCTTCAATGTAGGAATTAGAATCAGTCACCTTTTTATGGGTTTTTGTACAAATCATTCCATCATCAATATAAATGACCAAATCTAAAAAAACCAATTCGGTTTTACTAATATTAAAAGTCAAATTGATATTAAAACTATTTGTATTTAAAATCTCACAAAAGTTATTAAGATGGGTAATTTCCCCTCTCCAAATAAAAAGTACATCGTCAATAAAATGCCACCAGGACACCAGGTTTGCCCCTCCTCCTTTTATTGGGTCTATATTTAAAGTTTCCCAATATGCCATAAAGAGGTTAGCATAACTAGGGGCAAACCTGGTGCCCATCGCGGTGCCCAATATTTGTAAATAAAATGTACCATTGAAATAAAAATAATTGTTTTTTAGAATAAAAGAGATAGCTTCTAGGATGAACACTTTTAGATCCTCACTATAAGTACTTTGATCCATAAAATATTTAACAGCCTGTAGTCCTTTTTCTTCTTCAATTATGGTGTATAATGTACACACATCAGCAGAAATTAAAAAACAATCCTTATTCCATTCAATTTGATTAATTTTTCTTAAAATGTCACCAGTATCTTTTAAATATGCGTTGGTCAATAAAACGAATGGTTGTAAATAAAAATCAACCAATGCTGACAAATTCGAAGTAAGACTGTTTGTACCCGATATTATCGGTCGACCTGGTGGTTTGGTCACATGTTTATGGATTTTTGGCAAAATATAAATAGTTGCGATACTAGGATTTTCTATATTAATGAAATCCATTTCATTTTTACTCAAAACCCCCTTTTCAAAGGCTTTTTTTGTAAATAACAGCAATGATTTAGAAAAATTCTGGGTGGGATCACCCTTTAATTTTTTATATGTAGATTAATCATTTAATTGTCTATTTATTTCATTTACATAGTCTTCTTTGTTCATTAATACCACACTTCCGCCTTTATCAGCCGGTTTAATTAATCCTGTTTTAGGTGAAGTACTACCCATAAAACCAGTTTATATATATATATAGAAGAGCTCCATCCCTTAAGGATAAATTAGTTAGGAGCTTCTTGCCCGAAACAAACCAATCCAGCGAAAGGAGTAAAGGCTTTCATAGATGTGGTAGCTGCTTGATGTGTAGAACCACCGCATCAACTAATATGAATAATAAAAAGATTACTGAGTTTACAGTAAATGGCACCACATATAAAATAAAGGATTTCATCACATGCCATTCAAGATATGTTGCATATCTTTTAGAATGCACATGCGGTTTGTTTTATGTTGGTAGGACCACCAGGAATTTTAAATTAAGAATGTCCGAACACATCTATAATATTCGGAAGGATTTGAATACACATTCCTTCTCGGACCATTTCTTAAAAATTCATAATAAAAATGAAAATCATATAAAAAAAATTTTGGGTATCCAAGTAATTAAACCACATAGGCGGTCAAAGGATATGGAAAAACGTTTGGCCACCAGTGAAATGAGGTGGATTTTTAATTTGGATACACTTACGCCTAAAGGCTTAAGCCTTGATTTTGAATTGAAATGGTTTTTAGATTAATTTTATATATTTCAATGTTTTTTAATGTTTTTTAAAATGTTCTCATTATATTAATTATTATATTTCTCTTTTATCTATTTATGATTCCTCTACTACTGGGAGCGGTGTATAATTGTGTTCCACTGAGGGAGGGATGGACCCTGCCGGAATACTAAGTACGGCATAGCTTTGTAATCAGTGGAACACACTTACATGGATACTTCAAGTTTGCTGAAAAACTCCACAAAGATGGCCGCGATTGGAGCCTGGTATTCACCCCCTAGCATTTCTTTGGTGCAGCAACAGAGAGAAAAAAAAATAAAAATAAAAATACTGCGCTGTGGAATGCATATAACTTCCATTTTTCCAGGAAGTTGTAATAGATGGAACGCAAGCAGCTTCCAGTTAAGACCGGAAGTGACGTCATCGTGATGTTTGCCGCGAAAAAAGCGGGAATTGGAGGACCAATAAGAAATTATTGCAGGGGATAAATAGGATCTGTCTTTTAATCACAAACTACCTTTGCCTGAGGAAGGATCCTGAGAGGTCCGAAACGCGTTGCAGGAGGTGCAAGTTTGTGAATCAGGAGGAACGTCTTTTGGGATCCTGTTGCCATTTGGACTACTATAAAGTTTTCTGCGGTGGTACCGAGCTAACTTTGGCCCGGGACCCTTTGCTAATTTTTAGCATTAACCCACCGCAGCATCTCCACTTGGTGAGATTTTAATAACTTGGATCCCTATTCCTTCTTTATATCTATGTTATGAATGTTCTTGTTTTTAATCTATTTTTGTCTGAATAAATGATATCATTTTATTGGATGGGTATTTTATGCATATTTCCCTTCCTAAGTTAAGGCATTACATGCAATTAGCGCTATCCAAGACACACTTTTCTGTTTTGTTGTACCCTTTTGAAGTTGGTATTGCTTCATCTTCTGTGTGGTTGGGAGCTGCAGAATTGTATCTCTTGCGCAATCTGAGGGTTACTCACCTTTGAAACTTTCTATTTGCATTTTTGTTAATACCAGAGTACCTTTAGTGCTGCAAGAAAATGTTTGCCTATCATGAAACCAGATTACAACATGTAAAAGATGTTTTTACTTTAGATGATAATTTTGACCCTAATGTTACTGATGAAGATTTGACATCCATTATGAATAAGTTAGAGATCTGTATGCTTAAAGAAAACTGTCTTTGGTGGGAAATCATGACTCTGGAACATTACCAGAGCAAACAGATTATACCTAAGGGGTTATTAATTAATAAGGAACCGTCTTTTGGTAAAAACAAAGAAGGTTTTACCAAGGAATGGAACTTCATTTTGACTAAATGTTCACAATCCTTAATTGATTTGATAATAAGGGAGAGACATTTAGACCAAATAGAGGTCAATAAAGAAATAGATTCATTAAAAATTCTTCTAGAACCTTTCCATGATTCAGAATATATAAAGGAGAGAGAAAACAAAATTATAGAGAAATTGGAAAAAAATACTAGAGAATTAAAAATTAAAAAAAAGAAAAAATTCCTTAGGGATACCACCAAATGGGATTTAGAAATTCAAAGAGATGAGAGAGCAAACACACTTACAACTCCCAAACAGGTGCTAAAGGGAGGAAAGAGGAAAGAATTTCAATTAAATCCCCATAATAGAACCCCACTTTTCCAAAATCCAAATAATAGGATATCTGAGGATCCATATAGATGGAAAAAATTGAATAACCATAGATGGGAAGGACAAAAAAGAAATAATAGAGATTTTTTAATGAGAAATAAAACAAATTTCCATCAGTGGAGATCAAATAATGAGATGCACTACAGGGTCCCAGTTCGTAATAGGTATGATCCTTTAAAAGGAGACCAAACTGATGGCAGATCATCTTCTTTTTTAGAGTGGGATACTTGGATACCAAGAAGAGAATAAATAATAAAGAGGGAAAAAAAACTAGTAGAGGTAAAAGAGGAGGGGTAAAAAAATTAACACCTAAAAAAATAAAAGATCACGTTATAAGTACTATACCTGAAGAGGGGAAGGTTTTTAATTTAAGTAATCATGATCTAAATGCAACTGAAATGAAAGTCCTAAAAAAAGGATTAAAATTTGCCCCTACAGCAAAAGTTAATGATTTTGAACTTTTCATTGATTTGGAAAACTATATTAGAAAACTCAGTATAAAAAATTTTTTCCTTATGCAAAACACTGACAAGGTTAGTGGTGATAACATTTGTGCTTCAAAAACCCCTTTCAAGCCGACATCGAAGTTTTACCCAAAACATGTTAAAAGTGGAAACTTAGAGTGTTTTGCTTCATTGGTGAGCAAAGACTTAAAAGATGTTAGATCTGTAAAAAGCTAAATTTAACCAAAAAAGAATTTTTAGCAATAGATACTTTGAGGAAAGATGACAATTTAATAATTAAACCGGCTGATAAAGGCAGAAGTGTGGTATTAATGAACAAAGAAGACTATGTAAATGAAATAAATAGACAATTAAATGATCAATCTACATATAAAAAATAAAGGGTGATCCCACCCAGAATTTTTCTAAATCATAGTTGTTATTTACAAAAAAAGCCTTTGAAAAGGGGGTTTTGAGTAAAAATGAAATGGATTTCATTAATATAGAAAATCCTAGTATCGCAACTATTTATATTTTGCCAAAAATCCATAAACATGTGACCAAACCACCAGGTCGACCGATAATATCGGGTACAAACAGTCTTACTTCGAATGTGTCAGCATTGGTTGATTTTTATTTACAACCATTAGTTTTATTGACCAACGCATATTTAAAAGATACTGGTGACATTTTAAGAAAAATTAATCAAATTGAATGGAATAAGGATTGTTTTTTAATTTCTGCTGATATGAGTACATTATACACCATAATTGAAGAAGAAAAAGGACTACAGGCTGTTAAATATTTTATGGATCAAAGTACTTATAGTGAGGATCTAAAAGTGTTCAACCTAGAAGCTATCTCTTTTATTCTAAAAAACAATTATTTTTATTTCAATGGTACATTTTATTTACAAATATTGGGCACCGCGATGGGCACCAGGTTTGCCCCTAGTTATGCTAACCTCTTTATGGCATATTGGGAAACTTTAAATATAGACCCAATAAAAGGAGGAGGGGCAAACCTGGTGTCCTGGTGGCGTTTTATTGACGATGTACTTTTTATTTGGAGAGGGGAAATTACCCATCTTAATAACTTTTGTGAGATTTTAAATACAAATAGTTTTAATATCAATTTGACTTTTAATATTAGTAAAACCGAATTGGTTTTTTTAGATTTGGTCATTTATATTGATGATGGAATGATTTGTACAAAAACCCATAAAAAAGTGACTGATTCTAATTCCTACATTGAAGCCAATAGCGAACATCAAAATAGATGGCTTGAAAATATACCATTGGGACAGTTTAAAAGATTAAAGAGAAACTGCACAAATGAAAGCACTTTAAATCTACAAATTGAAGAAATGACTGAACGATTTAAAGTAAAAGGTTATTCTGACTCCTTGTTGATGAATGCTAAGCAACAAATAGGAGAGGTTAAGAGGAAAGACCTCCTAAAAGATAAATCAAAGGAATCTAAAATTAATAAAAAAAACAATTATGAGTGGGCTTTTATCACACAATATGGTGCCCACCATATACAAATAGAGAAAATTATTGGGAAATATTGGGATGTACTTAAAAATGATCCTGTTTTAGGTGAAGTACTACCCATAAAACCAGTTTATATATATATATAGAAGAGCTCCATCCCTTAAGGATAAATTAGTTAGGAGTGTCTTGCCCGAAACAAACCAATCCAGCGAAAGGAGTAAAGGCTTTCATAGATGTGGTAGCTGCTTGATGTGTAGAACCACCGCATCAACTAATATGAATAATAAAAAGATTACTGAGTTTACAGTAAATGGCACCACATATAAAATAAAGGATTTCAACACATGCCATTCAAGATATGTTGCATATCTTTTAGAATGCACATGCGGTTTGTTTTATGTTGGTAGGACCACCAGGAATTTTAAATTAAGAATGTCCGAACACATCTATAATATTCGGAAGGGTTTGAATACACATTCCTTCTCGGACCATTTCTTAAAAATTCATAATAAAAATGAAAATCATATAAAAAAAATTTTGGGTATCCAAGTAATTAAACCACATAGGCGGTCAAAGGATATGGAAAAACGTTTGGCCACCAGCGAAATGAGGTGGATTTTTAATTTGGATACTCTTACGCCTAAAGGCTTAAACCTTGATATTGAATTGAAATGGATTTTAGATTAATTTTATATATTTCAATGTTTTTTAATGTTTTTTAACATTTTCTCATTATATTAATTATTATATTTCTCTTTTATCTATTTATGATTCCTCTACTACTGGGAGCGGTGTATAATTGTGTTCCACTGAGGGAGGGATGGACCCTGCCGGAATACTAAGTATGGCATAGCTTTGTAATCAGTGGAACACACTTACATGGATACTTCAAGTTTGCTGAAAAACTCCACAAAGATGGCCGCGATTGGAGCCTGGTATTCACCCCCTAGCATTTCTTTGGTGCAGCAACAGAGAGAAAAAAAAATAAATAAAAAATATTGCGCTGTGGAATGCATATAACTTCCATTTTTCCAGGAAGTTGTAATAGATGGAACGCAAGCAGCTTCCAGTTAAGACCGGAAGTGACGTCATCGTGATGTTTGCCGTGAAAAAAGCGGGAATTGGAGGACCAATAAGAAATTATTGCAGGGGATAAATAGGATCTGTCTTTTAATCACAAACTACCTTTGCCTGAGGAAGGATCCTGAGAGGTCCGAAACGCGTTGCAGGAGGTGCAAGTTTGTGAATCAGGAGGAACGTCTTTTGGGATCCTGTTGCCATTTGGACTACTATAAAGTTTTCTGCGGTGGTACCGAGCTAACTTTGGCCCGGGACCCTTTGCTAATTTTTAGCATTAACCCACCGCAGCATCTCCACTTGGTGAGATTTTAACATCTTGGATCCCGATTCCTTCTTTATATCTATGTTATGAATGTTCTTGTTTTTAATCTATTTTTGTCTGAATAAATGATATCATTTTATTGGATGGGTATTTTATGCATATTTCCCTTCCTAATTTAAGGCATTACATGCAATTAGCGCTATCCAAGACACACTTTTCTGTTTTGTTGTACCCTTTTGAAGTTGGTATTACTTCATCTTCTGTGTGGTTGGGAGCTGCAGAATTGTATCTCTTGTGCAATCTGAGGGTTACTCAGCTTTGAAACTTTCTATAGACAAAACAAGGGTCATATTGTTTACCCATGCTCTCCCCTCCTCCCTCATAAATTTGCTTGGGAATCAAAAAATTAAATGCAATTTACTACCAATCAACTCTTCCTTTACCTGCCTTTAACTACATACAGACTCCATCTCCCTCAGGCTCTTGATTAATGAAAACATATGTTTCCTTATGTTGGTAGTTGAACTGCCACGTGTTTGTGCCGCTCATTGCTGCCACTTAGCTTAGTGAGCCTGCTAGCTTGGTGCAAATTTTGGGCCTAAACTGTATTTATACAATATTGTGAACTGTGAGGTAGTCAAAATTTAGTGGAAATTAATGTTACTGAGGTTAATAATACTGTAGGAATAAAAAAGCCCAAATTATGTGAATTTGCCAGTTTTTATCAATTTTAAAAAAAAATACAGACCCAAAACCAAAATACGAAGGGCCGTTTTAGCAAAATCAAATCCAGATCCAAAACACAAAGCGTATACAGATCCAAAACCAAAATACGGGGGTTGGCGCACATCTCTATTAGTAATCACTTAAGTAATTTATGTCTGTTTTGCTACCAATTCTGCATCAGCCCATAATCCTGTAAACCACATCTTATTTAAATAAATGCCATGTTGCAGTAGTGATATAAAGAATATTTTGTTCATTCACCTAGCAAATACCAAAAATCATATAAAAATATTACAAACATCCACCGTAACCTCCTATTACTGTATTTTTTTTGTTTCACCTTTTCTTTTTACTTTAACCGTATGTATAAGGATTGTGATATGGGAGACCGGCAGTCGGGATGCCGGCGGTCAAAATACCAGCAGCAGCATCCCGATGCTCAGAATCCTGTCCGGGACTTTGTAAGTATCCTAGCCCTCCGCCCTTCACCCCCTAACCCTTTCTTCCTGCAGCCTAACCCTCCCCTCACAGACTTACCCTAACCTCCCCATTAGTGCGTGAGCATAACCCTCCCACCTTGGTGCCTAAACCTAGCCCTCAACCCTTAATGCTAACCCTAACGCCCCTAGTGGTGCCTAAACCTAACCCCCCTGCCCACAGCCTAACCCACCCCCCACAGCGTAACCCTATCCCACCCGGCGGTACCTAAACCCAATCCCCCCGTGGCATTAGCCTAACCCAACCCTCTATACTTACGTTTGGGGTGCTGGCTGTCAGGATGCCGGCTGTCGGGATTCTGGTGTCGGCATCTTCAGTGATGTTGGGATTCCACCACCGGTATTCTGGCTGTGAGTCAGGATTCCGCTGCTGGGATTTTGACCGCCGCAATCTTAACTACTTCCCTGTATAAGACTGAATATTATATGCAGAAGAAACTTAAGGAAAGCACTGAGAGAAATCCCTGTGTTTAACCACACTTTGCCCTGTCTGTCCCAGCATAGTTCCTGCACCTGGACAATCTGTTCTGTTCACTTAACATATGAAAATGATCATAGCTATATTTTATATTGATTAGTTTTGCTAAAACCTTATTTAAACATACATCACAGTAATCCATTGTACTCACAGATCAGGCTCCCACTCCCTGTGCACTTTGTATTTTCTGGGTCTTATGGGTTTGTAACTCTTCTTTATTTCCCTTTTTCATTTCTAACAAAACATATTACAACATCACTGAAGTGCTACCTCTTTTCACCGGCTACAGAGTCTTTTTTGTCTCACTTGCATGTCCAACTTATTATATACAGTTAATATTGTTTGTGTTACCTTTTTATATTCTCTCTAAAACACATTTGGCTTAAAAACGTGTTGCTGATTCAGTTGATCCCTGATTGGGCTGATAATTGGACAGTGTCTGCCCAGTAGTATTAAGCTATAACGTTGTGCCCCATTATGCAGCCTAAAAAAAATCAAACGTGGAAAAAATATCAGAGCTAATTAGATACTCCCCTTAGTTGAAGGTTATAGAAATTAAACAGACAAGCAGATGCAACTAGTTAGTGCTTCTGGTGCCATAATCATCTTTGCCATCATAATCATTATCATCATCATCATATCTCTTTATACCAGTCGTCAATTGACAAAGGCAAGGGGGAGGTTATTATTTATGTACTATGGTAGATAAAATGCAAAAATAAAGGTGCCAAAACAGTTTTCATAAAACTAGGGTACTGTATGTGGTCCTATTTGCAGAGCTGAACGGATGTCTCACCAGCAGCATCCCTTCCTAGCTCAGGTGCCAGCACCTTTACTGCACTCTCTTCTTCTCTGTGCTACAGCAACCCCCGATAATCTCATTCACATTTCTCCCACAAACTGTGTCCCTCTCTCCTGTGCCCTCTGGAATGCAGATCTGTCTATAACAAACTGCTCCCCACCCATGACCTTTTCATCTCCAACTCCTTAAATCTCCTAGCCATCACCGAAAACTGTGATTCCCCCACTGATTCCCCCTTCTCCTGCAGCTCTCTCCTCTGGGCGCCTCACATGATCTCACACTCCTTGGACTGGGGATCACCATGATGGTGGTGTTGGGGTTTATCATCTGGTTACTCCTACCAACTCATACCCTCAGAACTATCTCTTACATACTCGACATTCAAAGTTCATGCTATTCATCCTTTTCAAACTGTACACCTCCATGGAACTATCATTTGTTGTCCCCCTGGCCATCCCTCTAAAATCCTTGACAACTTTGCTTCCTGGCTCCCCCACTTCCTCTCTACAAACATTCATGCCCACATCTCAGGTGACTTAAATACCCCTATTGATGTCCCCACAGAAACCTCTGCCTCTAAACTTCTTACACTTACATTTTCATATGGCCTCTCTCAATGGACCTCCTCACCCTGCCATGTGAGTGGACACTTACTTGATCTGGTCTTCACTCACCTCTGTGACATCTCTGATTAAATCTATTCCCCATTGCCTCTCTCTGACCATCACCTTCTCTCTTTATTAACTTATCCTTCACCCCTTCTCCACCTCTGCCTCCTTAGGTTAACGTCACTAAGAGTAACCTTGATGCAATTGACACTGTATCCTTTCCTCCCTGCTCAACTTACTTTTCTCCCCCATTATCTCTCTCTCCTGTCCTGAACAAGCAGTTTCCCTTCACAATGTCTCCCTTACAGATGTGTCCAGCTACATCTTTGCCGATTGCGCTACAAATGTGTGCACACATCGGGTCATGCGATTACCCACAGCAACATACACTATGGTACTCTATCAGACTCTCTTCCTCTCTACTAAGATTCAAAGGCCTCTTAAAACTCACTTCTTCATCAAAGCCGTCCAGCTGTCATCCTAACCCACTGCTTCTTCCTCACTGTCTACCCTATCGGTGTCACCCCTGCATGTCTGCCCCTCCCTTATATATTGTCCACTCTCATAACCAGGGCCTTATTCCCTCATGTGCTTCTCCTTTCCCTTACTTACACTCCCTACAATGGCACCTAACCATTGGTTGCTGTCGCCCTGTTGCTTATTTGAGTGTTACGACCATGGATGCAGCAATGTTTATAAACCATGTACTTGTCCGGTATTGTTTTATACTGTAAGTCACTGTTTTCTTGTTTTGCTCCTTTGTAAGATGTTGCAGATCCTTATGGCACCATAAATAAAGGATAATAATAATAATAATAATAATATCTGTCATTTGGAATGTCAATTGCCTATCCAGACTTGTAGCACTATACAGTAGTTAGATGTACAGAAGATGTACAGTGTCTGTTATGTAAGCAAACGTCTATTTGGAAATAACTGTTTCTTAAAATTGTGTTTAAAATCTTTGTATTCCCTTTATTTGGGTCAAGGTTAAGGACTTTTCCATAGTTCCAAAGTTATTATGAATATCCTAAAAGTCTTAATGTATCTCTAATTTAAAAGGTGACTTTTTTAGTAGTCGGGCTGCTTTGTGTGTTCTTTGTCTTTCTACTTCGCACTACAGCCACAATCAGATTTCCTGGCTGGATTAATATATTTATGTAAATGTATTAATGTCCATTTATTAATGATATTTATCTGAATTTAGCTGAAGTAGGGATTTCTGGAGATTGAACCTTGATTTACTATAATTGACCATGTATTGTTCAAATGGAATGACAATAAATGTTCTTTATCATTCTAATATGTACTGTATATGAGTTTCTTTAATAAGTTGAATATTTCAGTATGATCTCCTTTAGGTTACTAGTGTCATATGCTTTTTAATAATTCATGAATTGTTCATATTATAAAAGTAATCAGAATTAACTGCTGTGAACTAGAATTTATAACTAAGAATGTAATGGACTCTGTATGATATGAGGTTACTGGAATGGCAGTTGTATTAGATACAGGTTGAGTCTCCCATATCCAAATATTCCGAAATACGGAATATTTTTAGCATGACTGAGATAGTGAAACCTTTGATTTTTGATGGTTCAGTGTACACAAACTTTGTTTAAGGCACAAAATTATTAAAAATAAAGTATAAAATGACCTATAGGCTGTGTGTATAAGGTGTATGACATATAAATTAATTTCATGTATCTACACAAACTTTGAGCCACAAAATTATTGAAAATATTGTATAAAAATACCTTCATGATGTGTGTATAAGGTGTATATGAACCATAAATGCATTCTGTTTAGATTTGGGCCCTATTCTTTAGACATTTCAATAGGGTATGCAATTATTCCAAAATACAGAATATTCCGATATCCAAAATACCCTTGGTCCCAAGAATTTTGGATATGGGAGACTCAACCTGTATAAGATATTATATAAGGTGCTCTGGAACCTCCAATTGTTATGTATTACAACTTTTAAATATGATAGATTCCTTATTTGTCTAATCAATAATAATATCCATTACATTATCATCATTACAAATGTAGAATATAATTAGCAACTTGTGTTTATGAATGGTGCTAATGAATGCTTCATTATTGTGCATGAAGTATAATATTAACATTCAAAATCTAAAATGAAAGCTGGGGATATATTTGTTGACATATGTATATGAATAATGTTAATTAAGGAGTTGTGCTGTGTATAATAGTGTTTTCTCTCTTGGGATATTAATATATCCTGTTTAAGGCGAAAAAAAATGTATAGTCATATAGCTAAATGGATTTGTTCAAACATGTTAAAATAATATTGTAAGTAAAAAGTTTTTTTTTGTGTTAAGCCATAATTGTAAAATAGGTCTATTATTATAGTATAATTAAGGTTTGTTTTTATGGTCTTCCTATATATATGTTGTCTTGATCTAGGTAGATTCTTTATAGTTTTTCAGTTGGTTTGATATTATAGCTGAGCACCTTAATAAAATTTCCATACAGTACATTGATTATTGGAAAATTGTTTTTTGAATTCAAATAAATTCTTATGTAGTTATTTTCATCTTTTATTACTTATGGATTTATTTGCATTTACTGTCCCGTTTACGTACTTAATAAATATCTGGGCTTTTGGTGTGACTTTCTGAGGAAGCAGGGTGTATATCACTTAATTAACTCTTACTAAAATAACTTAAATTGACTACAGTGAACAAAAATTAAAAATAGAAAAAATTATATTTAGAGAATAATCCTCTCATTGCATGCTATGGGCTGTTTCCACAATGCCAACTAGAGTTGTGCAGTTCGGGTTTGTCTTGGAACTTCCCGCTAAGTTCAGATATCTGAATAAGACAAAGGGGTCTATTTACTAAGCAGTGTTAGGAGACAGAGTGAAAAGTGATAAGGTGCCAGCCAATCTTCTCCTAACTGCCATCTCACAGGCTGTGTTTGAAAAATGACAGTTTGGAGCTGATTGGCTGGCACCTTATCACTTTTCACTCTGTCTCCTAACACTGCTTAGTAAATAGACCCCAAAATGTGATCTTTCACGGACATTTCAGAACAGATGTCCGAGAAAGATTAAATATTGTATCAGAGTACACATATGCACATAGATCATACATTTAAATGGGTGAAATTGGCACAACCAAAACATTGGCATGGAGTCTCAGACCCCAACTGGTCTTCACCAGGGATCCCTGCAAGAGAATATGGACTTTACCCAGGTCATGGCCCAGTGTAGTTGCTTCCTACTGTGAAAGCAACAGAGTACTAGTATGAGAACACCACTGATTGGAATGTGGGTAAGGATGTGCTGCTTTTGAGGAAACTAAACACCAGAGTTAAAACAACATTGGATGCAAACAATACTGGAAAATATAGGTCTGAAGCAGGAGCATCTATGTAAACACAATTAACATCAGAGAAATGCATTGAGAAGGCCTTTATAGTGGTTGGCTGATAGGTGATTCATCAGTCATCGGTGCTGGAGGTTAGTGGTAACAACAAAGAGATATTATAGCATCATTAACTTAAAGCTAACCACAGCTGGGTTCTGTTGAGGATTTCATGAATCAAAGATGCTGGAGGTTAGTGGTAACTCCTGAGAGAGGTGCTATGTCATATGTAGCCTGAACCTGAGCCAAGCTGGGTTCTGTCGAGGATTCTGATAGGTAAGGCCAGCAATCAGTGACCTACTGAATGTTTAAAAGTAGGAAAGTCATGTCCATGACTGCTGGTACTGAAAGCTTTGCACTAGCAAAGCACCTGAAACCTATACCAGAACCAGGTGCATGAGTATATAGTGTTATGCTGCATACACACGGTCAGATTTTGTTTCAGATATCAACAATAATGATTGTAAAAAAAAATACAATCGTTCATATTTTTTACATGTAGGGCATGTATCGACGAACAATGTGCATGCCCGCATGTCAGATAACGATATCTGAAATCTGATGTGTTTGCAGTCAGAGTTTAATGATTTTAATAATTAAAATACTGTCAGAAATCGTTCATCGTTGATGAAATTGTTCAAATCATTGTAAATATCATTCAATCATTCAATTGTTCATTGTTCATCTGACAAATCTGACCGTGTGTATACACCATTAAAGTGATCCTCTAAACTCATTGTTATCTTGCCTCTTAAAGTTTCTTTGAGGTCACCAACTGAGGTAAGGATATCTCAATTTCTTGTATAATATTCCTTATTCAAGACTATTCTTCACAATATATTTCCACAAATATTGTTTGATTTTTTTTCAAACTATATTTGATCATATTAACCATTTTCTGTTGTTAGTTTATTCTGATTTACAGGCACTGATGATAGTTTATTTGTTTTTACTATAGCATTTTTCTTTAAATCTTTAAGCTACAATGATGTCTCTGAATTTTATTTTATTGGAACATTTCTGTCTCTTTCTTAAAAATTCCCATTTGGGTACTCTTTAAAGAGTGGTGTGTAAGCGTGAGCTGATGTTGTGCAAATTTCTGTTACTGTGGCTGTTTTATTGAATAAATTTGACAGGCTTCCATTTTCCAATATCACCATAATGTTGTCTACATGTCTCAGACACATTAGTATAGTGTATTTGTATTTTTTGTTTGCTTCAATAAATTCATGTTCCATTTGCTACCAGCCAAGATAAATGCTGTTGTGTACGGTTGAATAATTTGTGCCCATAACAGTTCCTCTGGTTTGTAAACAATTAATTTCACGGAATCCAAAAATTCTTGTTTATTATGAATTGTAATAGTTGTTTAAGAAATACACTGTGCTTCAATGGTGAAAAAATATTTTATTTAATCTTTTCCATGTGCATGGTACTATATTTGTAAACAGTCCTTTAATGCTGCACATAATAAGTCAAGTTTCCAATTATATTTTCAATAGATGAAGCACACCGATTTTGCTAATTCAGTTAAACTCTACAAATTTGCATAACCACACAAATGTGCTTTAATACAAAACACTATATACATGGAGTAGGACTAATAGTGATGGGAAATACATGGATGGAAAACTTATACCAGATAATTGTGGACAAGGCAAACAAAATATGATGCACTCAATTGCCATAATAATATCACAAAGTCCAGGAAAATGTTCAAAGGCTTGGGGAGTCACTTAGTTTCCTTGACCTCTTCAAGTTTAAAAAGATGGAAGAAAAAGGACTTATTTTAGCAATTCCACATTCTCCTCAGTGCAATTCTACACCAAGAGTAGCCATACTGTATAAGAAACCACACGGAAACTTCTAGTGTATTATCTTCAGTGGAAATATGGAAAAAATAATGGTGGAAAATGATAAGTGAATGGAAGTAATAATACATATGTATGGTATATGGAGGATTTGGCCGCATTCAAAAGGTCAACCTGTGAATGTCAACCTGGTCATAATATCGACAATGAACATATTGACAGATTCATAATGTCGACTTTGACCCTGTCAACATTCAGCATGTTGACAATGATGGATTGCCAACAATGTTGAAATGTTGACAGAGTACTTTTATTGTTTTTCTATCCCTAAACCTATCCTTAACCCTAATGGTAACCATAATAGTAATCCTAGCCCTAATGGTAACCCTAATGCTAATCCTAAACTCGTTGTTAGCCTTAACCGTAACCTTAACTCCAACAGTAACCATAACGGGTTACCCTAATAGTAATCCTATCCATAATGGTAACTCTAATGCTAATCCCAAATTTATTGGTAACCCTAACTGTAACCCTAACTGCAACAGCAATCCTAATGGTAACCCTAATTGTAACTATAGCCCTAATAGTAACCCTTATGCTAGACCATAACCCTAACAGTAACCCTAACTCAAACAGTAACACTAACACTAGCTGCATACATAATGCTAACCCTATTCCTAAACCTAATGGAAATGTCTACATTCTATCAACATCTACATTTTGCAGGTGTTTACATTCATGATTTTAGAATTTTAACTATGTCGGCATAGATAATAGCTAGAAAGAACAAAACCATATTTCTAATATTCTACTTTTCAGTGAAGATATTGTCACTCATAAATATTATTAAGATATATATTTTTAATAGGTAATTGTTTTGAATAAGATTATAGGGATTTAATGGCGTTATGACTGTACATGACCAATCATCAGAAAATAAATCAACTCTCTTGTGTGTGACACAATGCATCACTGTGTGTAGAATGTTAGAACATATAGATTGCTCAGTGGCATCACTAGGGGGGGTGCAGACCACACTGGGTGACACCATCCAAGGGCGTGATATCAAAATAGCAGAGCTGCTCTGCTATTTTGGTGTCCTCACCCCCTTGGATGGTGTCAGAGAGCAGCGGTGATGGATGGTGCCCACATTTGTGCCATTCACACTGTGCCGGGCAAGGCTGGGTGCTGTCCAGCAGCTCTGGAGCACTGAATAAGTACCCAGTGTGAACAGAACAGGGGCATGACATGCAGTCATTCCCCCAAAGTCATACACTGGGAGTGTGCTATCAAAGATAAGACAACGTCCCCTTTTTTGCCCACCTACGATATGTGCAAGTACTCCGCAGTGTACACTGGGTGATGCCAACTCTAGTGACATCACTGACATAGCTTACTGACAGCACCGTTTTTTCTATAGTTTCCATCTAAAAATGTCTCTTCATAGATATCAACTCTTTGTTTTCATTGCATGTGAACAGTGTAGTAGATGTTGTTTTTCTGACCTATTAGGTCCTTCAAAAAAAGATAAAAAATAAAGTGTTGAATATATCAAGCAAACATGAAGAAATGTTAATGTATAATAATAGTTAGAGATGTAAGGTTCAGTTCTCCAGAAATCTGAATCAACCCGAATTTCGTGAATCTGGACAGAGCCAAGTCACAGCTCTGATCTCCTGAGGAGATTCAGACAGATCTGAGTCATGATTCTGTTCTTCTAGCGATTTGGAATTTTATTTTAAATCTGAATTTTGGATTTTGGATTGCAAAAATTACATGATTTAAGCTGTTTATTTTTTCTTAAATTATAATTTATAAAAAAAAAAAAAAACTTATCCAAAACCTAAATACTTGAGGGTGGTTTTGCAAAACAAAACCAAAACACGAAGCTGAAACCAAATCCAAAACCAAAGCACAGCTTAGCACACATCTCTAAAAATATTATTAATATTCAATTTTAAAGATTTCTAATAACAATATAGAGAGGAGACTTATTTCAGAAACTTCACATGCATACTAAATTTTATATTTCAATAACATCATAAATAAATACAAAAATAGAAATAGGACATTGTTTCATTTTAATTTTTTGTGTTTTTTGGTGGGTAATAAAGTATAATATAGCATGCCCTGAAGATGCTAACATGACAATATTGTACAGTACAATTTAATGACTGCAAGACAATGGCAGCTATGAAAGAGAATAAAAATTAATTTTCTACTAGCAAAGAAAGATTTATTTTACTGTTTAAAAAAATATTTGTTTTGAATTGCCTCCTTTAAACTTAATACATCCCAACAGTTTTATTTTAATCATTAACTGAATATATAGTACACGACAATAAGAATTGTGCTCTCTAATTTCATTGATTAAAATTATTAGTACAATAGAGATAAGTTGATCGGTTTTGGTTCAGATCTTCCCGCTGAGTTCGGATCTCATATTGCATATTAATATACAGATAGCATATTGATCATCCCCTATTAGGACCTGTGGAGGCTGCTAGGACAACTCAGTGAAATCGGAAATCTCCAGCTGAAATACTTAGAAATGTTTTTTAAAAATAGAGCCCAAATTGTGAGCAAGTCATGTATCATTTTACAAAGATTGTGATATGAACATAACTGACCTATATAGACAAAATGGAAGGATCTTAATGTAGCAAAAGCTGTTTTATAACTAAGATTTCATTGTAATACAGTCTTAAATGTTGCCTGTAAATATGAATATCCTTATAATGTATAAAACTGGATAGTTCTAACAGGAATATATAGAGCTACTAACACAAATACAGCTATTATCATACCATATCATACCTGATAGGTATGTTCTGGTCCTACATGTTCATTGTGTCCATTTCCTGGAAAATAAACCAGATTACCTGGTAAACTATGTATCATTTTTAAGAAAAACTCAAGTTTTTGTAATACAATTGAGAGCATGGTATAAGAAACACAGCAACACTAACAGCTGATAATCACCATTAGCCATAATATATACGCATTTTTATTTGTGTCTATAGTTCATTTTCAATTAATATTCACAAATTCACAATAATCATCCAAAAAATAAAAACTAACACATTTTCTGACAAGTGATCACTTCACTTTGCTTTGTGTTACGGCAATACTTACATTTGGAAATGTTGAAGAACTTTTTTTAAGTGGGGGCAAACTAAAAAGTTTTGCTATGTTATAACTACAGTAGCACTGTATTTAAATTCCGGCATGTGTATGACCGCTTAGCGAGTCTGGCAATCGGCTTTGAGTACAGTAGCATTTATCAAGTAAATTCTATAAAATTACAGGCAGAAGCTGGGTGGTTGCTATGGGCAACTTCTACACTAATTTAATTGCTTGATACATGCCCCCCTCATTTACAAATGACTCTTTAAGTATAATGGAGCCAGCATATCCTGGGTCACCTCAGTCTCTACTCCCGCTCAGCCACATACCATGTTTGGCGGGCTCTGAACCCTCTCTGCTGTTCCCCTTCCCCCCACCAGCCCCATCATGGGTCATTGCTTCAGACTTGTCCTTCCCCTTTGCGCTGTGCCACCCACCCTGTGGCGGCTCCATCTGCGCAGCTTTGTCCTGAATCCCCATCACTCTGCACTCTCCATTGCTTCATCCAGCCACCCCTTCACTCTCTTAGATGCATATACGTTAAAAAAATGCCCGGTGCTAGCAGAGTTGCACAGGACCTGTCATGCTGAGTGGCATATTAAGGATATATGTAGAAAGATATTCCTTCCTGTGCCACTCCAGAAAGTTACTTCCATTCTATACCTGCACTGTCACGACTCTGGGAATATTGGCCTCCTGTGACGAATCAGACTCTGCGGGCAGAGACCGTGGTAACAAGAACTGAGAAGGTATCAGATAGCTTTTCCTCATAGAAGAGAAACAACTTGAATCCTAGTAGATGTTGAATGAATACAAGGCTTTATTTGAACAAGCAGGGGGTGATAAGATAAGAACATGAATCTGAGACAAGAATGCAGCAGCGTAGTAGGAGTGGAACAATTGGTGTTAGTGTATGAACTCCACAACAAGCAGGACACTAGTCAGATGATGCTGAGTTATCCTCGATAAAGGGATGCAGGAATCCTGAGTCCGAGTCACCGGGGTTCACCCAGTAAGACGAGATGGGAATCCTGGGTCAAAGGTGTAGAGGTAAATCCAGCTAGACTGCGATGTCATAGGCTTGCGATGAGAGTGAGTCTTGTGTACACAACATTGCGTCGAACTCCAGATTTGGTACACTGAGATGTGTCACAGTGATATGGACAAAGTGCACAGATGTGCGTCAATGGGCGCTGCAGGTTTTGTACCCACAGTGGAGTCTTTAGGTGCTGCAGGCTTTGTACCCAAAGTAGCGTATTTACCACGTTGCGGGCTTGGTACCCAAAGTGGTGTCTGTTGACACGGAGTAGAACATGAAGATAACAGGAAGTCAAAGACCAAATTATATCAGGAGCCAAATACTAGGACTTGAGAAAATGTTGTACAGGCACTGAATGAGCATCCAGGAAAGGTTTAAATATTTAGTGCCTGTTGCTGATTGGTGGCTGAGTCTCAGCTGACAAGAGGACCAGGAAATACTGATGGACCCTGGCTACAGTAAGCCAAAATAATTTATCGTTCTTGCAAAAATATAACCTCCAATGAGCACTCTAATCTTTCAACAAGTACCGCCTAGCTGGACAGAACTGTTTCCATTAGAGAGATGTCTTTCTAGAGGGCTCATCTTAAAAATAAATATGCAATATGAAAAAAAGAAATTCTGCAAGAAATACATTGTAAAAAAGTTCACAGAGAAAATAAAAATATGTTTAAACTTCATTATTATTTACCTAATAATCTTTTCTCCATGTATCGCTTAAGAAAACAGAACAGTCCCAGTGAAAGCAGGATCAAGAAAATGATGTTACCAGCTACAATTCCAGCCATGAGTTTAGAATCCACAATATTGCAATCTGAAAAAAAAAGTGGTAAAAAGTCATTGTATAGTTTAGAATGTGCTATTGTATATCCAACTGTAGATTGGATTATACTGTAGTAGACAAGCTTCTTACTGTACATTCTTTCCTTCCCCTAATTGTATACAGTCTTAGCCATTCCACACTGCTGTTTTATGTGGTTCTAAATACTGGGTACACACTGGCCGATATATTGGCCGATCAATTGATCGGCCAATATATCATGCCCCCGCCGGACAGTGTGTACAGACGATATGTCTGTGAACAACATCGTTCACAGACATATCGCATTGGCTGTGCTGTACAGCCAATGAACAGATATGTCTGGAGACATATCTGTCCATTGGCAAGTGTGTACTGGTGATCAGCCGATCGCCTGTACACAGGGGCGCCGAGAGGGACGGGGGGAGCCGCGAGCGGGTTCTACTTACCCGGGTCTTTCACAGCTCCCCATCCACAACAGCCCAGCACATGCTGCTGTGTGCTGGGCTGCACAGGGAGACTGTCCGAGGCTGCTAAAGCAGCAGCCCGGGCAATCTCCTATGCCAAAGGGGGAGCGATCATGCTGATCGTGCCCCCCATTGGCTGTGTGCCGGGCTGAGGGCACACAGAACCCCCCTCCCCAGCGCGCAGCACCGTGTCGCAAATGTTTTTTTTTCAGAAGGGGGCGTGGCCACACCTCCCATGCTTAGGCCACACCCCTACCCGCCCCCAGTCCGGCCTGACCCGCTGCAGCATGCAGATGATGATTGTTCAGTGTGTATGAACGACCATCATCTGCAGATATATCTGTCAGGTGTGTACCCACCTTAAGAGACTGAAGAGAGGATGTACCAAGCCTTAGAGAGAAATAAAGTAAAGAAATTGCTCAAAGCAACCATTCATCTTCTAACTGTCATTTCTTAAGCTCCACGGAGCGATGTCTCCGAACAGACAACGATCAGATGAGTGTTGTCTGATCATCCTGCATGTGCTGGATGTTCAATATCGAACATCCAGCACATGCACCAGCCCCCCAAACGACTATAACAACCCGCGATCATCGATTGTGGGTACCTATAGTAACCAAGCCAACTTGGCTGATATCGACCAGGTTGGCCTGCATTCACCGGTGATGGTCGATATTGATATCGACCATCCGTGCCCGTGCATCGACCATCGGTTGGTCATTGGAAGGGGTCCAAGAATACACAATTTGAGTGATAACGATATGAACGATATCATTATCGTTCAAATTGTGCATTAAAATCTGACCGTGTGTCTACGCACCAATAGACTGCGTCAGATAAATGACTGATAGAAGTAGTTTGGGGCAACTTCTCCAATTTATCATATATTTAATATATTATTGGTTGCTATGGGGAACGCCTGTAGTTGTCTTCTTTAGTAGGTTTGGTTAGGTTCCCCCTTTCTTTCAGAGCTTTCCCCCTTATATTTGGAAAGATATATCAAACCTTGGGGCGAGAGACATTGGATAGAGATAAAGTACCAACTAATCAGTTTCTAACTGTGTTTGGAAAATAACATTTAGGAGCTGATTGATTTGTACTTTATCTATCACCAAGCTTTGATACATCTGCCCCATTGTCTTAAACTTATCAAACTTGGAAGTGTTATTTGCAGGCACTTCTCTATGTTACAGAGCACACCGTGTGACAATCCATGTTAGGTACATCCCATTGCTTTTATTAATTGTACAAATGATGGGTATGGTAATATGTTTTGTCACAATCTACAGTGGAATTATAACTACCATGGGGGAGATGTATAAAACTTGGAGAGAGAGAAAATGAAGAGAGATAAAGTAGGCACCAATTACCGTCTAACTGCCATATTACAGGTGGTGTTTGAAAAATTGCAGCTAGGAGCAGTTTGGTTACCTCTCTCCACTTTATCTCTCTCCAAGTTTTGGTACATCTCTCCCCCCATATATTTGACAAACAACACACATTGGCACAACCCAGTGTATTAGTCACAGACATCACTTAGTAAATTGAGGATTTTTCACTCCCACTTATATCCCTTGTACGGGATTATTATTATTATTATTATTATTATTATTATTATTATTATTATTATTATTATTTTCAGCCTAAAGTTATGACATTATCAAGCTCAGTGGATGGGCACTCGGGTAACTGGATGTACATCAGAGCTCTCTTTCTCATGCCAATGGGTTTTTCCTAATAGTACATTAAGCAACTATACTGTCACAATATGACTGAATATATTTTTTTATAATTACGGAGGGTAAAGGGATATAAGGACTGTTTTATTGCATTGGGTCAGTTTTGTGTGCTTGTATGTGAGGTTCTAATTGCATTGCTGTGGTGTGAGCGATGACTGGAGGAGAATTGGGTTTTTCCATCTCTCACTAGAAGAGAAGAACGAGAAGGTGATTTTACAATTGTGAGGAAATGTAATGTGTAATACTTGGAAAAGTGTACAGGTTGAGTCTCCCATATCCAAAATGCTTGGGACCAGGGGTAATTTGCATAACGGAATTTTCCGTATTTTGGAATATGTGCATATCATAATGAAATATCTTGGGAATGGGACCCCAATATACACACAGAGGGCCTGATTCAGACCCGGTCGCAACCGATGAGCGCTCGCATCCGGGTCGATGGTGGTCCACAGCGCATGCGCACGATGGAGCCGGCTCCGTCGTGCGCATGCGCGAGACCCGGCAAGCGACGGGCACTCTGTCGCTCCGGGTCTCGGACCAAAGGGGGCGAGCTGTCGATGTTGAGTGACAGCTCGCCCCCTTTGGTGGGCGGGCTAGGGGGGTGGCTGCCCAAATTGAGGCGTTCCCATGAGAACGCCTGCCATTTGGGGGCGGCCTAAATCTCTGCAAAAACCATTTGGTGGGCGGGCCGGGGGGGTGGCTGCCCAAACGGAGGTGTTCCCATGAGAACGCCTGCCTTTAGGGGGTGGCCGAAAGCTCTGTTAAAGCTGAAAGCTCTCTGGGGCTTGTGATGACCGACAGCGCCGGTCGTATCGGGTCTCGATCCAAAGGGGGCGAGCTGTCGATGTTGATTGACAGCTCGCCCCATTTGGAAAGCGGGCCGGGGGGTGGCAGCCCAAACGGGGGCATTCCCATGGGAACGCCTACCGTTTGGGGGCGGCCCCACTGACGTCACTAGTGAGGTCAGTGGAGAGCTTCCGGCTCAGACAGAGCCAGAAGCTCTCCGGAGCTTATGACAAGGGAGACCCTACCCTAGGGTCTCGTCGTAAGCCCCGATGGTCGCGATGGTCTTGACCATCGCGACCATCACCTTAGGCGGTCGTAAGGCTGTGGGTGTTAACCCACAGCCTTACCACCGCAAAGGAGGACGTCTTGAAAATTCAAGAGGTCCTCCCCTCATTCAGACCGACCGCACGCTCTGTGCGACCAGCTCTGAATGAAGTCCACAGTCTGCAGGTCATTTTATACAATATTTTCAATAATTTTGTGGCTCAAGCAAAGTTTGTCTACAGAAATGAAATTAATTTATGTTTCATATACACCTTATACACACAGCCTGAAGGTGATTTTATACAATATTTTTAATCATTTGTGCCTTAGACAAAGTTTGTGTACAATGAACCATGAAAAATCAAAGGCTTCATTTTCTCAGTCATGCCAAAATAATCCGGTATTTCGGAATATTTGGATATGGGAGACTCAAACTGTAATACTTTTTAGCCTTTATATTTAGCCCTTGTCCATATGCCTGTTTTATCCATTTGTTATTCTGACCTAGCCACTAAAGGTTTAATGGTTTATTGAATAGTATTTTTCATGTTTTATTCACTCTAAATTAGCGCAACACCCGTTTATTTTTTGGTGACTGGCTTTGTAGGTGTTTTTTTGTGAAGTTACACAGGTTCACAGGTGTGTTTGCAGCTCTATATGATTAATCTGTGCAATTATATTTATATACAATATTTTATTTATTAGCGCCCTGCTAATCAGTGTGTTACTTTAAATATTTTATTTATAGTAAGCATTTGTGACTTTATACTGCACTACATTAAGTACTGTATGATATATAAAAAAAACACGACGTGATAATACAGTAAAATATACAAATATCATAATATCAATGTTAATTTTTAGCAAACAGTGTAAAGGGAACATATACTGTATATATTAAAGTGTAGAGGGGACGGATATAAAGAAGTGTTGGTTATGTCTTTTTGACACTAATTACATTCTCAAGTTGGAGATGGAAGGTGTATGGTAACACTTATTTATCAACATACCCTTACCCACTCAGTGCTCACTTGCCTTGATTTGCAACATTCTGGGAGAATTGCTTGAGTTCATGGTATATACAGAGTATCACCCTAATCTAGTAAACTCATGAATATTCCAAAATAGTAGGCGTGTATGATTATTACTGTATAATATACATGTAAAAAGAATCAGATGTCATTAAAAGCATTACATTAAAACAATGTAATTGTTTAATAAATCCACCTAATGAAGTCAGAATAGCACTTGCTGCTAGTCGAAAAACGATGGAAACATCTTTATCTTCTAATATCTTGTTGCTGGTTAAAAACTCCTTTGCTGAATTACCCCATCACCACTGGGGTAACAAGTTTGGTGATACAAGGGCCCGTATTCAATTTGAGCCGAGCCGCGTTAACTTAACGTGGCCCGGACTTAACGCCGACCTGTTTTGTAGGCGTTAAAGTATCGTGCACGTGCACGCTTTACCCAGTATTCAATTTTAAAGTAGGCGTAAACGGCACCCGGCGATACTGTAACAGGCGGAAAGTACTGTCATTTTTGTGGAAATCAGCCTGTCACCCCCCAAATGATGCTCTGACATGGGGGTTCACTATGCTACCCCCCGATTTGGCTTCCTGAAGGTATTTGGTGTTTTTAAATGGGCTCAATAGCAGCTAAATAGCGTTTTTCTATACCTGATGCATAATAGTATGTAGGAGTATTTTTTCCAGAAAATAACTTATCCCAGAAAATTTGGGGTACTTGAAAATGGGGGTCAGCATATTTAAAATTTGCTAAAGTGAAGTTGAAAAATCATGAAAAATCCACCTGGTGCAAACACCTGCAATCAAAAAAACACTTGGGGCATACTTGGGGACCCCCCCAGAGTCAAGGTCGCTAGTTTTTAACTTTGTACCCCAACTTTTTATTTTTTTGCCTCCTTTTTCAAAGTCAATTTTTGTGGTGTCCTTAAGTTTTTTTTTTTAAATTTTATTGACACAGATTACCTTTGGGGGGCTGTCTGAAGGCCGCAGGGGGGTTCCAGAACATTGCACCCCAAAACCCCAATTCTGCACTTTTTTCCGCCTGCTATTCATAGGCAAAACTTTACCGCTTACTACATTGCATTGACTTTCCGCCTAGGCGGAAAGTCTTTCAAATTGAATACGGAGGAAAATCAAAACAGGCGATAATGACGTCATCGGCGGTAACTTTATGCGGATCCGGATTTAACGCTTCAAATTGAATACGGGCCATAGTTGATCTGTGTAATGTGGCCAGTATTATATCCGATCAACAGAATTTATATTAATTTTATGTAAATGTATTACTTATATTTTAATCAATGGGAATGTATTACGTAATATCGGTCTCCTTTCATCCATTGGATATATGTTTGGAGTTGATGTTCTCATCAAGAAGGAGTTGTGGCAGACTCCTCAGAATTTGCCATACAAGTCTGGTTCTCTTTTACACATGGGTACAAGGATAATTAACACTTTTTGGGCATAGATTTATTACATACACTGGGCCTGACTCTGAGCCACATGCAATGCCGATGTTCAGGTAGTTGAATGATATTTTTGCTACTATACATAAACAAAAATAACTTGAAACTCCTTTTTGTTTTAGACTGA
This sequence comes from Taudactylus pleione, assembly GCA_031769625.1. Lineage (NCBI taxonomy): Eukaryota > Metazoa > Chordata > Amphibia > Anura > Myobatrachidae > Taudactylus > Taudactylus pleione. The sequence continues at coordinate 1,883,066 of JAUIMM010000107.1, forward strand.
TGGATCTACATACTAAGCCTTAGAGAGAGATAAAGTACAAACCAATCAGCTCCTAACTGTCATGTTACAGGCTGTGTTTGAAAAATGACAGGAGCTGATGGTTGGTACTGCATCTCCATCCACTATCCAAGGCTTTGTACTTAGGACACTGGCCCTCATTCAGAGCTGCTCGCAATTAGCGCTCGCTCGTTCAGAAAAAGGGGGTGGCTATTCAAATGAACCGTTCACTCATTGCGGTCTGTTGACGCCTCCATGTCTGAATGAGCGAACAAAACATGCGCTCCTTTATTTGTTAAAAACGCCCCCTGGCTGCTCGCATCATACGTCATGTCCACTATTTAATAGATTAATCGAGTACATCGAACAGCGTATGAACTGCTCGCTAGTCTTGTGGTTGGTTTTTCCTACCGCAATCTTGCGAGCAGTTTTGGCTAAAAGACACCCAACTGACGTGGTTGATGACGCTGCTGTTTTAATTATGCACACCCATAAAATGCCCGCTTTGACCTTTAAGCACGCCTGCGTTCTGATCTCCACTCCCCGTTTTCAAGCACCTTCCCCTGTTACCACCCACATACGCCTCATTCTGTCACTCAAAATAGCAGGCATTCGCTATCTAGCGAACAAACAATTTTCCGCCGCACAGTCTGGTTCGCGCATGCGCATTACAATCCGTACGCATGCGCAGTTGTGCAAACATCGCTCGGAGCGAGCGAGCAGCCGCTAACGAGCGGCTCTGAATCAGGGCCACTGTCTTTTATAACATCACATCAAGTTGTACTTATTTATTTATTTATCTTTTTATACAGTACATAGAAATTTACCTGAAGTAGGGACACCTCTGGAGGGATTATCTGAAAGACAAACACATCAAACATGTTTCTGTGTTTTTAAAGCATTTTTACTTTGGGGGAATCACATACCATTTAAAAACAGCTATTGAAGCCATCAAACAAGCATCATTTTGTAGATCACCTCATATTCTAATGTTCTGGAGACAAATATTTTTAAATTCATCATTAACAATCAGGATCACAACTCTTATCAATTTAATTACACAACAAGAAGGAGACTTGGTGTCCTAAACCTCTGTCCCTTCTAGTTGACAACTAGAATATGTATATACTATGAGTAACATCATTTATTTCTTAGCAGTGGTTTCATAAATGTCACCCTAAGTATCACTGAACACATCTACAGTGCACCTGAGGAACACACTCTCAAACCTCTATAGGAACGTAAGCCATGAGAAAATATTGTAGTCACCATGACCACTGACAAATCTTCTCCTTTTGTGCAGGATCTCTAAAAGGTCTGTTTTGCTAACCTATCTATCCCACGTAACATGATACCCATCTTTGATTGGACAGCTAATCAGATGACTGCACACTAAGCTGGCCAATATGGAAAACCAGCTTCTCCTGGTAATTAGATGAGAAGGACAGTGAGGATAGTGGCCTCCACACTACAGGACTCCATATTTCTAATATTTATCTATTTTAATTTAACATAAAAAATCCAACTTCTTAAACACAGAGACAGTATGTGAGAGAAAGCTATTCTTTTTATTTATTGATATATTTACTGTATTATCACTTATTTATATAGTGCTCCCATAATATTCAGAGTGGAAAGGAGACTATTGAGACTACATCAGTCAATGCCTCTTTGGAGCTTACAATGTAAATATTTGTCAGCAGACAAATATCCTTTCAGTTTGGCTTTATAGTTCATACTGTTTGAAAAACTGAACCATTTGAAAGAAACCAACACAAACATGGGTCAAATTTATAAACCCCACACAGATAGCGCCCTGGCGAGAATTGAACCCGTAACCCTAGTGCCTTAAGCAAACTTCCCTACATTTACAAATTTAATATCAACTCTGCCCTGATCTGACCAGAAATAACCACTATTGGATAATCTCTGCTCCTTTTGAGGTTCACAAAATGGGACTGTAGAACAAAAAATGGGACAGTTAGGCGGTATGCTGTGAGGCAGCAATACTAATTATATTTTTGGCCTCATCTGCAGCAAATCTTTTTTTATTTAGTGAAAGTATTGGTTTAAATAGGATGTGGTCATAATCCCGGCACATGGGCTGCGGGCGATTAAAATACCGGCACAGGAATTCCGGCACCTGCCAGAATCCTGTCGCCAGCGTCCCAAACGACGGCAACCCAAAGGCAAGTAGTGGGGTTAGGGGGAGGGTTAGAATTAGGGTTAGGCACTAAGGGGGGGAGGGTTAGGTTTAGGGTGTGGGGAAGGAGAGGTTAGGTTTAGGCACTAGGAGGGGGGTTGGTTTAGCCAATGTGGAGGGAGGAGTAGGGGTAGGGAGAGAGTTAGGATACCTGCCAACAGGTGTTAGTATCCTAACCCTGTTGGGATATCGGCATCAGGATTTTAACCGGCGGGATCCCGAGCTCCTGCAACCCAGTTTATATATGTTATATGCTAATATCATTTTCTATTGTAGTTGCATCTTCTGTAGGAACATGAATCTTGCCTTTCACACTCAGAAAGATGCTTTTGCTGGAGATTCCACTGTCTACAAAAGTCACTGTACATGTCAACGACGACTGATCATCTTCAATGGATGGGATAAATGTAATGTTGGACTGATAGGTCCTTGTACCGTCTTCATTGTTCACTGTGTAACTTTGAATGTTTCTCCTGTTTGTGCCTCCTTCCCATGTGATGCGTGGAGATTTCCCAGAACATCTTCCAGGACTTGTACAGGTCAATGTCACCATTTCACCGGCAGTAAAACTGCTCACCGGAGAGATCTCTGGTATGTCTGTTAACTCTACAAATAGAAAATTGAAAAAAGAAAATGTAAGATGGGATATATATACTGTTTACTGTAGATCTATTTTTTAATTATTATTTGTTAAGATTTCAAATCTGCACACAATTTTTTCAATCCATCCATTTGGCTTTTCCTTTTTTGTTCCTTAATGCTTAATGCAGTGGTAGATCCAGGGGTGAGAAGGGGGAGGAGGGGGGTCAATCAGAGTAGGTAAATATGGAATAGACCTTTAAGTAACATAGAAACTCTTTTTGGGTTGTGCTGCGGTCCTTGGAGGCTGTGCCCGGCAGCACTTGCGGCCAATAACTCCATCACTCCTGCCAAGTCTCTGGGGTCCTTGACATAGGCTGCACTACGCTGCCAGTAAAAGGGCAGTGTGCTATAGGGGACAATCACCCACACCCCCTTCACTGGATCCACTACTGCCTTAATGAGCTATTCAATGGAAGGCATAACTATTAGATCTACGATAATACAGATCTTGTAACTAGCCATTTAAATCGAATAAAACATTACGGGCCTGATTATAAACTGGACAAATCAGCCTACTAACTAGATTAGGCCAATGTCAGTTAATAAAATGAGTGTAGGTTGAAAAGAGTTTATATGTAACCTAAAGGGCTATCCTATATTTACCAACTTTCCTGGTAATTCCAGGAAACTCCCCCATTTTGGGGTGATCTTCTGGACTCCCAGAAGAACAAGCCACCCTCCCACATCCAGCCCACTTTGCTAGAGAAAGGGGTGGGACTTATTGACATTACTTGAGGCTGTGATAGATCTTTTTCTTGTTTCACCCTATACAGAGTTACCCCCAGGTGAAAACATACCTTTGCATATGGAAGCCTATTTAACAAGAATACTGAAGGTACATCTAGCTAATCGACTCATGCATGCACCCAGCGAAGCGATAGGACTGGTCCAGTAAACTGGTAAGTATTGCTCAGCTACCCTAGGAATATTTTTGTAATAAATTGAAGCAATAAGTGAATTGTTTATATATATAAAAAATAGTGTTATCACTAGAGATAGAGGGATCTGGATAAATATCACCTTAAGGGGGAGAATTATTAAACCTTCAAGAGTAGAGAATTGGACAAGTGTAGAAATTGCCCATAGCAACCAAGCATCCTCTACCTACCAATTATATATACTAGATAAATGATAACTAGAAGCTGATTGGTTGCTATGGGCAACTTCCCCACTTGTCAACTTCTCCACTCTATAGTAGGTTTGATACATTTCCCCCTATGTGTGATATGCCTTTAATGAGTGAATAATACTTATGGGCATATTTATTAAAGTATATTTATAGTACATCCCCTGAAACAAAAACATTTTCTGGAGGTACTCACAAATATATATCACCAAGATGTAAGAAGGAGAGACCATAGAAGATATTGCCGATAGTTGCCGCGGTCCTTCCATTTCCGACAGCAACAACAGCCGCCATTGCTTTCTATGAGGGCCGCTATGCTGCCGGATTTACCAAGCTCTGGAATGCAAAGCTACGTACAATGGGGAGCAGGTACCTAGAGATATACAAATACACTGGCTGTTGCCAATAGGGAGAGAGTGACAGTCCCACCGAGTGAAAATGGCTGCTCTAATACAAAATGAACCTAATGTTTTATAACAAAGTAAACTTTGCTGGAGACTTCACTTTAATTTCATTACTGGTATTTAAGGGCCTGATTCAGTATGGATCGCAATATTGCGTACGCTCGCAGTTCAACTGCGCTAATATGCTAATCCATAGCGACCGCAAAGAAAACTCAGCACTACATAAGGACACCCACTCCACCTACACGCACATCCGGAATGGTTAGCAAGACTGCGAACACATGGGTACAATCATGTACAATGGGACCCATACTCAAAGTTCGGGTAAGTCAGACCTCACTCAGGAATTGCTAACTTCAGCGCACGCTATGAGGCCTCAGGCTGCGTATGGCATTGCAGTGGATAATTTATGCACGTCCTTGCAATGGCGTTGAAACGTACTGGCACACCTGCATTCGCCCGACCACCCCCCATCACCACCTACAAATGGCACTTCCTGTCGATCACTCTGCAATGCGTCTGCGTAGTTACTGCAATAGCAGTCCTGATCACAGTGGCCAGTTTGCGCATGAGCACTGCAATGCATATGCATGTGTAGTGCAAAACAATTAGTCGATTGCGAGCATATAGCAACTGCGTTCCTTGCTGAATCAGGCCCTAAGTACTGTATACACTTTCTAACTCTGCTGCATCAGCACTCTATAAACCTTTCGTTCATTATATGTGTAGGGATACTTGTTTCCTGTTTCCCGGAAGGCAGTTAATTGGTCGGCATGCAGAATGTTGACAATCACATTGCCCATAGGATAATGTTGAGCAGAGAGCGCCACCGCACTAGTAATATCATGCATTGTAACCGTGTCAGCATGACCGCAATGCTTGAAATAACATTACTACTGTGTCAGAATTCTCACTGTTGGCAATGTGTTTATCAACATTCTAAATGCCGACAAATTATATCGAACCCCTTTTACCCACATGAGCCTGTACTGAGACAGTCCGGGCAACAACAGAATAATGCTAAATCATTTATTATGCCAAAGGTATTCCGAAAAGAATCATCTTATAAATAGAATACATGTTTTTTATGAGTAATTTGCTTTATTTTGTGGTTAGAGGGGTGTCTCTCACCTGAATTGCCCACATTCTGGTGGTATCCGCTCCCTCCAAGGGAAAGGAAAATAAGATTGGCACATTCTGCACCTACAATAAAAGTTTTGAGTTCCGGGATTTTCTGGGCAGCACAGCTCAAACTGGAAATATAGAATTCCGGGTTTTCCAGGTCACCAAGAGCCAGCAGGAAGTCAGCAGCACAGGAAGGGTTTAAAACTCTCACTCAATCAGGTGCTCCTTGCTCCTGATGCCGCACAATCTGGCCAGGCGATAGGTCGGGTCTGGTAGTTAGCATTATGGTGCCAGGACCTGGAAGGTCCACAGATATTGTAACTGCTGATTGTAAAGCACAAGTAGTGCTGGTACATTGACTTTTAGGTTTGCTTATTTTCTGTTATGGGCCTGTGTGTGTCCAGGCCTATGCTCACGTATGCTAAGGTGCAGTGGGTCTCATTCAGACCCGCTCGCGAGCGCTGTACGCTCGCAAGCGGGTCGATGTTACCCAAATGAGCATGCGCACGACGGAGGCGCCTCCGTCGTGCGCATGCGCGAGACCCGAATAACGACGGGGTAGCCGTCGTTATGGGTCTCGCACCAAAGGGGGCGTGCTGTCGATGGTGAGTGACAGCACACCCCCTTTGGAGGGCGTGCCGGGGGACTGGCTGCCCAGACGGAGGCGTTCCCATGGGAACGCCTACCATCTGGGTCCGGCCCCACTGACATCACTAGTGATGTCAGTGGGAGTATTTTTGGCTCTGATAGAGCCAAAAGCACTCCAGGCTTGCGGCAGACGAGACCCTACCACAAGGGTCTCCTCACAAGCCCGATGGTCGCGATGGTCTTGACCATCGCGACCATCTTTTTGGCCGCTCGCATAAGCTGTGGGTGGTCACCCACAGCTATGCGAGCGGCCAGGAGGCCACTCCAATTTTTGGTAGGCCGGCCCTGATTCAGAGCGAGTGCTCTGGTCAGAGCGTCCGGCTCTGAATCAGGCCCAGTATTTGCTGCCATTAAATGCCACTGCTTTTACCAAGTACCTGCCTGTCTGGAGTCCTCATTTCTATACCCCGTGTTGCAATTTTTATTTCATGTGCAAATTTATGATGAACATTCAGTTGATACATGATTTATATTGGTTTCTATTCTTGGGCTTGTTTTGCCCATTTTTTAATTATTTCACTGATTTCTTCTTGTTTCTTGAATAGATAGATAAATTTACAATTATAGAGACAATAAAAGGTGCTGATACCATGCACCGCTGAGTACAAAATAAAAAAGAAAATGGACAGTGAACATATGAAGTTGAAACAATTTGCTACATTGTCTAATATCTGGATCACTTTCCTTATAGTTACTGTTTAACTACTACAGAGTAGATTGGGCAGATGTACTAAGCTCAGGAAAGTGATAAAGTACCAGCCACTCAGCTCCTAACTTTCATGTTATGGATTGTGTTTGAAAAATGACAGTTAGGAGCTGATTGGTTGTTACTTTATCACCCTCCAATGTATAACTTTCCCGAGTTTAGTACATTTGTGTGTTCAGAGAGAAGGGTGAATTAGATCACATATATGAAAAGGAAAGTACATTTTTGAATTGATCTGGACAAATTACCTTCAATGGCTCATAATATATACAAAAGTTGAAAGTTTACTTTAGGTTCTTTTTATCAGCTCAATTAAACAACTGGAATAGGAAACCAATAAAGCATTGTTAGTCCATTAGGTCCAAGTAGACCCTATTTTACTCACCTATCACATCCACATAGAGCTTGTTCTCAGCAAAAGAATATTGAGTGGCTGCGTCTTCAAGTCTGAAAGCATAATGTTCAGAATCTTCTGGTCTAGCGTCACTGATCCTCAGAGAGCAATCTCCCTCCCATACTTCTCCAGTAAGAATGAATCTCTCGCTTGACACACCATTATTAGGAGTAAAAATATTCTGTCTCCGGACGTCTGCTTTGATCCAGATTCCTTTGGTTCTCTTGGACAAAGTATATACTGATGGTATAGTAAAGGTGCAGGGGATGTCCACGCAGAGTCCTGCCTGGACTGTGACCTTTCTTGGGACTTGTATTTGAAATCCTGGAACAAACTGGGAGTTGGAGTCTGTGTGAGATAAAGAAAAGCACAAATATTAGCTACAGTAATTGCCATTTGGTCCTACTCCTACTATTCAGGGACAGCTAATAATAATAATAATAATAACAACAACAATTATATTACTACTACTACTACTAATAATAATAATAATAATAATAGTAATAATGATGTTGATGATGTGCATAAACCATTGATTTGTGTAATTTGGCATGTTTGTGGTCACATTTTATTCTAATTTCATGTATTGATCATACTACTACTACTACTCTCTGATCAATCTCATTGACCTCTCTGCTGCTTTTGACACTGTGGACCACCCTCTCCTGCTGCAAATCCTTCACTCCCTTGGTCTACGTGACACTGCCCTCTCCTGGCTGTCCTCCTACCTCTCTGACCAATCCTTCTCTGTTTCCTCTCATGACTCCTCTTCCCCCACCCCACAGCCTCTTACAGTAGATGTTCCCCAAGGTTCTGCTCTTGGACCTCTCTCTCCTATTCTCCATCTATTCATCCTCACTAGGTGAACTCATCAGCTCTTTTGACCCCCATTATCATCTCTTTGCTGATGATACTCAGATCTACTTATCCTCCCCTGATTTCTCCCCCTCTCTACTGACTCATATCTCCAACTGTTTCTCTGCTAACTATTCCTGGTTGTCCCAGCGATTTCTTAAACATAACATATACAAGACTGAGCTGATTGTCTTCCCACCTCCCACATAACTTCACTTCCCACTATTTATTTATCAATTGATGGCATAACTATCTCACCTAGCCCCATAGTGCGCTGTCTTATAGTTATCCTGGACTCTTCCCTCTCCTTCAAACCACTTATCCAGAACCTTCATCAGTCCTGTCGTTTCCATCTCAAAAATATTTCCAAGATCAGACCCTACTTATCCAGAATTCTACTAAAACCCTCATAGACTCACTGGTCATCTCTAGATTGAACTACTGTAACCTCCTCCTATCTGCCCTCCCCAAATCCCATCTCTCTCCTCTCCAGTCTGTCCTCAATGCTGCTGCTTGGCTCATCTTCCTCTCCAAATGCTCTACATCTGCCTCCCCTCTCTTACAAGCCCTCCACTTGCTCCCCTTCTTTTTCAGAACCCAATTCAAGGTTCTCACACTTGCTTACAAAGCCCTCATCCAATCCTCTCCCATTTACATCTCTGATCTCATCTCCCTTCACTCTCCTGTCCACCCTCTTCGCTAAACTAATGCACGCCATGTTTCATGCCAACTGATTACTTCTTCCCACTCCTGCCTCCAAGATTTTGCCCGTGCTGCTCCCATCCTTTGGACCTCTCTCCCTCTCTCCATCAGTCTCTCCACCTCTCTACAATCATTCAAATGGGCTCTCAAGACCCACTACTTCATTAAAGCCTTGCAGCTCTCATCCTAGCTTGCTGCTACATGTTCCTTCCTCCCCATCTGCCCCATATGTGTCACTCCGGTTTGTCTGCCCCTCCCTATTAGAATGTAAGCTCCTACGAGCAGGGCCCTCTACCCTCTTGTGCTTCTCCCTACGTTACATTCATCTCCTTCTTACTCCCCACTAGGACACCTAACACTTGGTTGTTTATACTCTGCTACTTACGTGGGTGTTATGGATGTAGCAATGTATATTATCCATGTCCTTGTCCTGCATTGTATTGTATTGTATTGCACTGTACATCACTGGTCACCTATTTGTTTATGTACTGTGTAAGGCACTGCGGAACACTTGTGGCGCTATACAAATAAATGATAATATTACTATATTATTTTATTCTCTAATATTAACATGTGCTATCCTGTCTCCGTAACACTCACCTGAATTAGCAGTGTAGTTCTTGCTCCTTCATGACCATCCCATTCCAGAGAGAGGATTTCCTGAACTGTACTGTACAGGTATCAAGGAATTCCCCAATGAAGTTAAGTTTCTATTTTATATTCTCTTATTTTAACACACTGAGAACAACGAATTTTGATTTGTATAAATTAATATTTAAGACAATAAAAGTATTTTTTACTGCAGAATATGTAGACATGTACAGTAATTATGCACAAATCCTCCTGCTTGTTTGCTGAATGAATAACAATGCGTGCGCTGGTTTTCCCATGCATCTATACTGCACGATGATAATTTTTGGGGGGTGTAGGAATGTGCAGGCCAGAAAAATAAGAATGTCACTTCCAAACTTTCCCTACTAACAATTTTGTACAGCTTGCTTAATTATTTTCAAATTCTCAATTTTTATCTCTTAAAATACTTATCGTCACATCAAAATTTAAGTCATTACAGTAACGGGATATTTAGACTATTGTTTATTGCTGTCCCAATTATTCACATTAAAATTAACTTTAAGGCCCTTCCTTTTATCCTTTTAGGAACTGACATCTCCTATATCTGTTCTAAGTTTCTGTATAGTTGGCAAACTAATCCTCTCCAATATCTAGGTATTCCAATCCCACCAACCCTGTCTTCTGTATTCAATGTTAATCTCCCACATGTAATTAAACAATTGATGGCCTATGATGTCTGTCCGATAATATTTTGTGGCTGGGCTGATTAGCATAATTTCCCTGCTGTCTAAGCTTATGCATCTGTTTCACACAGTCCCCTTTATCTTCCCTAGGAAATATTTAGACAAATGTCGCTCTATATTATCTCAATATATATGGAAATATCGCTTTCCGATACTTGCTTGTTCTCAGATGATTCTTCCTAAAAATCGGGGTGGCCTGACACTTCCAGACCTGGTTAGATAACAGGAGGCATATCTTGTAGCTCAACTTCAGGACTGGACACGCCAACCCAATGAGAGTTGACTGTCTCTTGAAATGGCTGGTTGTATGGGATACAATTAGGGGAGCCTTATATGGACACTTAAATCTATGCTCCCCTCTCTTCTACAAAAGCCTCGCTGCAAGTTTGGGATACATTAATTTCTTAGCTTCCGGATGTATCTCTCCCTACCCAACCCATTCCATTTGGGCCATTGCTAAATGAATTCCTAATCTTCATGTTCCTATATAGCATTCTTATTATTCACTTCCCTCTAAAAATGAATTTCAATATTACCAAATTCACCATTGGTTCCAGAGCATGACCCGTCCTTCTGGGACAATGAGCCTACCCTCTAGTAATTTGTTGTCTAGTCTCACTTCTAGCGGAGGTAGTGGTGACAGTCACTACTGGTATAAGTAGATATAAATATATGCTATACTTATGCCCATGTGTTAAGTCATCTTCCAAGGTCCGCTGGGAGATTAACTTGGGCCGCTCTATTTCTGATTCTCAGTGGGAGTTAATCTACATAATGTCATATTGTATATGTCTAAAAGTCTTTATCTCTCAGAAATGTATGTTAAATTGTTAAATAGATTATACTGAATCTTACTCCTGATAGGTTGCACACCATGTGGCCATCTTGCTCTAAGTTTCGTTGATGCATTTGTAGAGAGGTTGGCCATATTTTTCAGTTTTTTTGGACCTGTCCTCTTCTTAGCACTTCTTGGAATGAGGCTTTTTTACTGATTCAGAAGGTGTTGGGGATTAACTTTATCTCCTTCCCCTGACCTTGCACTTCTCCATCTTTACCCCGTTTTAGTACAGTCTCACCAGAGGTATGTGCTAGGCCATATTTCTATAACAGTGCAAGCTGATATAGCACAATGGTGGAAACTGCCTCTCTCTCTTCCCTTGCTGAAGGTATTTCATAAAGTTTATTTTCATTTCATGATTTAAATGGCTTCTGTTTTCTTTTCATCTTCAGCTTTATCTCCGCTTATCAGGTGGATGGCCTGGCATGAACATGTAACAGTTGGCGAAGGATCTAAATTTATTCTTAAACCTTACATTACAATTAAGTTTAAATGAAATTCTCCTTAAGATTGCTGTATGTCTATAGAATGTTTGTTTTACTAAACTCCCGCTACCTGTTTAGATTTTCTATATTGTACGTTGTGTATTGGGTTTCCCATGTATTCTTACCCCCAATTCCCTTTCCCCTTTGTTTTCTTCCTGTACCCACCATATTGAAAAATTTCAATAAACATTATTGATGACAAAAATTATCATAGCAGATCACCGCAGCCACAAACAGTACCCAGTGGTGAGTACCGGGCTCACCCTCCTGCAGCCTGGGACTTTGTACATATTATCACCAGGTGCAGCACACTGGTGATTAACCCACTGAGTCACCACCTGAGCGCCACAGCTTCTGGAGTCAGTCCTGGATGCGGGCACACCATATGGTCTCCCTCTCCATGCTGTGGTATTGTTAGCAGACTCCCCTGGTTAACTATCATTCGGCAACTCATAACCCTGCAGCCTGTAACAATTGTCCCAGCTGCAGCAGCTCTGAGTGCACCGGTGGTTAAACCACTGCCTCACTGGAGCAAGTACAGAGATTGTGAAGCATTCATTAAGCTAAAATTAGGGGTGTGCACCGGCCACTTTTCGTGTTTTGTGTTTTGGTTTTGGATCTGGATCTTTCTTCGTGTTTTGGATTTGGATTGGTTTTGCCAAAACCACCCTTCCGTGTTTTGGGTTCTGGGTTTTGTGTTTTGGATCTGTATTTTTTTTAAAAAAGCATAAAAACAGCTAAAATCACAGAATTTGTGGGTTTTTCTGCTCCTATGCTATTAACCTCAATAACCTTAATTTCCACTCATTTCCAGTCTATTCTGAACACCTCACACCTCACAATAGTGTTTTTATGTCCAAAAGGTTGCACCGAGGTAGCTGGATGACTATGCTAAGAGATACGAGTGGGCGGCACAAACACGTGGTCCATCTAGGAGTGACACTGCAGTGGCAGAGAGGATGGCAGTTTGAAAAACTTGGCCCCAAACAAAACATAATGCAAAGAAAAAAAAGAGGTGCAAGATGGAATTGTCCTTGGGCCCTCCCACCCACCCTTATGTTGTATAAACAGGACATGCACACTTTAACAAACCAATAATTTCAGCGCCAAGGTCTGCCACACGACTGTGGCTGAAATGATTGGTTCGTTTGGGCCCCCACAAAACAAGCTGGCAATTAATCTGTCCCTGCACAAACTGGCTCTACGGAGGCAAGATGTCGTCCTCATCCTCCTCATCCACCGATTCCTCACCCTCTTCAGTGTTGTGTACATCCTCATCCTCACAGAGTATTAACTCGTCCCCGCTGGAATCCACCACCACAGGTCCCTCTGTACGTTCTGGAGGCTGGTCTCCCTGGAAGAGTTGATAATTCATTTTTATGAACATCATCTTCTCCACATTTTGTGGAAGCAACCTCCTACGCCTTTTGCTGACAAGGTTCCCGGCTGCACTAAACACTCTTTCGGAGAACACACTGGAGGGGGGCAACTCAGGTAAAATAGAGCCAGTTTGTACAGGGGCCTCCAAATTGCCTCTTTTTCCTGCCAGTACATGTACGGACTGTCTGACATGCCTACTTGGATGCTGTCACCGATGTAATCCTTTAACAGACAGACGCACGCTTGTCGCTGCTGCTTTGAGGATGCAGGTGCGGCTACAGCCCACACAATTCACAAAGACAGAAAAAAAAAAGAAGATTTTTTTTTATTGTTTGTGGAGTGCACTTTGAGGGTTACACCACCCTTTAACAGACAGATGCACGCTTGTCGCTGCTGCTTTATTTTTGCTGGACAGTAGTGCACTTTGTGGGTTACACCACCCTTTAAGAAATGAGCCAGCCGGCCCTTTACTTATGGGACACAGGCGCATGCTTGGCACTACTTTGTTGATGCACGTGCGGCTACTGTGCACACAATTCACAAACACAAAAAAATATATTTTTTTATTTTGTTTGGAGTGCCCTTTGGGGGTTACAGCACCCTTTATCGGACAAGCCAGCCTGCCTTTTACTTATGGGACACAGGCGCATGCTTGGCGCTGCTCCTTTGTTGATGCACGTGCAGCCACAGTGCACACAATTCACAAAAACAGAAAAAAAAATGTATTTTGTTTGGAGTGCCCTTTGGGGGTTACAGCACCCTTTAGCGGTCAATCCAGCTGGCCCTATATTTATGGGACACAGGCGCACGCTTGGCACTACTTTGTTGATGCACGTGCGGCTACTGCGCACACAATTCACAAACACAAAAAAATATGTTTTTTTATTTTGTTTGGAGTGCCCTTTGGGGGTTACAGCACCCCTTAGCGGTCAATCCAGCTGGCTCTTTATTTATGGGACACAGGCGCACGCTTGGCACTACTTTGTTGATGCACGTGCAGCTACTGCGCACACAATTCACAAACAAAAAAATATATTTTTTTTTATTTTGTTTGGAGTGCCCTTTGGGGGTTACAGCACCCTTTAATGGACAAGCCAGCCGGCCCTTTACTTATGGGACACAAGCGCGCGCTTGGCGCTGCTCCTATGTTGCTGCATGTGCAGCCACAGTGCACACAATTCACAAACACAGAAAAAAATTTGTTATTTTGTTTGGAGTGCCCTTTGGGGGTTACAGCACCCTTTAGCGGTCAATCCAGCCGGCCCTTTATTTATGCTTGGCACTACTTTGTTGATGCACGTGCTGGGGGGCTCGGGGGGTTCGCATTTCAGAAATCCGAACCCGCTCACCCCTAGCTAAAATGCATTTAGATGAAAATTTGCTTTAAAATGATGTTGCAGCATGAGGGTTATCCCCTTCAGTGCTGTCAGGGCCGCTAAGAGCTGGCCCTTGGGGAAGAGGGCAGTCCTCATAACTGGGTGTCATGACCACGCCTCCTTAGAAAAAAAAAGAAGAGAAAACCTCACTGAGGAGGGGGGGGGCGGTGCTTCTGATCCCCTCAGCCCGGTGCAAATCTAGGGGGGGGCATGATTAGTGTGATCACTCCCCCCTCACAGGCAGAGGAGACTGCTACTGCTGCTGCTTAGTTGACAGGTGAGAGGGAGGGGGGGCAACATCAGACCCGGGCCCACGCCGGGGTCCTCCAGCAAGCCCGGGCCCAGGTAATTAGTACCTGCTCTCCCCCTCTGCTACTGTCTTGGTCACACGGGGGTAGCGGGGGAGCCATCATCAGGACAGGGACTCAGCCACAAGTGCACATGTCTATCAGTCCTGGGGGGCCCTTCCCCATACACCCAGGACTGAACTACACAGCCTGCCCATAGCTCCCTATTTTCATCCAGCAGAACCATCTTTCTAGTGATATATTCAGAAACATGGTTCCGCAGAGGAGCTACTGTAGCAAAGATTCTGATACTGTGCCAGAGCCTTAGCATTTCTTCTGCACATGCACCATCTTTCCGAATATATCACCAGAAAGATGGCACCGCGGGGTGGGGGGGATCAAATTCAGTCCTGAATAATAGTTTCAGAGCTGCTGTAGATAAATGTGATTTGAATAAATAAGCTTTATATCTCAGTACCTTGTTATCATTATCATTTACATTATATTCCAGACAGGCTCTTTTAATCAAATGTATACAGTATATTCTTTTGATCATTTTATTTCAGAGGAAATAACTAATACATCACTCACCTTTCCACAGTAAAGGAAGAACCAGTATTATTGCTGTGTAACAATCCTGTAGAATGCAGTTACCCATCCTCGGCCTCTTGGTGTTGTAGGTGCACTCTGTTATGTCCCTAAAACATATTTATAGCATTTACATAGTGAGAATCGATATTTTGATTTAATGAAGAGAAACAAACAGTAGACCTAACAGTCTATACTATAAAACGTATCTAGATCTATGAACCAATGTTACACCCTCATTAGTAAGAGCCTGGTGCTGTTTTTTGAAACTATGAGGGACCCCTACATCTGTTTTCCCCAGTATTTTCACAACCAGGACCAGCTCACAAAGCCCGGTGATTGGTTAGCTTTTGGGAGGGACCCCACGTCATTTGTTTTTTACCGCTTTCATACACATAACACACAAGAAGTCTGCTAAAATTGCCAGGATGAAGCAGGTCTATTATTTTTGGGATGTTGTGTTTGATTTTGTATTTGATTATAATTATAGCAAATCAGGGGCTCCTATGTTGGTCTATGTAAGAGTACCAATGTTTAGGCGATATTTGATTTTGAAGGGGATTCGGTTTTATATTTGATTTCACATTTGATTCTGAGGCTGAATACTGAATGCAAATTGAATGTAAAATCACCCAAAATTTACCAAAATTTAACTTTTGTAAATATACCCCGAAGTGTCTAATTTTCTGCATCCAATAGAGATCACTTACAGAGTGCAAGTGTACTTACATACATCTGAAACGCAAGGGGGAAAACTAAGAATACAGCCTCTTTACTCCTTTACAAGTAAATCACGTCACTAAAACAAATTTTCTTTTTCACTTCCTCACAAAATTTGGGATGTGCACCGACACCCGTGTTTTGGTTTTGGTTTTGGATCTGTATCTCCTTCAAGGTTTTGGATCTAGATTTGGTTTTGCAAAAACACCCTCAAGTGTTTTGGTTTTGGATCTGGATTTTTTACATAAAAAATAGATAAAAAGTTTTAAAAACAGCTAAAATCATGTAATTTATGCAATCCAAATCCCGAAATTTGAATTTAAAATCCGAATTCCAAACTGCAAAAATATCAGAACTGTGACCCAGATTTACCTGGATCTCCTCAGGAGATTAGAATCGTGACTCGGATTTACCCGGATTCACAAAATTCGTCTGGATTCGGATTTCTGGAGAACCGAACCGCACATTTCTACACAAAATACCTAGAGGCTGCTCCATAGTCTTATAAGAATGACCTCACTCCACCCAACTCCTCCCACCTGACTTTGGTCCATGCTACTCTCCTTTAGTGCTGGTGTCCTTCATCAGTGTGTATTAGCACCAGCCCGATAACACGGCTTTCACCTTTGCATACAGTATGCTTCTGTGTGCCAATCTGCATCTGTTCCCAATTGTGCAAATATGACCTTAATATACTTATTTTTAAATTAGATTACCGCATCCCTCCCCATCCCACTTCTACAGGTGAATATAGGCATAATTGACAGAAGCACACACATCTGCTTAGGCGCATACTGTATGTGTGTAATGTTATGTGATTTATGATTCATGTAGTAGTGAAGTTTCCACTCCTTTTGCATGGTGAGAGCTTTAAACTTCTTAATGATTGAAGATTCATGGTAATCCATTAACAGAAAAAAAAAACATAAAATAGAACTATATATGCTAAAACTGAAACTGAAAACTGAACTCAGCGTTTCCAATCAAAGAATGAATAAAGACAAACAGTCATGCAACAACACCTCAAACACTGATGTTTAACTCCCACATTGTCAAACAGTACACACTGGGACAGGTGGTTCCACTATTTACCATCAGGTACAATTTCCCTGACAAATAAATGATGAGCATAGCATAAACATAACTAATATAAAACACTAAACAGCAAATAAACTAGAAATATCCCCTTGTGATTTGGTCATGGATCCGTGTTTTGGTTATAGTTTTGCAAAACCACCCTCACATGTCTTGTTTTGGTTTTGGATCTATATTTTTTTAAATAATAAAAAAACAGCTAAAATCATGTAATTTGGACATATTTACATGCAATCCAAAATCCAAGTTCAGTTTTTAAATCCGATGTCCAAACTGAATGCAGAACTGAACCCGGGACTGGGTTTGACTCAGAATCCAAAAGTGACTTCGAACTCAGACTCGGATTTACTCGCAACCCCTTAATGCAGTTGTTGTTGGTTCTCCAGGAAGCAGATCTGTACATTTAGCACATCTCTAAAATAACAGTTATTCTTTACACCAACACAACTAAACAGACAAATATATAATAAGTAAGGAGAGGTGTGTGGGAATTCCCAGAAGGAAGAGGAGAACATTTAGAAACAAAATCTAATAAACCATTAAAACCCCAGCCCCCAAACAACAAAGGCTAGACAATATAGCCACACCAATAATACATATTTAAAGGGGCAGCTAACAACACATTTAACGTCCCAACTTCAGGATTTGACTGGCCTCAGGCTTAAGGACATCCTTGCGACTTTCAAACTACAGTGCCATATAGAGTAAAGTAAAGTTACCTTAATATTACAGTATGTATAATAAAAAAAAGTTGAATATATCTGTAGCAATATTTCATCAGTTAAAGTACGTATCACTGCAAACACAATAAAGAAAAACTTGGAAATAAAGCAGAAGCAAACTTCCAGGAACTTTGACATATTTCTCAACTTCTCTATTTTACGTGTGTCGGTTAAATAAAGAGTACATTATAAATGTCAGGAGTCATCATAAAATTATACAAAGTAAAAATAATTTTAAATAAAGGAAAAATATTTATTTTACCAACACAATACATCCACACAAGTACCCTATTCCCATCTATGCTACTACACACTTATCCTACTGCCACCTACTGTATATTACCCACACACCTACCCTATTGCCACCTATAGTACCCACACTAATACACCCTTACACCTACCCTACTCCCACCTATACTATCCACACTAATACACACTCACACCTACTCAACTCCATCCTATACTAATCACACTAATACACCCTCACACCTACCCTACTTCCACCTATACTACCCACATAAATACACCATCACACCTACCCTACTCCCACCTATACTACCCACATAAATACACCATCACACCTACCCTACACCCACCTATACTACCCACATAAATACACCATCACACCTACCCTACACCCACCTACACTACACACATAAATACACCATCTCACCTACCCTACTCCCACCTATACTACCCACATAAATAAACCATCACACCTACCCTACTCCCACCTATACTACCCACATAAATACACCATCACACCTACCCTCCTCCCACCTAAACTATCATCACACCTACACTACTCTCACATGTACTACCCACACTAATACATCCTCATGGTCTGCATTTGGTAGCCTTGCAGTGTTGATGCCAATGTTTACCTTACCGGCATCAGCATACCGACGTCAGTCAGAATTCCGAAGGTAATTAACGCAATTGCGGGGAGGGTAATGGTTAGGTTTAGGGGTTAGGGTTAGGCACTAGGGGGAGGGTTAGGAGGCACTAGGAGGAACATTAGGTTCAGGTACCAAGGAGGGAGGGTTAGGATAGGGAGAGGGGTAGTGTTAGCATTCCAACCACCAAGTGTCGGTATGTTAACCTGTTGGGATCCAGGCATCGGTACTCTGACTGCCTGGATCACATCTGTCATTACCAATTCCCATCCTCACACCTACCCTACTCCCTCTATACTCCCCGCACTAATAGACACTCACACCAATCCTAATCCCACCTCCACCCCCCACAATAATACACCCTCACACCTACCCTACTCCCACCAATACTACACACACTAATACACCATCACACCTACCCTACTCCCACCTATACTACCCACACTAATACACCCTCACACCTACCCTACTACCACCTATACTACTCACACTAATACACCCTCACACCTACCCTACTCCCACCTATACTACTCACACTAATACACCCTCACACCTACCCTACTCCGACCTATACTACCCTCACTAATACACCCTCACACCTACCCTACTCCCACCTATACTACTCACACTAATACACCCTCACACCTACCCTACTCCCACCTATACTACTCACACTAATACACCCTCACACCTACCCTACTCCGACCTATACTACCCACACTAATACACCCTCACACCTACCCTACTCCCACCTATACTGCCCACACTAATACACTCTCACACCTACCCTACTCCCACCTATACTACTCACACTAATACACCCTCACACCTACCCTACTCCCACCTATACTACTCACACTAATACACCCTCACACCTACCGTACTCCCACCTATACTACCCACACTGATACACCCCCACACCTACCCTACTCCCACCTACACTACTTACACTAATACACCCTCACACCTACCCTACTTCCACCTATACTACTCACACTAATACACCCTCACACCTACCCTACTCCCTCCCATACTACTCACACTAATACACCCCCACGCCTACCCTACTCCCACCTATACTACCCACACTAATACATCCTCACACCTACCATACTCCCACCTATACTACCCACACTAATACACCCTCACACCTAATCTACTCCCCCTACGCTACTCACACTAATACACCCTGACACCTACACTACTCCCACCTATACTACTCACACTAATACACCCTCACACCTAATCTAGTCCCCCTATGCTACTCACACTAATACACCCTGACACTTGCACTACTCCCACCTATACTACTCACACTAAGGCCCCTCACACCTACCCTACTCCCACCTATACAACACACACTAATACACCCCCACACCTACCCTACTCCCACCTATCCTGGGGGCGGAGACTCTGCAGTGTGTGCTGTCTGAGCTGTGAGGAGGTTGTGTGGAGGAAAGCTCTAGCTGCTGCAGGTGTGTCCCGTGTCTGCAGGGAGACTCCCTGCTGGCTTCCCCAGGGGGATGGATCCTCCTGGGGGAGAGTGCTCCCGACATTCAGCCCGTGGCTCGGGCTCTAAAGCAAAAGCCAAAGCAAAGACTCGTGGTGTCCGGACAACTAGTGCGGCAGGCCAGTCCGGATCATCAGGAAGCAGCATGAGTGACAGTGGAGGCAATATCATCAGCCCGGCTTCTGTGCAGTTGGAACCACAGCTTGTTCCCCCTATGTCTGAGGGTGCTCCCCTATGTGATGGAACAAAGGGTCGAGCAGTGCTGGAAGCTACCTACCCTGTCGGTGTGGGCCCAGTAAAGAAACTGGAGCCACAGTCAGATTCCCACAAACTTTCCCTGGGTGCTCCCCTGTGTGATGTAACACAGGGTGGAGTGACAGCAGCTACTGTCTGCCCAGGGGGTAGTGAAGTATGTGGGGGGGTGAAGCCCCTTGATGCCTTGGAGAATGTTCCTGGATCCCCTGGTGATACTGGGGATGAAGAGGAAGATGAGGAGGAGGAGGAATTATTTGATAGCTTCTCTATTGAGGAATTACAAAGAGAGGCAAAGCGTATACAGACCAGAATTAATGATAAGAAGAAAAAAAGAAATACCTGCTATAAATGGGAGAATCCAGTGTTAAAAGAAGTAATTGAGACCCTTTCTGTGACTCTGGGAAGGGTTAAAAATAAATTGCAAGAAAAGCGCTTGGAAAAAAAGGAAAAGCAGATGCAAGCAGCAGTGAAAGGGTTACCAGTTCATGCAAAGGTCCAATCAAGGCCGACACCCATGGAGACAGGTGTTATCAGTGTACCTGGTGATTGCAGCAGCAGCATCCCACAGCCTGTTTCAGCAACTGAAAGTGAAACAAACCTACCAGCTGATGTCCAGGCAGAGTGTATGCAGCTGGAGGCAGCAGCAGTAACGGAGTCTAATACAGCTGAAGATGCAGTAAATATGGAGGATAAAGTTATGTCAGAGGTGTCTGGTGCTGTGATTGCTGATTCTCAGGAGAAGTCTGTGGCAGGGGACACAGTGGAGATGTCTTGCGAGCCTGAGGTGGAGGATGTTGCGGAAAAGGGCGCTTTCGGTGAGCCGGCTGTCCTGCAGGTGAGTAACAGTGTGCCGGGTGCTGGGGGTAAGGCAGGTAAGAAGTGGCCGGTGATGGCTGAGCCTGACAGTGCCCGGCATGAACTGTTTCCACCTGTAGTGATGGCAGATGGCGGAGCCAGGAGCACAGAGGGCGCGGTGTTCCAGGCTCAAATGGAGGTTGTTATGGCGGAATTAAGGCTTGAGGAAGCTTTACAGAAAAGTGGCACTGAGGGGGGATCTCCAGGTGAATCTGCAGTGGCAGGTGAATTACCTGTTGCTGGGGAGGCTCTGGGGATTGTACCCGGAGACGTGCAGGGCGAGAAGGTTATAGGTACAAGGAGGTTTCCGCATGGTACTGGTTTAGGAGGGCGCATAAAGGAAAGACAATTTGCACAAGGAATGCCTGCATTAGAAAAGACTGGGCTGCCGGAGGAGCAGATTAAAGTAATAGAAACTGTTTATGGAGATAAGATGCTTGTACCAGCCAGGGCTGCAGAGGCAGCTAAAATTATTTGTGATGATGTAAGAAGGAGAGAGGGTGGGGGGAGTGTGGTAACAAACGTATCAGACAAACAAACTGTTCCTGGAAGTATATCGTATGCTAAAATGGTGACAAGATCTAATGTCTCTAATATGAATGTGAATAATGCTGGTCCACAAATGCCGGGTGCAGCAGGCCAGGTTGGAAAAAGGAGAAATTGAATCCAGTTCCGGTGGGCAGGAGAGGGGGAAGTTCCCACAAAGGAGACTTTCTAAAAGATGATTTTTGGTCTGGGGTTTAAACCCTCAGATTTATATGCTTGCATACACCCGGTCAAATCTGCAGAATTTTATTGAGTTTTTTATCCTACCAGGGACTACAAGTGTTCTGGACAAAATGGCAGGCATGTAAAATGTCAAAACCATATGATATGTACAGAGTAAATTTGGTTACAAAGCATGATAAAGTGAAGGTGCATATTCTAGTGAGGAATGAGTCCATTCCTGTCCAAGATATTGCGTACTGGTTGTCCAGATATTGTGATATACAGTCTGACCTAAGCAAATCTGGATATACGATGGGGGTATGGGGGGGAGCTTGGGAGGCCCTGGTAAAGCTGCGTCATTCTGACAGAGGATTCATCCATGTACCGTCCGCTGAATACATTGGCAGGGATCGAGTACAATGCTTCTACCAGGGTCAACCAAGTACTTGCTTTAAGTGCGGGGATTTCAGGCATCTGAGCAGCGAATGTAATGTGATAAAATGTTCATTGTGTAATAAGATTGGTCATGTATCCAGAGAATGTGGGGTAGTCAAATGTAATTTATGCGGTGAAGAAGGCCACCCGTATAGCAGGTGTCCTCGGGCCAGCCATAATAGTGGGCAGGAGGTTAGGCCAGAACCAAGAAGGGAGGAGGAGGTGGTGAGACAAAAAGAACCACTAGGTGTAGATGAACATGTAAAGCAGGTGCAAGGGAAACAGGTAGAGGAGGCACCTTTTCAGGAGTTAAGGAGAGGAAATAAGAAAAAGAGGAAAGGTGAAGATGTGCAGGTTGTGCTAAGCAACAAATTTGATGTATTTTCCTCTGATGAGGAGGAAGTAATGAGGAGTGGCGGTGAATTGATTTTGGTAACAGGGAAGGATAAGAAGCAAGCAAGGAAAGTGACAAAGAAAGTTAATAAAATTGAAGGGGGGAGGAAAGGAATAAAAGGAGGAGAAAGAGATCAGATCAGGAGGAAGGTGATGGGGAGGGATTAGAGTGTGACCCTGCTGGAACTCAGCTGGAAGAGGAAAATATGTGCAGTTTAGGGAGTGTGGTGGAGGAAGTGACAGTGATAGAGGAGACCCAGGGTATGGAGAAGGATAGGGTGGCTCAAGGTGTGTCCCAAGGCTCCTGTGTAGGGCCGAGTCAGGTACAGGTACCTGGTACTGAGCATCAGGTTATCAAGTTTGTACCCAAACCTCCTGATCCTGGGCCTTCTCGTACGGGGGAGAAGGTCCCTGTAGATTGTCAGGGAGTAAGGGAGGAACGGGTAGTGACAGTTGTCGCTATGGAAGAGAAGGCTGGCCCGAGTAGGGTTAGCTTGAAGTTTTGTGGTGGATTTGGTGCTGGGAATTGTGCAAGGTAAAAGTAAGCAAGGTCTTGCATTTAATAATCTATACATCATGGATCCCCAACCCATACGATGTGCCACGATTAATGTGGCTTCCGTAGTTTCTGAACGTGCTCGTATAATGTCCTTTGATTTTTTCAACACGGTTGAGGTTGATTTTTTGTTTTTGCAGGAGACTAGGATGAGTAAGTTGGATCTCCTCCTCTACAATGCGAAGCGTGAGTGGAGGAGGGGTCCTTCTTACTGGTCTCTTGCGGCCGAGCCGTACGGTGGGGTGGCAGTGCTTTTTACTGACATGGTAACTGTGTACAAGGTTATAGAGTTGCAAGCAGGTAGATGTATGATTTTGGATATCAACATGAAGGGACAGGACCTTAGGTTAATTAATATTAATGGTCCTCAGTCACAGTGGGATAGGAAATGTCTCTTCATGGAGATAAAACCTTTTCTTTTTACAGCCCAGCAAGTTATCTTTGGTGGTGATTTTAATACCAGAATTAGGCCAAAAGATAGGGGAGGCTCAAAGAAAACTCTGGGCTATGACTCCAATTTTTTAGTTAGCATGATTAGACAGGCGGGTCTGGTAGATGTGCATATTCGGCATTTCCCAGACCTCACAGGTTTCACCTTTTTTAGTGGTAGTCATAGATCTAGAATAGATAGGTTTTTTGTTAAGGAATCTTCAAAGACCTCATCTTTAGGGGTGAGGTTAGTGGAGTTTTCCGATCACGCTTTTCTCTCAGTGACTTTGAATGCCTCAGAAACCCCTAAGAAAGGGCGGGGCCTATGGCGATTGAACTCAGAGCTTCTGGAAGAAGAGAGCATTAGACAATCCTTTAGGGTCTTCTTTCAATCTCAGGAGACACTTTTGGAGGCGGGTTGGAGTAGATCTGAGTGGTGGGAGGTGATTAAAAAGAGAATCCGGAAGTTTTTCCGTGGGTCTATTGCTAAAAAAAACTTGTTAAGACGTAACATCTACCATAGCCTGAGAAAGAAATTGGATCTCTTGATCTCTGAGGAGGGAGATAGTGGGGAAATCTCCCGGGTGAAGGCTCGGATGAAGGAGTTTCAGTACAACCGACTGGCATCCTTGGTTCTGGAGAGGGATTATGGAACATACCACTCGCCAGATCCCTACCAGAGCTGTAGGAGGTCAGTTGATGCCAAAGAGATCAGGGGACTGAAGGATGGACAGGGTGTTCTTCATATTGATAAGAAGGGCATTCTGGAAGTGATTGAGTCCTATTATTCAGATCTTTTATCTGAGCATTCACTCATCAGGGAGAGGATGGAGGAATTTCTGAGGAGGACACCAGGTTTGGGTTCTCAGGTTGTTTCTTCTGAATCTTTGGAGAGTGATATAACGGCAGAGGAAGTTAAGATAGCGATAGAGGGGTTAAACTCCAAAAAATCTCCAGGACCGGATGGTTTAACATCTGAATTCTATAAGACCTTTTCAGACCTCTTAATTCCTCGCCTTGTGGAAGTATTTAATGAGAGCCTGGATAAGGGAGTCCTCCCTCCTTCCATGAGGTTATCTGCCCTTATACTACTGTCTAAAGGAAAGGATCCGTCCCGTATTGAGAACTGGCGCCCCATAGCCCTTCTTAATACAGACAGGAAGATTTTGGCAAAGGTACTGTTCAATAGGCTATCGGAATTTTCTGAGCTGTTGCTTTCCCCCTCTCAGCACTGTACGGTGAAGGGCCGTAGCACCTTTAGTGCTGTCCTAGGTGTCCGGGAGGTCATTGAGCGGTGCAGGGCTGAGAAGTGTGGAAAGTATTTACTGGCATTGGATCAATCTAAGGCTTTTGATCGGGTAAACCATGAGTAGCTTTGGGCCCTACTGAAAAGGTATGGTCTTCCAGAGCGGGTGGTGAATTGGCTGCAGGCTATTTATCGTCAGGCCGAGAGCTTCCCTCTTGTAAATGGTTGGGTGGGTCCCACTTTTGGGGTAGGCTCTGGTGTTCGTCAGGGATGCTCCCTGAGCCCCGTCCTATATGTTTTTGCGATTGACCCCTTCGTCAGAAGGGTAGAGAGCGGAACTGTGGGTGGGGTGCAGCTGAGCCCAGAGTTTCTGCTAAAGGTGGTGGCCTATGCCGATGATGTCACGGTGGTTCTCTCCTCACGGATAGAGGCCCGTGATGTGGAACGTCTTATCTGTGAATACTCTGAAGCCTCGTGCTCCAGGGTAAACCGTGAAAAGTGTGAAGTTTTCTGGATGGGGGAGGAGGGTAATGAATTTTGCCTTCCGAACAGCTTCCCTCGGGCCAGTCAGCAGATTAAAATTCTAGGCATAACATTTGACCATGGTGACTATGCCTCCCTAAATTGGGATAAGAAGCTGGAAGATGCTACCAAGAAGGTAGAGAGCTGGAAGAGATGGAAGTTATCTCTGAGGGAAAGGGTTGACTTGTGTAAGACTTACTTGATTCCGATTTTTTTATATGTCAGTTATGTGTGTTTTTTGCCTCAATCTATGTGGTCCAGATTGAAATCCTTGTTTTTCCTTCTTTTGTGGGGAAACGGGGTCAATATTGTCAGGAGAAACATCACCTACAGACCGAGGAAAGATGGGGGTTTAAATATGGTAAACCCCGTTGTCTTTTTTGTAACAGCCTTTTTAAAATTTAATCTTGGGAGTTTGATTTTAGATGCTCCCCCTCGGTGGGTAGAGGGATTTAGATTCTGGATGTTCCCCTTCCTCAGGTTGTGGCTAGAGGGTGGCCAGGTGAAAAGCTTTCGGATTCGGTGTGGTTACCTCCCGATCTACGTCATCCAGAGTTTGAAGGTGATGAGGTGTTTTGGCATGGTGGTGAGTGAAGTCAAAAACTTCTCTAGAAGGGAGTTGGAGTGAAGAATTTTGCAGACTCACTTCAATGACCAGCTGTCCCTGAGGGACTGTCCGAGTGATGTCGCTTCGGCCGGGTTAGCTCTGTTAAATTCACAGAGGATACCGCAGAAGTTTAGAGACATTGCTTGGCTCTCTTTTCACGGAAGACTTTATGTTGGGGAGAATCTCAGGTGGAAGAGTGTCAATGATCGTGGTTGCCCATGGGAGGAGTGTCCAGGGGTGGTGGAGACGATGGACCACTTTCTGCTTGAGTGTCCCTTTAATGTAAAGGTTTATGAGGAGGTGTCAAAAGCCATTGGCATTCCGTGCCTTTCGGGGCTTAGTTACCCTGAGTGGGTTTATGGGGTAGTCTGAAGATACGGTGGATTTAATTTAGTCACGATTTATTTAGTTAGTTTAGCAGTTAGATTTCACACGTGGAGCGCACGGTGTCAGGTGTCCATAAGGAAAAAGGTCCTCCCCTATAGAAATGTGGTGGGTTTGATTCTTCAAGAGGTGAGAAGGATGATGGATCTGGATAGGGAGGGGTTGGATGCTGTCGGCTGGTCTCGTCGGTGGGGCCAGTTGAAACCCCCTTGAGTGGGTGGCAAACAGTCTCTCTGAATTCCAGTTTTGGGTTTTCTTTTCTCTTTTTTCACTCCCTTGTAGATGTTTTTTTGAAGTATTTTGTTTTATTTATGGAAAGGTTTGCATACATCTGCATGTAGGTGTTGGTGATGGGTAATATAGTTTAGGGTTTGATGTATGATTTAGATAGTTTCCTTTTACTTGAGGTGGTTTCTAAATCCTTGCTTAGTTTTCCCTTGCAGGTGGTGGATTGTATATAGGTAGTAGGGTAGATAAGTGTTTGTATTAGTATAGGAAAGTATAATATGAAGTAATATTATGTATTTTTTTTGCCTTTTTTATTAAGTTTTTGATTTTATGTAATTATTTATTTACATTTTATGTATTTATTATTATTATACTTGTTGCAAGTTTTAATAAAACGAAGCATGACCTATACTACCCACACTAATACATCCTCACACGTACCCTACTCCCCCTATGCTACTCACACTAATGCACCCTCACATTTACCCTACTCCCACCTATACTACTCACACTAATACACCCTCATACCTAATCTACTCCAACCTATACTAACCACAATAATACACCCTCACACCTACCCTACTCCCACCTATACTACTCACACTAATACACCGTCACACCTACCCTACTCCCACCTATACTACTCACACTAATACACCCTCACACCATCCTCACTCCCATCTATACTACCTACACTAATACATCCTCACACCTAATCTACTCCACCTATGCTACTCACACTAATACACCCTGACACCTACCCTACTCCCACCTATACTACCCACACTAATACACCCTCACACCTACCCTACTCCCACCTATAATACCCACACTAATACATCCTCACACCTACCTTACTCCCCCTATACTACTCACACTAATACACCCTCACACCTACCCTGCTCCCACCTATACTACCCACACTAATACATCCTGACACCTACACTATTCCCACCTATACTACTCACACTAAGGCCCCTCACACCTACCCTACTCCCACCTATACTACCCACACTAATACACCACCACACCTACCCTACTCCCACCTATACTACCCACACTAATACATCCTCACACCTACCTTACTCCCCCTATACTACTTACACTAATACACCCTCATACCTACACTACTCTCACCTATACTACCCACACTAAAACATCCTCACACCTACCCTACTCCCCCTATGCTACTCACTCTTATGCACCCTCACACCTACCCTACTCTCACCTATACTACTCACACTAATACACCCTCACACCTACCCTACTCCCACCTATAATAATACCCACACTAATACACCCTCACACCTACCCTACTCCCACCTATACTGCCCACACTAATACATCCACACACCTACCCTACTCCCCCTATGCTACTCTCTCTTTTGCACCCTCACACCTACCCTACTCTCACCTATACTACTCACACTAATACATCCTCACACCTACCCTACTCCCCCTATACTACTCACACTAATGCACCCTCACACCTACTCTACTCCAACCTATACTAACCACAATAATACACCCTCACACCTACCCTACTCCCCCTATGCTACTCACTCTTATGCACCCTCACACCTACCCTACTCCCACCTATACTACTCACACTAATACATCCTCACACATACCCTACTCCCCCTATACTACTCACACTAATACATCCTGACACCTACACTACTCCCACCTATACTACTCACACTAAGGCCCCTCACACCTACCCTACTCCCACCTATACTACCCACACTAATACACCCCCACACCTACACTACTCCCACCTATACTACCCACACTAATACATCCCCACACCTACCTTACTCCCCCTATACTACTTACACTAATACACCCCCACACCTACCCTACTCTCACCTATACTACCCACA
This sequence comes from Taudactylus pleione, assembly GCA_031769625.1. NCBI lineage: Eukaryota > Metazoa > Chordata > Amphibia > Anura > Myobatrachidae > Taudactylus > Taudactylus pleione. The sequence continues at coordinate 1,911,582 of JAUIMM010000107.1, forward strand.
CTAAAACATCCACACACCTACCCTACTCCCCCTATGCTACTCTCTCTTTTGCACCCTCACACCTACCCTACTCCCACCTATACTACTCACACTAATACATCCTCACACCTACCCTACTCCCCCTATACTACTCACACTAATGCACCCTCACACCTACTCTACTCCAACCTATACTAACCACAATAATACACCCTCACACCTACCCTACTCCCACCTATACTACTCACACTAATACACCCTCACACCTACCCTACTCCCACCTATACTACTCACACTAATACACCCTCACACCTTCCTCACTCCCATCTATACTACCCACACTAATACATCCTCACACCTAATCTACTCCCCCCTATGCTACTCACACTAATACACCCTGACACCTACCCTACTCCCACCTATACTACCCACACTAATACACCCTCACACCTACCCTACTCCCACCTATAATAATACCCACACTAATACACCCTCACACCTACCCTACTCCCACCTATACTGCCCACACTAATACATCCTCACACCTACCCTACTCCCCCTATACTACTCACACTAATACACCATCACACCTAATCTACTCCAACCTATACTAACCACAATAATACACCCTCACACCTACCCTACTCCCACCTATACTCCCCACACTAATGCATCCTCACACCTACCCTACTCCCACCTATACTACTCACACTAATACACACTCACACCTACCCTACTCCCACCAATACTACTCACACTAATACACCCCCACACCTACACTACTCCCATCTATACTACCCACACTAATACATCCTCACACCTACCTTACTCCCCCTATACTACTTACACTAATACACCCCCACACCTACCCTACTCTCACCTATACTACCCACACTAAATATCCTCACACCTACCCTACTCCCCCTATGCTCCTCACTCTTTTGCACCCTCACACCTACCCTACTCCCACCTATACTACTCACACCTATACTACTCACACTAATACATCCTCACACCTACCCTACTCCCCCTATACTACTCACACTAATGCACCCTCACACCTACTCTACTCCCACCTGTACTACTCACACTAATACACCCTCACACCTAATCTACTCCAACCTATACTAACCACAATAATACACCCTCACACCTACCCTACTCCCACCTATACTGCCCACACTAATACATCCTCACACCTACCCTACTCCCCCTATACTACTCACACTAATGCACTCTCACACCTACCCTACTCCCACCTATACTACTCACACTAATACACCATCACACCTAATCTACTCCAACCTATACTACTCACACTAATACACCATCACACCTAATCTACTCCAACCTATACTAACCACAATAATACGCCCTCACACCTACCCTACTCCCACCTATACTCCCCACACTAATACATCCTCACACCTATCCTACTCCCACCTATACTACTCATATTAATACACACTCACACTTACCCTACTCCTACCTACAGTATACTATTCAAACTAATGCATCCTTACATCAACTCTTCTGCCGCCTCTACTACTCACACTAATAAATTTTCTTACCTACCTGCTTATTCCTACCTATACCACAATAATGTACCCTCCAAACTGTCCGAATCTCCCCTCTGAATGTCACTTGCTACTTATATCTCCACAGTGTATCCCCTCACCATTATTTTCATGTCTGCATTTATTTTGCCTAAATTTTATGTCCATGTTTTATGTATGTCTTATTCATCCCTTCTAGCCACTCTGGTACAAATCTACAATAATAATAATAATAATAATAATAATAATAATAATAATAATGAAGGGCCTCATTTAGATTAGGTTCATTTTAAAATAATTTTTGGTGGTGCCAAGGCCCATAAGTGTTTGGAGGAACAGAAGTTTACATGGGCCAATGGGATAGTATGGGCATTTTTTGCAAATTATCTGCTTTTCATCTAGTTTTGCAGAGCAGAACAAAAAGAAGATACATTTTATGGAGGGATATTACTGAAATAAAATAAAGGGATAAAGAAGGCATATTTGTGCTTTCAATAGCTCCTCTGTATTGGTTGAGAATGGCATCCCAATGGTCAGAATCACGACAGTTGGAATACCAGAAGCAAAATCCTGATGGTGAAAATGCCAGCAAATTTAAAGGCTATCGCCAACTCTAACCCTCCCTTCCTGCTGCCTAACTGTAACATTCACCACAACAGCCTAACCCTCCCCTATAGCATCTAACCCTGACCCTCCCCTACTGCAACCTTACATTAACCCCCCTCTCGCAGCCTAACCCTAACCCTCCCCTCCCGCTGACTATTCCTAACCCTCATCTCCCGCAGACTAACCCTAATCCTCCCTTCCCGCAGTCTAACCCTACCCTCGCACAGCCTAACCCTTCCTGTCATGCAGGCTAACCCTAACCGTGCACTACTGTAGCCTAACCCTGACCCTCCCCTCCCACAGCTTAACCCTAACCCTCCCCTCCCATAGACTAACCCTAACCCTGCCCTCTCTCAGATTATTCCTAACCCTCCCCTCCCACAAACTAACCATAACCCTCTCCTTCCACAGGCTAACCCTAACCCTCCCCTCCTGCAGTGTAACCCTAACCCTCCCCTACTGCAGACTAACATTAACCCTCCCTTCTTGCAGCCTAACCCTCCCCTACTGCAGACTAACCCTAACCCTCCCCTCCCACAGCCTAAACATAACCATTCACTTCCACAGCCTAACCCTAACCCTCCCCTCCCACAGACTAACCTTAACCCTCCCCTCCCACAGACTAACCCTAACCCTCCCCTCCCACAGCCTAACCCCAACCCTCCCCCCCGCAGACTAACCCTAACCCTCCCCTCCCACAGACTAAATCTAACCATCCTCTCTCACAACCTAACCCTATCTATCCTCTCCCACAGACATAAGCTGGCCACACACTAGACCAACTTACATCCAACCAGCCAACTAGTTGATTGGTTGGAATGAAAATCTGGTAAAGTATGAAAGCAAATGACAATCAGCAATTTGCTCCCAAATGCCAGAATATGGACAAAAACTGTTGTTTGAACAAATTGTTTATAATCAAACATTTAACAAACTTTTCTGAAGACCATTTTCATCTGTTTTCTGGCCTTTAGGAACAAATTGTTGATCATCATTTACTCCCATACGTTACCAGATTTTCATTCCAACCAGACAACTAGTTGGATGGTTGGATGAAAGTTGGTCTAGTGTGTGGCCAGCTTAATCCTAGCCCTCCCCTACTGCAGCCTAACATTAATCCTCCCCTCCCACAGAGTAACCCTAACCCTCACCTCCTGCAGACTAACCATAACCCTACCCCACTGCATCCTAACGCTAACCCTCCCCTACTGCAGTCTAACCCTCCCCTACTGCAGTCTAACCCTAACCCTCCCCTACTGCAGCCTAACATTAACCCTCCCCTACTACAGCCTAACCCTAACCCTCCCCTACTGAAGCCTAACAATAACCCTCCCCTCTTGCAGTCTAAGCCTAACCCTCCCCTCCCGCACCCTAACCCTAATACTTACAATTTTAAGTTATCAGCATTTTGACCTGTCGGGATCCCGCCACTGGTATAGTGTGTGTTAGGATTCTGACTGTTGGAATGCCCTTCTGTAGAGTTGATCATTAATAGATGCACTTTGACCAATGTAAAACAAGCTTCAAATACACCTGTGGCACATGTAGGTGGGTTAGGGGAAGCAACTATGGGCCCGATTCAGAGATGGACGCTAATGTGATCGGAGCTGCAATTTCATATGCAACACAGTTGTGAAAATATGCTAATGTCTGCAAAGACCACCTGAGCAGAAAGACGCACACTGCTACTTCCTTACCTGCGTGGGACTAAGCATACCTGTGTAAATATCGGTAACATCAATGCACATCGAGCTGCAATCTTGCCCTTGTGGCAGGTCTGACCAGCGGAAGACTCAGCAGCTCTTCTGTCACACAGAGGGCTCTCATGCTGTGTAGCCAATCACAGTGCCTGATTTATGCATGCCCATGAAATGGCATTTAAACATACAGGCAAAACCACCCCCCTGTTACTACCCCAAAATGCTGACAACCTGTTAATCACTGTGCCAAATATTCCTATGTGCGTCCATAATTGCAATGCAACCACAGCGCAGTGCACGCTCAGTGTGACTTATACACATGCCCAATGGCAAACAATTCACATACTCTGCATACGGAATCGCCATTACATTCATCTCTGAATCAGGCCCTTTATTTGAAATGCGCACAGAGTATGACTGATTGAGAAGGGGTTGACCAAAGACAAAAACTTTGAACAAAATTTATTACATTAAGTTTTCATACTCCAAGAAATATGAACAAAATACATTTAGTATAAACATTGCCTCTATGTAAACTCTCTAACCCTATTCAACATTTTATGTTTTCACTCATAGGGGCATATTTATTAGAAATGTGCGCCGACCCCCGTGTTTTGGTTTTGGTTTTGGTTTTGGATCTGTATCTCTGTGTTTTGGATATGGATTTGGTTTTTGCCAAAACCTCCCCTTGCATGTTTTGGTTTTGGATCTGTAATTTTTTATAAAAGCAGCAGCAGTGGGCAGCACAAACATGTGGCAGTTCAACTTCCAACATGGCAAATCAGGAAACAAATATTTTTATTATTCAAGAGGCCTGAGGGAGTTGGAGTATGTATGTAGTTGAAGGCAGGAACAGGAAGGGTTGATTGGTAGTAAATGTAATTACAGTTTTTGATTCCGAAGCAAATTTATGAGGGAGAAGGAGAGGCATTTAAAAAATATATTTTGCTCATTCACATTAGTCCTTGCACCAGAAGAATCCTTGAGTGCTATGCCTGCTGCTGCTTGGAGTGGATTTTCATCCCAGAAGGGGACCAGGAAGACTACTAATAGTGCTTTCAAAAACAATTGACTGTTAAACAATCCTTTGCAAAGATACCACTTAACTAGAAAAGCATTTTCCAATCAGCGCAGGGACATTAGAAAACACTTAATTAGTGGCCTCCAAAATGCTGTTGTACCCACTGTCCACTTAACCACAGATATGGCAACAAGCTGAACAGAGCAAATGCAAGTTTAAGTCTTACATTGTGTTTTTCTTAAGAATCCTTGAGTGCTATGCCAGCTGCTGCAGGGAGTGGATTTTCATCCCAGAAGGGATGAAGACATTGTGTCTTTCTTCCCAACGGACACAGATCTGAAGAGATGCAAAGATCTGTTGGTAAGCAAATTGTCAGCTCAAGTGCCATATGATGCAGCAGTGGCTTCTCCTTCAGTTTCTCCAGTAAGTGCATCTGCCGAGAAAAAACTAAACTTTCCCAAAAAAACACACTGGTGATGCAGATGAGTCAACACAACCCTTTCTTTTGTTTTGTGCCCAGGCATGACAATGTGCTTTTCCTTATCATTGGCAACAACTGTTTTATCCACTAGTGCCTAATTTATACAAACAACATCCTCATCAACAACATCCTCATCATCAACATCCTCATTAGCATCAGGTACACAAATATCCTGCTCATCCTAGTGCACTTCCACAGAAGCATCCTCGATTTCTATGTCAGCATGTTCACTTGTGCTTACATCATCATAAGAGGCAGAACCACCAGTCATAAATATAGGCCAATGCCTTAGCCTTTCCTTGCCACTTCATGTGGTGAAACTGGCATATTGCCAATTTTATATCTTTCTACAGCTAACTTTCCCTTTGGTGTTTTCTTCTTAACCACTGTAAAATATTTATTCTTGATTTTAGATGCCCTGACATAAGCCCTGTATGCCCTTGGGTATTGGCTTTAATAGATGATGTAAATGGACTAGTATCGTCATGACTGGTGGCACTGGCAGCAGCTCCAGCACTAGTATGTGGTTCCTGCTCTCCTCTCAAGTCTCAACTGATTGTTCTCCATATCAATAAACATGAATGAAGTGGCGTACAGCACAAACATCAATTTGTGCCAATTTTAAATATTACACTGCGGTATCAATGACCTACAGTGTCACAAGATTTTTTATGAATAAGAAAATAATAACACACTGTGCTGCCACTTACAATGTCACAGGATTATTTATGAATAAGAATAGCACACTGCGCTACCACTTAGTGTCACAAGATTAATTATTTATGAATAAGAATAACACACTGCGCTATGACTTATAGTGTCACAATACATGGACAATAAACTGCGGTCTGGCTGGCAGTGTCACCAAACAATAATAGCGCAGCTATGTTGGTAATGCACACACACAAAAGAAAAAAATCTTTTTTTTTTGTAGAATTATTTTGATATTATTATTTTAATTTCACTTTTATTTTTTTCACAATGGGGAAGAGCATCCCACAGTCATTAATACGTGGACGATAAACTGCGGTCTGGCCGGCAGTGTCACCAAACAATAATAGTGCAGCTAAGTTGCTAATGCACAAAAAAAAGCACTTTTATTTTTTTTTACACTGGAGAAGAGCACCCGTGATTGACAGAGCACCCCCCCTGGACAACACAGCACCCCTTTATGGACTGCAGCCCTAGGGGGTCATTCAGACCCGCTCGCGAGCAGCAGTACACTCGCAAGCAGGTCGATGTTCCCCACTGCGCATGCGCATGACGGAGGGAGCTCCGTCGTGCGCATGCGCGAGACCCGGGGAGCGACAGGCTTTCCATCGCTCCGGGTCTCTCACCAAAGGGGGCGTGCTGTCGATGTTGATTGACTGGTGCGAGACATCCGTCTCGCACCAGACGGAGGCGTTCCCATGGGAATGCCTACCGTCTGAAGCCGGCCCCACTGACATCACTAGTGATGTCAGTGGGAGCGATTTTGGCTCTGATAGAGCCAAAATCACTACAGGGCCTGTGGCAGGGAGACCCTACCGCAGGGTCTCCGTCACAAGTCCGATAGTCGCGATGGTCAAGACCATCGCGACCATCTTTTTGGCCGCTCCCATATGCTGTGGGTGGTCACCCACAGCTATACGAGTGGCCAGAAGGCCGCTACATTTTCATGGAGGAGGCCCCTGATTCAGAGCGAGCGCTCTGGTCAGAGCGTCAGGCTCTGAATCAGGCCCCTAGCCCCTTAATGGCCAACAACAGCAGCTCTAATAACACAGCAAGATGTAAAGAGGATTACAGAAAAGATTACCATTTCTTTGTGCACTAGCAAGCTGACATAATATCCAGTATCCAGCATTTGCCACGCCGACTTTGTCTACCAGCCGCGGCTCAGCAGAGCGGAGAACACGCACGCGGCTGCATCATTTCATCTCTCTGGAGAGAGCGACTCTATTGCTGGACATTCCACTGCTTCACCGATTGCAGTCCTCACAGCGGGGCTTTGGTTGTGTCCCATGACCGCCAGAGCGGCCAGTCCTCCTTGGCACACACGTGTGTATTCACTGCGCAAACTCCTCGGCACTCTCCAGCTGCGTACCTGCCTCTTACCTACAGGCTGGCACTGCATCCATTTCTGGAGCAATTTACCATCATTGCCTTGGAGGTGAGCTCTGACATGTGAGTTGTTTATTATAGGATAATCCATATGCTATCCGGATCAATTTGCTTTATTGACTGACTTTCATTTATTTACTGCTATTAGTTATTTTTTACCATCAACCATATACGGATCTATACAATCTTTTGGTCTATCCTAACCAGGTTATCCTTTTGGAGCTTCACATTTGCCAGTCATTTTGGAAATAGATATTCTAATACATTTTTTTCCCCATTTGTCATTCTTGTATCCATTTTTAGCCATGTGATACATGAGTTGCTTTAATATATCGATCGGCAACACACACATTCTGGTGCAGAGTGTTAATGTACTAATTTATTTTATTTTTACCTATTGATATTAATGTTTTGACTGACATTCAGTACTGTATTAATTATATTTCTAATAAATATTTTATTCAATTATATTTATATTATGTTTTATATGTGATACTACACAGCAGCAGCCCATTGATTGACAGGACAAGTGACACAGCAGCTGCTGCACCCACTGAAGCCCTCTGTTATATACTGCAGCCCCAGTCCCTTTATGGACAACACAGCAGCAGCCTTCAGCCCCAGACCCCGACAGGATAAGATGGCCAACACACTGACACAGCAGTGACAGCAACACGTCTGTTCAGTTCACCATCCACACCCTGAGTGAAAATGGTGCCGATCAATATATATAGAATCCAAAACCCCAGAGAATCCGACAGCGGGAGGATGACATTTTGCCTCGTTTTGAGATCTGAGTCATGCAGGAAAACCCGAGCCTAGCTCGGTTCTCGCCTCGGATCTGAAAGTTCGGGTGGGTCTAATATTTATTAACATTATAATTTATACTAAAATAATGTGAAAACGGGCGCTTTCACGTCCATTTCACATTATTTTAGTATCACTTACATTTATTAAAGGGAGGTTGAAGTCGTTTTCATGAAAAACTACTCCATGCCCATCAATTCACATATTTTTAGTAAGCAGATCACATTTCCCTTACTTGTAATGGGAAATGTGATCTGGCCAAATTTACTGAAAATATTGTGAAAAAATACTGGGAGAAGCCCTGTGATAATAACCCCAGATAGAGATGGCATTATTGGGGCATCACCCCAGTTCCCCAACTCCCCAACTGAGGCTGAGCAGAGGCAGGAGCTGGTCCCCTGTAATCAGCTGCGTGGTCTAAATAGACCACAAGCTAATTACTATTAAAAAAAATAGTTGGTCCCAGTGCAGGAGCCGGGAGACCAGCTGACTGGAGCCCCAGAGAGAGGACCTCACCGGAGCACTGATCACCGAGGTAAGTATAAGCTGAACGGGGGCAGTGATCGTAGGGGGGGTCAGTGGGGTCCGCGTGGGGGGGAATGGTAGTATCTGGCAGTGGCACATGTGCAGACACATTCTCCCTGTATTTGTTCTGTAAAATACAGAGAGAAGAGTGCGGACGGGATTCGCAGGGACAGAGCTTTATCGCAAGCTCTGTCCTTGCATGCTCATGTTAGTACATCCATGTGATATTTCACACTACAACTGCATTTTAAATATGGATTGTAGTAAACACAGCCCATAGTACTGTAGAAATGTTTACAAAATAACATATATTATATAGACAAATTTGTAAATTCAGTTCCTTTCCTTACCTGTGTGCTTTTTTCTTTTTCTTGTTCTAGACTTTGGTTTTCTCTTTTTCTTACTACAATCCCCCTCGTTACCAGGCGTCTTAGGTTTGACTTTGTTTTAAAATGTAAATTGTTTAACACATTTAACTGTATGTAGAAAGCAGAAGTTACTATGCCCATTACATTGTGTAACCGTAGGAAACCTCATATTGCTAATACCAAGTGAATCACTGTGTTTTTTTTCATTCACCAGAACAAAACTGCACTGATTACCACCAAGGTCATCAATGAAAGACATGGGAACACAGAAGAGACTGTATACATGAATCAGTTTATACAGCTACATATTCAACTACGTATAAATGGTTTTCCCTAACAAGATGACAGTTATGCCTTCTGCAAATAATGGCTAAGCATGATTTACTCATTTCATACTCACTCTAACAAATGGCAGGGCTTGATTAAGACACCATGGCCCCCAAAACGAGTGATACATTTCACTGTGTATGATAAATGGTGCTCCAGCCAATCAGCTCCCAACTATCAACTGTTAGAAAAATGACAGTTGGGAGCTGATTGGCTGGAGCACCATTTATCATACACAGTGACATTTATCACTCGCTTTGGTGATAAAACTTGTTAGTAAATGGGGGCCCATGCATCTCATGGCACCATATTGTCCCCCCAGCCTACCATTGTCGTATGTGTTGCTCAAAAAAGATCACAATATCTGGTTAGAGACCCTCAGTGCCCATTGGGCCATAAGCAGGGGCCTTGGTTGCCTAAAGGATTATCTAGCTCTGCTAAATTACTGTTGTATTTGGTGATAGACACACTTCACTCTGAGGCTAATACAAAGCAACTGCAGACCGTATGGTAAGGAAAGGAATGTGTTAAATACATGCGTGTAGCATGGGTGTGGTAGGTCAACATGCATCAGGTCAACATGAGAATGTTGACATGCTTAGCATGTCGACAGTGACCATGTTAACATTTTATCATGTCTACATGGGTGACGTATTTACATGATAGAATGTTGACCTAATATCCCTGGTGAACCACCGACTTTTTCCTGGTCACGGTGGTCATGTGAGCAGCACTTCCAGCGTAGATGGGTGACTTAGCAGTGTTCTCATAAATGTTTTGTCCCTAACCCTAGTCCCTAACCCTAACAGTTCCACAGTATAACCATAACTTCCCACCACAGCCTAACCTAACCCTCCCCAGTGGCGCATAACCCTAACTGTCGGCATTCTGTTAGGGTTATGTGAACATGTTAATGTTCTGAGATGTTGACATGGTGCCTGTTACATGTTGAACCAAAAATTGTAATTTTGGTGCATGACTAAAATGTGATAAATAGGAGGCCTATCTCTGCTGGGCAGAACAACTCACAGCTGAGCAACATAATTTTTGCATCAGCTCAGAGCTGGAGAATATTGTGTTTCATTCCTTATTTTATGGTACATATGTAGTGCCTTACAGTTACACCTCAGCTAATGAGCACATTTATAATTGGACAGTATTTAGCTTAATAGAAGAAAAATCCTTTACACACATAGGGCCTGAAGCAGAGACAAATGTACACCGATTTGTGAAGGGTATCTTGTGTTTTTTTAGGCACTATGTCTATCCAGGTTCGGACCGGGACTAAAAATTGGACCTGGCAGTAAAATCACTCAGGCACATCCCGGTGACAGTGTCTGACTCCTGGAATCCTCCCGGCTGCTGAAGCGGCTCCCAGCCTCCCCCAGTATACACGACTAGATGTCACGTCCTGCCATGCATCCACCTGCATGCCAAGCTGAGTATCCAATGTTTTATATACAATACACAATTCAATACACACGGTACAGTGAAACTGCGAATGGCTCATTAAATCTTTTATTGTTCCTTATCAAGGGGGATTTAAATTAAAGATATTACAGGTTGAGTCTCCCATATCCAAATATTCCGAAATACGGAATTTTTTTTGACATGACTGAGATAATGAATCCTTTGATTTTTGATGGTTCAATGTACACAAACTTTATCTAAGGCACAAATTATTAAAAATATTGTATAAAATGACCTGCAGGCTGTGTGTATAAGGTGTATATAACACATAAATGCATTCTCTGTGTATATTTGGGTCCTATTCCCAAGATATTTCATTATGGTATGCAAATATTCCAAAATACGGAATATTCCGTTATCCAAAATACTCCTGGTCCCAAGCATTTTGGATATGGGAGACTCAACCTGTACTGATTAGGTGCATATATCTCCTGACCGTGGGGCTATTATTAGAAAAGAGACTCACGTGATATGAGAAAGGAACTGTGCCGATAATGGAGGGTATGTGTGTGTGCGTGCATACGTGTGTGTGTTTGTGTAGGCATCTTTTTGTGCAATATTATTCAAAAGAGCTACCAATGTGAAAAATTTGAAATGTGAAAAACCCAAATTACCCCATACCAAAGAATAAATTTTATAGGCTTATCTTAATCAGAAAGTTCTTTAAGGGAAAATACATCCTCTTAAACTTCTGCAAAGGTATCCACCAGCAACTCAAAAATAAGGGTGAGAAAAAGTCATCAATCATTACGTACCCCATAACATATTTAATTTCTTAAAATTTCAACATACGCAAACTTACAATAGTATAAAAGGTTGGTATGGGCTTATCTTATAAAAGTGCCAAAACCAGGCAATGAATGCCAACATACATCACCATAGGTCCCGAAGCACTCTCCTCCCAATGCGTTTAGCCCTGTGTACCGTATGACTTCCTCAGGGGTGTGTATAAATATTTATGTGTGTGTGTGTGTGTGTGTACACACACTTATCTTGTATCCTGTTGTCATGACTGCATCCTCTGTGTTGTCACAAATTGATGCAACTTTGCAATTATTGTCTAATTTTAGCTTGTGAGGCTGTCACCAATATTTAGATTGATCTGGATTTTATACTAAGGAATTGTGAACTGTTGGAATTGTAAATGAGCTGGATGAGTGTGGTCACTTATGTGCTGTGATTAGTCAGTGGATTTAAATGTAACTTTGGATGAACTTTGATTTCACCACCGCTAGGATCTGAGAGAGTCCTCTCAATGTCCCCCAATATATGGATAAATAATGACATTTCTGTGCCACTATCGGCTGCAGTAATGATCTTCTGTATTGCTGGCACGGATCAGTCGCTCCATAACTTGATAACCACAGCTTTTGCTTAAGTGAAATTTGTCACACTTGTGGACCTACTACTTCTCTTTTACCCATGGAAGTTATCATTGTTTAAATACAAATAATAATCAACAATACAAATATAATATTATAGTGCTAACAGTCCCACTAGTAAGTGGGACAGAAACAAAATATTACAATTTTGGCAGAATGAAAGTGTATGAATAAACATATGGCAAGAATTGTTTTTTATAAAAAACACAGTAAAATTGTATTACAGTATACCATTAAAATACATGTATCAGTACATAGGTTAACAGTTTAGTGCAATCCAAATGGTATTGAAAACTCAGGAATCCACATTGACTGGAAAAAAACCTGAACTTTATTTAGAAACTGCTGCAAAGTTCCAAAGAAAGTTAGAAACAGGCCTTCTACATTGTTTCCCCCATATTCAATATGGGGCGAAAAGTCCGACCTCTGACTTTTCCCCATCATCATCGTTTTTGGAGGGGATAAAGTATTGGGCGCATGCCCGCTTATCCCCATATTCAATTAGGGTCCAGCGAAAACGGGACCAGGTGGAAAGGTAAGTAGTGAAAAGTCGTGTCAGTTTTTGGAGAAATCATGCTATCACCCCCCAAAAGATGTAAACGCGCCTGTGAAGAACTAGTGAAGAATAGCACTTAGCTTTTTTTTTGTAAAAATAACTATGCCCACCAAATTTGGGGTACATAAAAATGGGTGTAAGCATATTTTTAAGTCCCTAAAGTTATTTTTTAAATTCTTCAAAAATGCACCTGCCGCTACCAGTCGCATTCTAGAAAATACCTGCTGTATACATGGGAACCCTCTCTGAAGGGTTTAAAACTTTGTTCCCCAGTTATTATTTTTCGCCCCTAATATTTAAGTACATTTTTGGGGGTGTCCTGATAATTTCTTATAAATTGTTTTAGACACAGATGACTTTTAGGGGACATTAAAAAGGCTGCAGGATATTTTTTATTATTCTGCATGCCAAAACCCCAATTCTGCACTTTTTATTTGTATTACATGGAGAAAACTTATCCCCGTTTTTTTACAAAGACTTGTCGCATCGGTGAAAAGTCTTTGAATTTGAATATGTGGATAATTGAAACAAGCGAAAATGACATCATCGGCGATAAATTATTGCCGATAAAAGACTTTTTGCCCCATATTGAATATGCCCCTATGTAGTGGATATTAGTGTGCTATATTCTTTGGATTACAAACCCTGATCATTATAAATCAATACTAGTAAATTGCATTTTGTGGTTTTACAATGAGAAAAAGCTTCATTATAGAGGATAGCTGGGCTAATTAGTGATATACACAACAATTGTTGTTGTATTTTATTTTCGTGCCAACCAGAATTCTGCCAGTGGATGTCATAATGATATGGAAATTGGTGCACATATATTGCTAATAGTATTTATGACAAGTACATGAAAAATAGGGTTTGATGCTAGTCAGGGTGTTTGGAAGATTAAGCCCAAAATGTGGTCAATGCTCCAAATATGGCTGTTTCTGCATTTTTGGGTTTTGGAGCTATTTAACAAAGGAATGCCATCTATTAAAGCACGCAAGAGCAGTTACAATGGATTTCTAAGGGGACTGCAAAAATGCACCAATTACCAATCTCCTAAAAGCTTAACTCCATTAGCTAACTGCACCTTCAGATGCTGCTATTCCATCGAAGCCCATGGTCTACATTTGCAGGGTTTTCTTTCTTTTGGATCCAACTCCAGTAATAAGCACTTAGGAACATGCAGACCACTGGACATCTGACATGTGCCCAACGCTCACTACATCCTCCTCACCAAGTTGGTGGGCAACACATAGCCAGTCCGCCAGCTATATTCTGAAAGTGGGAGCAATGATAAGCCTAGGAGCATCTGGTGTGGTACTAGGCACACTCAAGACACACACAAAACATCAGACTCCAGGTAAGTAGGCTGGTGAGGGAGTATACAGTAACTTGTGATGTTTCACCCACAGCTGAATTTCAAGCTTAGGGTGGAATTGTTCATTAACTCTTTTACACAGTACACGTCAGTTATATGTGGTTGGCTCATTGCTTAAACCATGTACTTGCACATTTTTTTATTAATTCACTCTCATGGGACTTCAACATTTGCTCTGTTTAGTAGGATCCTGATGGTCACATATTGCTGACTCTTCTGCCAAATACCTTTGGTGATGTTCGACTGGCTCCATAGAAGAATAGTGTCCATGTGGGCAATCTGTGGCTTTTATATACACAGTGTTGGGTCTCCTCTGCTGCAGAGAGCTAGCCATTGGCTAATACTACTGAGATAGTAAGAAATTTGTGGTTCTTCACCCTCTGTGCTCTCTTCATTCACCCTGATTTCCTTTTAAATTTCATAAAGTATCATCATAAACTCCCTTTATTTTATGAAGAAACCTCGTTTCTTCAATTTTGCGTGTTTGACCTCTGCGCACTCGATCTCCATGTCTTCGGCAATTACTCTTGGCTTTAACTTTGAGAAGTCAATGCTCACATATTGTATATCGTCCATGTATACTGATCCTTGGTGTTCTTGTGTCTTGGTGGTTCCCTACAGGGAATATAATCATGTTACACTATATGGATGTTTATTTTAATTGGATGATCTACATTAGAATGCAACTTAACCAAATATGACAAGCATGAAATATCATGTAAATTAAAAGGGTCCTTCAGTTACAGATAATTATTGCTCATCCCCCATTAATGTTTAAGAACCTCAAAATATAGGGTTTTATAGACAAAAATGTGGGTATTTAATTGTATTGAATAAATAAACAAATAAATACAAAATATTGGAATCCATTTATACAAATACATTTATTATAACATGTACAGTACAGCAAATGTTAGCATACCAGAGTACCTAAGAGAAAAGTCAATAAAAAAATAATAAAATATCGAAAATAAAATGCTTAAACAAACAGTAAAATATATAAAATAAGCCAAACGGGTATGTAATGCTGGCTGTCAGTATGCCTCCTGTCAGAATACCGACAGCGGCATCCCGATGGTTGGTATCCCGACAGGGCTCGGGTAAGTATACTTACCCTCCTCCCTTCTCCCCCTAACCCCAACCCTCCCTTCTTGTAGCCTAACCCTCCCCACCCCGCACCCTAGCCCTAACCCTCCCCATTATAGCCTAAACCTGTCTCCCCCCTTCCCTTCATGCCTAAACCTAACCCTCCCCCCTTAGTGCCTAACCCTAACATCCCCAGTGATGCCTAACCCTAATCCTCTCCTCCTAGGGGTGCCTAACCCTAATCTGCCCCCAAAACCTAACCCCGCAATGGTCCCTAAACTTAACCCTACCTCCCCTGGCGGATAACGTTAAGGGGACCACGGACTTACCTCATTCGGGCTGGCATTCTGGTATTGGGATAAAGATAGGAGTCATTATTTCGATGCCTATCTTAAGTCCCTTGTCAGGATCTCACTGTCGGTATTGAGACCAGCGTCAGCCATTGACCTCACCGCACATCACTGGATACAGAAAACGTAAATGGAGAAGAATTTTCTCCTTTCATCTACACTAGGGCCTGATTCAGTGCAGAACGCAACTGCAATCGCAGCTGCAAAACCGCACGCAACGCAGCTGTGAAAATATGCTAATGCCTGCCACAGCAATGCCAGCATAAAGACACCCACAGCTGCTTTCTCACATCCGTCCAACCTCGCATTTCTGCGTAACACCGGTACCATTTATTCACATCGGCCCGTCACGCAGCATTTACAACAAGTCTGACCAGCCGCAGAAACTGCAAGTCTCGTCGTGCGCAATGAGTACTCATGCGGCGTATGCAATCGCGGTGGCTAATTTATGCACGCCCATGCTACGGCATTCAAACGAACAGGCACGCCTGCATTTTTTAGACCACCCACCCATCACCACCCCCAAACACTGACAGTCTGTCACTCACTCTGCAATGGATTCCTCTGTGCGTGCGTAATCGCAGTGTGATCGCAGTGCACACAAACTACGGCTTATACGCATGCGCAATGGCTAATAATCGCTTAATCTGCGTACATAGTTGCATTTGCGATCGCTGCTGAATCAGACCCTAAAGTGAGAGTGTTTTAGGAATGGAGATTCTACTTTTTTACTAGCACCTTCTAAAAGATAATAGCTAGAATCTGATTGGTTGCTATGGGCAACATCTCTGCTTCTAAAAACATTCACTTTAGTAAATATACCCCTAAGTGTATAACTATGGGGTCTATTTACTAAGCAGTGTTAGGAGACAGAGTGAAAAGTGAAGAATGAAAAGTGATAAGGTGCCAGCCAATCAGCTCCCAACTGTCATTTTTCAAACACAGCCTGTGAGATGGCAGTTAGGAGCTGATTGGCTGGCACCTTATCACTTTTCACTATTCACTTTTCACTTCTCCTAACACTGCTTAGTAAATAGACCCCTATGTAATTTTGGTTTGTGAGAGAAGTGTCAGAAAGTGCTGCTTTGTATATGATGGATTACTATGATGGATTCAGGTCTGCCGGGGCGAGATGGAGCTCTGATATCCAGAAAAGGCTGCAATCTGACTTCATTATAATGTGACAATGACTACCATACTAACCGTTCCTTGGGTTAACTCCTTAGAGTTGACAAAAGTCAAAGTTCACTCAGTGATAGAATAATGTATCATAGACAGGGGAAACTTACATTCAAAGTTACTTCTGAATTGCTGTAGATGACATCTGTATTCTTTATACTGGACCATTCTGTGTTTTCATCATTCTGTATCTGCTTTCTCCTGAGGACACAAATCCAAATGAATAAATGTACAAAGATGTTATCAGGTTTATTTTGGCTGTCATTGTTCTTAGTACTTAGAGTAAGCACCTGCATTTTCTTTCTCCTGCATTGTACTACAGGGCTCAGCATGGAATCACCTCTTATTATGTTTAAAATTAGGGTGTGCAGTCCAAGCCCCCTCCTCCTTTCCTCTACATTTATATATACACTTGAAGACTGCTTGGTATTAGTACCCCTTCCATCTGTCTTTAGGTATTTAAATCAGTATAGGTTCCTACATTACTGTCTACATATTAGAATGGGCACTATTATTGTTAAGTCCTGGCCTGGATAAATTGACACAATGTTTTAGTATTAGGGATGTTATGGGGTTCACCTTGACGCGGTGGATGGGTAAACATCTTTGGCCAAACATGCGCTAAGAACCTCACTTATACTCCTTGTTAATTGTAGAGTTTATAGGGATTATTTGGACTATCAGTATTCTTTATTATTATTATTATTATTATTATTATTATTATTATCCTTTATTTATATGGCACCACAAGGGTTCCGCAGCGCCTTACAAAGTACAAAAACAAATGAGCACACAAGACAACAGTTATTAACAGTACAGACAATGCAGGACAAGCACATGATTTATAAACAATGCTGCATAACACCTAAATAAGCAGCAGGGTGTCAGTAAGCAGGTTTAGGCACCATTGTAAATGAAAGTAAAAGTAAGGCAAGAAGAAGCACGTGAGGAAAGAGGGCCCTGCTCGTGAGAGCTTACATTCTGAGGGGAGGGTCAGACAAACAGGGGTGACACAGATGGGCTAGATAGTGAGGAAGGAGCATAGAGTAGTGGGTTAGGATGAGCGCTGGAAAGCATTGAGGAAGAAATGGGTCTTGAGTGCCCAGTTGAAGATTAAAAGCCAGGAAGCCAAGTGATGGAGGAATTTTGCAGGAGCAGTGGTGTCAGAGGGGTAAACCCAGGGTTTGGTGATGGCAAGGAGAATCAAGGCATTACAGATGAAGTGCTCATGAACAGGGACCAGTTTATTATAGACAAAACTGGCTTTCCAGAAGGAACAGGAGAGAGGGATAGAGTTAAGAGGCGAGAGGAGAATGAGATTATTAGGGTTGATGTAGTGTGGAGGTGATATTGATCTAGAGAAGGGGGATAAGGAGTGTGGGGTTATGTGGCTGGCTTCTGAATGAGGAAGGGTGACAGCAGGTGATGGGTAAGGTGGAGGTTTAGTGTGGTGTGGGGGGGGAGAAGGATAAGTATCTTGGAGAAAAGAGAGGGTGCAGGGTTTAAGAGTAGTGAATAATACTGGAGTTGTGGGAGATGCAGTTGAGAGACTAATATGTGATGAAGAGAGACAGAGGAGGGGGAGAATGTAGAGGGGACTATGGATGGAGAAAAGAGGTGAAAACTGGTGGTAGAGGAGAAAATAATGTAGCAGCTGAGTGAGGGAGGAGTAGAAGAAAAGAGACATCGTGTAGATGAGGCAGTCGGGGGGGGGGGAGTCAGTAGTAGTAATGAGTGTCAGATGAGGGAGCAGTACAGGTCAAAGGTCAATATCAGATAAAAGGAAGAACAGTGCAAGAAGATGTAAAGGCACAACTAAAATAGAATATTATAACCAAAAAACGAGTTTAGAGCTGTTAAAGTAGCAAGACTTGAGAATTAGTCTAAAGTATGAATATATATATATATAAAGAAAAAGGTATATGTTTGAAACAATGGTAGGTACTACAGTGGTATAAAGATAAATTGACAGTGGTATTGGAATGATTTAAACAATGTAGAGAAGAAACGCAAACATACAAGTATTAAATGTTCAGTAAGTAGGTAGTTGCTTGCAATGCTGAAGCAGGGTGTTGGCAAAAGGTGTGTCCAGGTTATAATGGAAGCTGGCGGCTGAGTAGCAGGGTTTCCAGAAGCTCAGAAGATCCTTTGCTTTTTCCAAGTTATAGAGAGTTCTTTTAAAATGTTGTCCTCCTGTCTTCCTCCTGCTTAACTCCTGACTAACTCTTTAAGTTATGCTGTACATGTAGTCCCACTTAGAAAAAAACCCACTTTGCAATAAACCTAGAAGCCTTGTACAAGCCTAAAGCCTTGTAACCTACTGATTATATAGTTAAGCATAACATGTGTAGTCACTAATTACACCCACCCTCAATACCCTCACCCACACCAGAAACAAGTCATAAAATTCTAATACAAACAAGCAGAGCCAAAACAGCATCCCATGAAGCTAGGAGATAAGATCTGACTAGATATTTACATTTAAAGTTACTCTGGATTTTACAGATATTAAAGACAGTATACCTAGCAAATGAGAATTCCAAACAGCATTGGTTTTTCTATAATAGATGCCTGGTGCAAATATATGATTACCTAGCAAATGAGAATTCCAAACAGCATTGGTTTTTCTATAATAGATGCCTTTATGCTTAGAGTGTGTACCTGCATCTTCTTTTTTACTGTTAAATGGCACCATTTGTTTTACAAACACAAGATATCTTTCTTCTGACCAAAAATATACACAGAAAATAGGTTTGCTTTGCCAATGGTTTATTATATGTGCATCTGAGTGTATTTACCATCTATCTTCCTATATGTGTTGTACCCAATATTATAATAATTTCTCTTTATTTCACTGGTTAGCAAAATAGAAACAAAATTTGTTAATTTATATTTAGCTAATTATGTTTCTATAGAACAACGTATCAATGAACAGTATGCATGACCAAACAGCCAAAAGAGATTTTAAGTGTTTATTCTCAATAAGTTGTTTGTGACATTATTCAGCACTTGCCAGTAACCAGTATGAGATTATTTACTCAGTTCGTTGTTATAACATGAACAGTGGTAAATGTTTATTGTCCTTCAAACTATATAGGTAAAGCACATTTTAGATCATACTTAACATATACATGTTGTTAGATGTATATCTATTGCCACCTAGTGGCTGTTCCTAGGGATAGCGTGCTAACCAGTTCAACAAACAACCATGTTACTGCAGACTGGCCTACAGAACCCTGGGTTCTATTGTATGGCTACCAACAGTCTAATACAAATGGCCAACTATAACTATGAAACTAAACTATTAAAACAATAATAGATTAATACAACCACCATATTAAATATGATATATTTATGTCATACATATAAGTGGGTAATCAGTAATAAAGGAAAGACTTACCTTCTGAAGAACTTTAATAGTATAACTCCCGTCAGTAACAAAACTATAATCCCGCCAAAAACTGCAATAACCATCGGAATTTTAAAAGGTAACCAAGCTGTAAGGGAAAAGACCACCGTGACTGGAGGCTGAAGTAATACTTAGTGCTTAAAGTTTGTTCAATCTGATTTATTCCTTTGCTCTTATTAATAGTCAAGTTCTAGTCCTGACTTTGCATTTTCCTTACTTCTATATAACTACTGTATATAAGTCTCCACAATCCAATTCCCCAGTGCATCCCGCCTTGAATTAACAAAGTGTAATACCTTTAGTACTAATTGTATCTAATGTTAATGTTTATACTGGGTAAATAAATGTAAAAAAGTTAAAATGGCTCCATTAACGGGAACATTGTTACCAATGATATAACAGTTATATAGTAGTATATACAGTTACTAGCTGAAGTGCTCGACGTTGCCCGGGTTTAAATCTTAAGTTATTAAGTTTTATTATGTGATGTCATCCAAATCCTTCCAGAACAGGCTTTCCTGGTCAAAGTTTTACCCTGCATACATCAACGGGATGTCCGACCAGGACCGCAAATCCCCTAATATGTCTTCTGGGATTCAATGTTACAACTCTGTAAAGTTTTCATTCAAATCCATCCAGTGGAAGCTCAGAACAGGTTCCCGGGGTCAAAGTTCTGCCCAGCATAGACCAATGGGAGGTCCTACCGGGACCCTAACCCCCCTGGAAACCTGGTCAGGATACAACTGGACCACCTCCCATTGGTTTTATCCCAATCGGTGCAGGGGTGTCCGAATGCATAACCGGATAGACAAACAAGCAGACTAATTAATTTTATATATAAGATATAGCATTCCTGGAGTTAGATTCTTACTATTGTCATTTAATAGAAGCAGAGTGATCTCGCCATGCACATTACAACTGACACACTGTATAATTTGAGGAACTCGCTGATTTACATTAAGGATCATTGTGCTGCTGGTTTCTACCTTCGGGGGTCTATGTACTAAGCAGTGATAAGTGACAGAGTGAAAAGTGATAAGTCTGTGATAAGTGCCAGCCAATCAGCTCCCAACTGTAATCTCACAGGCTGTGTTTGAAAAATGACAGTTGGGAGCTGATTGGCTGGCACTTATCACAGACTTATCACTTTTCACTCTGTCACTTATCACTGCTTAGTACATAGACCCCTAAGTGTCATAGTGAAAATCTGAAGGTCCTTTTTTGGATATACAGAGAGACCTGATTTCCCATTGATTTTTCACTGTACAGAAGCTTTGGGAAATAACTGAATAATACAAGTACATTCAATGTGGTTTCCATCCTTGTCACAACTAAAATTTCTCCCATGAATAGTTTTGGGCTTATCTACAATAACAAGAAACAACAATAATACTATAATTATATCATTATTTAGGGCAAATCCAATGTTGCTTAACCACTTAACCGGCCAACTGTTTCTTCAAAAATCACTCAGAAATTGTTGTTTGTTTTCATTTAAAGTTAATCAAGTGGAGAACACACGTTTTTGAAAATTTAGTTGATTATTTTATTTAAGAAAAATATGCATGGGGATGTCTCCTCCCCCTCCTCCTGTGTTCACAGGGCCCAATAGGAACATTACCTCTCCCCCTGAAGTGGCAATAGATTCCCCAGCAGCATTACCCCCCACCCCCATGTGTTGCATATTACTGCCACTGACACTCTGTAAAAAAAAAATGCAATAGCGCATGCATTAGCGACCAACGCAGCTTTAGGGCCTGATTCTAAGATGGATGCAATTCCATCTGCATACAGATCTCTCTATTTTCAGCAGACTGTGCATGCAATCAGAGCAATTACAGGTGCTTCAGAGATCCGTCCAACATCACTCAGATCTACTCCACCAAGAATAGAGCTGGTGAATATGATGCCATTGAATAACGGGGAGAACTCCAGTGATTTTTGAAGAAAGAGTTGGCTGGTTAAGTGGTTAAGCAACATTGGATTAACCCTAAATAATGATAGTATTATTATTGTCTCTTGTCATTGTAGATGAGCCCAAAACTATTGAAGTTACACTTCCTGGAGGTTGCTGCATATGGGCATGTAACCGCCTATGGGGCTTGTTGTGCAGTGGGTCCACAGCAAATATCAGAGATACCTCCGATATCTGCTGCAGAGCTTTTTAATACATATGGCATCCATATGTATTGTGGTAGACCTCCTAAAAACATTTACATTCTGTCCTAAGTGTGTAGTCACCCAAGTATTCAGTGAGATTTGCTTTGACCAAAGTAATTATAATAGTAAATAGCACCCCCTATCTGTAAACGCTAAATGTTAGCACCATTAGAATCAGTACACTACATTTAGTGGTATCCGTTTCATTGTCGACACTAAAAACGGTCACCATTCAGAAGGTATACACCAGAACGTGAATGGTCGACATGTTAAATGTAGATCTTTCAATGTGTTGACTATTTAACACTGTTGACCTAAATACATGTCTACAGAATGATGGTCAACATGTTGACTGTCGACATTCAGAACCAGTCGACCTTCTGAATGGCGGCCTTTATAATGATCTTTCATACCACACCCACATTTAGCACCTGCAGCCAGAGCTCTGAATTACCATAGAAATGGCTGCCATTAAGAGGCCTTGACCAATGCAAGTGAGCATGTACTTACTACAATTACCAGGACACAATACTTAGGCCCAGATTTATCAATGAGTGATATTCTTGTCGTCACTTGTTACTAATCTTAAATGGTGCTCCAACCAATCAGCTCCTGTGTTTTAGAAATGACAGGAGCTGATTGGTTGGAGCACCATTTAAGATTAGTAATGAGTTATAACAAGAATATCACTCTTTGATAAATCTGGGCCTTAGCAGTGCAGTGACCACAGATTTTTTTCAGAAAGGTCTCAGAGGAAAGTGGTTAATGCTATGACGTAATAATATCAGGATTGTTACAGTACCATCTTTTTTGCAATAAATCATTTTGCTAGAGAACTAAAATGTTTTTCTTTTTATTGCCTATAAACTATTCTTGATACTCTGTAAGCACAAGTTATACCGAGAATGCACTTAGATGATCATATAGCATTGTATGACATCATAACTTACACCGTATACATTACCAGAGTAATATCTACTTACAGGTCACCTTGATGTAGATGGAAGTCTCAGAAATACCATAGATATTGCTGGCTTGGCAAGTGTATAAGCCGTCATCATTCAGTGATATACTGGGAAAATTGAGTTTCTCCATTGAAGAAGCAGGAAAAATGTTGTTATGGGACTTCCATAATATGATAGCTGCTGGGACACTGTACGCAGAGCAAGTCAGGTTCAGCAATGATCCCTCTGGAGCGTACACAGTGTTATTTACATCCGCAACGCAAGAGTCACCGGGAAACTCGTTGGACAGTACATAGCAACTTATCTCCAATCTTCTTGGGGCATCTACAATGACATTTTGTTTTCAGAATTTTGTTATATAGGACTTAAAATAAAGCATCACTTTTTAATAATTATTTATTAACAAACACTTACTTATATACATATCAATAATAGACTACAAATTCAAATAATTATTGAACCTCTTTTAAAAGGTTTCCCCACATTCATGCAGCTGCAATGTCCTGGTTTGTGCATGCCTTTCTGAAACACCATAACATAGATGTATTGTTCAGGCCTCCCCTCTGCGGTTCATAAGATCGTTAAAAGTACCAGACAGATTGTTTAACTTTGCTACCCTTGAATACAACACATCTTAGCTCTGCTTTTTACCCTAGAAACTAGACACAGCAGTTTTTTTGCCATAGCTAAAGGAGAAGATGAGCAAAAGTTTTTAACCCTTTCCGTGAAATATTCACCAAGTTCTTTATTTGACAGTGCAGTTTTGCATGTTGTGCCAGCAAAAAGGGGTCTTGGGTGTTGCTAGTCTTACCCCAACCACACTACATTACAACGCAGAATGTTTTGATCATTGTCATCCCAGCTCTATTTAAAATGTAAAAATCTTAAAATTCATAAACTGGAAATGATAACTTTTAAACATAGGGCCTGACTCAGAGATGGACGGAATTGCAGACCCCCACACAAGCGGCTGTGCAATTCCGTTCACGCAGACTGGGATCACCATCGTGACTATCGGTCGCGATGGTTGCCCCTTTGGCCAGGCTGCATAAGCTGAAGCTTACTGCAGCCTGATAGGGTCCTGGAAGCTTGCGAGGCCAGAAAATCAGCTTCCACTGATGCAGACCCTGGCTACATCCCTCCTGGAAAATGGGGGCAACACTCCCCCATTTCTGGGTACACTGCCCAGAAACACCCCCACTCTGCCTCCCAAACGTTGCAGCCTGTCAATCAGGCTGCAGCAGGGAGGCACTGTGAGGGGAATCGCAGATAAAGGGCTGCACATGCTCAGTACACATCCTGCTCATGCGCAGTCCTCTAATAATCGGAGGTGTGCGCTATCCATCGAGCCAGCGTACATCTCTGTATTAGGCCTATAGTGCATAACAGTGTGATGTTATTACTTTCATTCTCTCACAACACATTCCCTTGATATTATTTTTCTATACAATATTATATAATGAATGTATACTGTACTTACGATGAACTGAGATTTCAAGGCTTCTGTTTGTAATCATATGCTCATTCTTCGCTGAACACCAATATCTCCCAGCATCACCTAGGCTGACGTTCTTCAGTATATAAGTTAGGATGGATCCATTGATTGGGCCATATAGTATCTTGTCTCTACTATATAAGGAGACAGCAGCCTTGGGGTTACTGTCTACTGTACACCGCAGTGTTTTTGATTCTCCTTCCTTCACAATCACAGGTACGATCTCATTTGTGACGACATCTATTAGAGCAATATATGGTATGATTAGTACAATGAGTTCAGCGTTCCTGCGCTGTACGCGGATTCTAATTAGAGAATGTTTTGCTTTTTAAAAAAATTGCTAAAGATATTGGGCTTCATTCAGAGCCGCTCGTAAGCGGCCGCTCGTTCGTTCTGACCGATGTTCGCTCATCTGCGCATGCGTACGGATTGTAATACGCATGCGCGAACCAGTCAGTGCGGCCGAAAATCGTTTGTTCGCTATATAGCGAATGCCTGCTACTTTGAGTGACAGGAGGAGGCGTATGTGGGTGGTAACAGGGGAAGGTGCTTGAAAACGGGGAGTGGAATTCAGAACGCAGGCGTGCTTAAAGGTCAAAACGGGCGTTTTAAGGGTGTGCATAATTAATACAGCAGCGTCATTGACCACGTCACCTGGTTGTTTTTTAACTCAGAACTGCTCGCAAAATAGCGGTTGAAAAAACCAACCACAAGAATAGCGAGCAGTTCATAGGCTGTACGATGTACTCGATTAATCTAATAAATAGCGGACATGACATATGGTGCGAGCGGCAAGGGGGCGTATTTTTCAAAATTACAACCGCAAGTTTTGCTCGCTCGTTCAGACTTAGAGGCGTGAACAGACCGCAAAGTGCGAACGGTTCATATGAATAGCCACCCCTTTTTATAAAACGAACGACCGCAAATAGCGAGCGACTCTGAATCAGGCCCATTGATTATGGCAGATTGTTGATATAATATTTGAACTCAATCTCGCATCCATACTCCACATTTCTATTTTATATTTTTATCTAATCACCCACTACAGCACTCGTACAGTAATTCTGTTATAGACCCTCCAGGCCCTTTTTGTGTTCACATTTTCGATATAATTCAGTGCAAGATTTTCACTCCAATATACTACTCTACTGTACATGGAAATTATTACATATATATTTGGAAAAGGAAGAATATCTCCCAAATCTCACAGAATATACAGTTTGCCCCTCACCATAAAATCATTTTAGCAGTTAATATTATATTTGCACCAATGAGTGGGAAGAATGGAGAGCTGCAGCCTGAACAATCGCTCCTAACAATCACATTAAAAATAAAGTTATTCAATGTTCAGTTGTTGAGAATCACCTCAAAGCTCAGTAGTTACAGTACATACTGTATATTTCCTAGTATAAGAAACTATATCAAAAGTGAAAAGACTCTACAAGTCTAAAGCAACACTTTCGAATCATAGCTGTCAAAGGTCCCTATATCCAGGGATAATCCAAGCTTTTACAGATTTGTATTTGGGAAATTATAACTTGAACCTTATAACCTATAATAAGGAAAGTGTAAACAAAAAAACTTCAGACCCAAGGTCAATAAATATATCATGATGGGAACTGTAGTTCTTAATTGTCTACATAGGCTGTACATCACCGTAAGTGCTTAGCACAACAATTTCCCTTGGAAAATATTTTTAATTATTGCCATTTATTGGCTACTCTCAACTTAGTTGCCCCCCTTCCCTCCTGTACATCTGCTCTTCATCCTGCACCCTCCCGCACTCCATCCCTTAACTTCCTCATTCTCCTTCTACCCCTCTGCCCGCACTCTCCTCCAGGGCTGGATTTTTCATTATGCAACCTAGGCGCCTGCCTAGGGCTCGTCGGGCCCCAAGAGGCCCATGGCTGGTCCTCCCGAAATTGAACCCTGGAGAGACCCTACTGCACATGCACATTCTTCTCTACCTCTGCCTCTCTCCCTTCATAAAAACTATGAGTCAAAGTTAACGTTTCATATCGGAGTTTTTACCTGCGTTAAAGTATCTGACGCGCGCCCGCTTATCCCCGTATTCAACATAAAATTAACGAAAACGGGAGCCTCCGAAGTTGGATTTGCGTAAAGTTACGAATTTTCCCTTAAAAAAATTGTAAGACCCCCCTAAAGTTGTAAAAACATGGGGGATCACTATGGGTACCCCCGTTTTAGCCTGTAAATGAAAGTCGGGGATTTAAATAGCCGCAGCAGGTGTTTTTTCCCGACATTGAAGCAGTGATGCAGAAGAGCACTTAGGTTATTTTTTTCGTTTTTTTAAGTGGTCCCATCAAATTTGGGGTACATGCAAATGGGTACTAGCATATTTTTAAGTCCCTAAAGTAAGTTTTTAAAAATTCTGCAATTGTGCACCTGCCGCTATAAATCTATTCTAGAAAACACCTGCCGCATACTTGCAGAATAGCCCTGAACCTATTTCCCTATTTTTAAACAATTTTTTCCCATTTTTTTTTTCAACCCAATTTTTAAATAAATTTTTTGGGGTGTCCCTATTTTTTGTAAAACTTTTTTTGACACAGTTCTTTTTTAAATGTCATTCCCAGGGGTGCAGGCTATTTTTTTTAAGCCTGCACCCCTAAACCCCAAATCTGCACTTTTTTTCGACACCTATTCAATGGTGAAAAGTTATCCCCGTTTTTTATCAAAGGCTTTTCGAACCTGCGATAAGTCTTTGAAATTGAATACGGTGTAAAAGTCAAACCTTCGATAATGACGTCAAAAGTGCGATATTAACGCAAAAACGATGTTTTCGCTCCCATATTGAATACCCCTATGTCCTAATTCTTACTGTTTGGTTATTCTGAGAATTGTATTTTATATTATATAAAGCCTTAGAAACACACCACAATTATATATATAAAAACATTACCATCAATGGTGATATCAACTGAGGGAGGATCTGCAAATGGAAAAAAAAGCACACAATTAAAAAAATACTTCAAGGTATATTCACTAATGGTTGATATTCATTTATTTTGTTTGATTTAAAATTGGTGAAATTTTATCAACATCTAAGTTGTGTTTAGGGGGCTAAATTACACATTTACTAATACTTAAAAAGGCAAAAAAAAATAGCTGTTAGTAAATGTGTGTTTTAGCCCCAGAAACACAACATCGCTGCGGACCAATTTTCATCAATTTTCATCGATTTAAATTAGATATAAATTAATTACTATTACTATTGACCTTAGTAAATATGCCCCTTTATGTCACATTCACCAAGTGTTTTATCTTAAGCTTTAACATTACAAATGTAGATTTTAACAAACATTTCATTAAGCATGTGTTACTTTATTTCATATGGGACACTTCATTATCATCATTGGTAAAGGAAGGGACTCTTATACATTTGTTTAGTTTGAAATGATCCAAATTCTTTGTCAAACCAATATAAAATCTAACAACATCATCTAGTTCGGTATGAAAGTGGAATACTCCTAACTGTCCCGGCTTCGGGAGTTATTATCATCCACAATGAGAACCGTGGGGAGTCAGGAAAAACAGAGGGCCTGATTCAGACCCGGTCGCAAGCGCTGTGCTCGCAACTGGGTCGATGACCTCTGAATATTTTACCATTTTGCTATCAGGGCTCATATGCGAAATGGCATCAACAGAGGCCCATGCTTTTTTATTTTAAAGGATATGGAAATATTTATTTAATGTTACTGTGCAAAAGTAAATGTGTGATAATTATTAGGAAGAGCAGGAGGAAAAGGGCTCTTTTTAATAAATAAACATATGTATAATTTTCCAGGAATGAAAAATATATTTATTTGTGAATCTTCCCTCAGATACTTAACAAAAGGAATTCAACCCATGAAATATACCTAGGGCAGAATTCAATTCAGTTATATGAGCCGCTCCAATGTCCAGCTGCGCACATCATATGGTAGAGAGACATTGGTAATTTTCCCTGGCACTGCTATGGAGACTGTGGAAAATGTATCAATGTTACTGGTTGCAAAGTTCCTTTGTATGACAATTATAAAGTCTATTTGCTCCCATTGTGCAGAATTGAATACAACCCCTTATCTCTCCACAATTACAGGTTTACTTTGCATGTGCACTTTATGGGATGTGAGGTGTATGTTTTTGGTTATAATAAAAGGTATAAATGAAATATGTTTGTGTGCCAGTTTTTAATTTATTTTTTTACTTATTACATTATTTTGTTTAAATAATTTTATTTTAAATTGTCACTTTTGTTTTGACCTTTTTTAAATAACATGTGCTAACGTGCAATATTATAATCCTGGAGGTCACAGACATGCATACCTCCCAACTGTCCCTCAGTCAGCGTTTTTCTGGGACTCTCCCACTGTCCCACCCACGGGCCGCAGTGTCCCGCTGTGGGGGGGGGGGGGAATTAAGGGACGCATAAACCGCTGCTCTGCATAGCAGAGCAGCGGGTATACAGAGCGAGAATAGATGCTGTGGACATGCGCACAGCAACTATTCACAGTATGCAGGGCCGGTTCCAGGGGTCGGAGCACCCTGTGCCGGCTATTAACAGGGCACCCATGAAATTGGGGGCGTGGCCTAATTACCATGGGCCACACCCCTTACGGGATGTTGTTTGTGGGCGTGCCTGCATGGCATGCCTCCAAATAACGTCAGGCTGGTGGGGAGCCTCACTAGCTGGGCATCCCCCAGCCCTCTCCTGTCAATAAATGGATGCCGCGTGCATGCGCGCAGCATCCATTTAGACTCTGGGGTCCTTCACCGCTGCACAGCTGCGGCGGTGGGGGTCCCCAACCTCCCGATCTTACCACTCGTGGGCCATTTTGACCCATGGGTGGAACAGCGGGACAATACGCTGAAATCTGGATGTTGGGGAGAGGTGCGCCCTCTATGGGTGGCGCCCCTGTGCGACCGCACTGGTCGACACCCCTAGATACGGCCCTGACAGTACGGGTGGAGGCCCGGGGGCAGCCCAGCATCTTGGAGATGCTGGGCCCGTCCATTAGTGATGTAAATGGGGGCGTGCTATCAGGCCACACCCACTCTACTATTAGGCCATGCCCCCTTTTTGGGCGCATTCCTCCGGGGCATGGAAGTCCGATTCATCTGGGACAAATGTTGGGAGGTATGGACATGTGCAGCAATGATGCCAATCCCTGAAGATAGAGCAAAGTCGTTTATATTTTGCATAATACAATGGCAAGGAATCAGTGCTGAATTTCCCACTAGGCACGTGAGGTATGTACCTAGTGGTGCCAGTGGCACAGCAGTCTCCCTGCAACAAAGCATTTTAGTGCCCCAATTGAGCTACAGCTATTTGGATACCGCAGAAAGACTACATTCCCCATGGTGCATCGGTTGGTGTCTCGGTAGCGGGCACATGTGCAGTCCAAGAGCCTGGAAGATTAGGTTTATGTCAGGGGGAGAAACTAGAGCGTTCACATGAGCATTCCAGAGGCCTGGAAGAGAAGCCACATTAGCTGGAGGGAGGGGCGGCTCAACAGATGCCCATGAAGGGGGGAGACAAGCAACCAATAAAATTGTACCTAGGGGCGGCCTGACCAATACTGTAAATCCGGCCCTGAAAGGAATTTGAAAGTAATTGTGCAATAAATGGAATGATAGCTGCAAAACTTACATTCGACATTAAACATATGCTGTGTGACAGTTCTGAGACCATTCTGGTAGCGCACTGAACACTTTACCAGGAGCCTGTTCTTCTTCTTTGATGGAGTGAAAGTGACTTTGGAGTAGTAGGTTCTGTTGCCATCATCATGGTGTATTACACGGTGCATTTCTTCTTTATCATCAATGTTTCCTTCCCACGTGATGTGCGGAGCTTTACCTGCACATCTGCCGGGACTTGTACAAGTCAGTGTCACCTCCTTACCAGCCACCAGCCTCAGCGTGGAGATCTCAGGCTTGTCTTTTAGCTCTGCAAATATATATCAGAGATGAGCGAACAGGCCACTAGTCAGAGGTACAAGATGATGGCAATGCCCTCTTCACCGTCCAGGATTAATAGCCCATTAGTAGGTTGGGGACAATGACTGTCTTTTTAGTCTGCTGTGAGGTGTGATTGGGTAAAAGATTCTACTTATCATTTATCTAGCATCTTCTAGAAGATAGAAGCTAGTATCTGGTTGGTTGCTATGGGCAACATCTCCACTTCTAAAAACCAGCACTTTAGTAAATATAGCCCTTAAGGTCTAATTTTACTTTTGAAGGAATTTCATATCAGCGGACTGTGGTGCTGGTTCTGAGTCACGTATCTGCGCCTTTATGCAAATGCCACTACAAACTCCTGGTGTACATCTGTGTCCGAATGTACAAGTACTGATACACCCGCTATTAGCATCTGTAGATACTGCAATGCCAATTGGTGCATCTTTAGTAGGGATGTGCAGGCTCGCATTAGCTCGGATTTTCCCGCCAAATTCTGATTTTTCCTGCCAAAAATCGGGTCTCAGAAAGAGGCAAAGCATCATATTTCATGAACTTTTGTCCAGGAATGATGATGTTCGTCCATGAAAGATGATGTCTTGCCTCTTTCTGAGACCCGATTTTTGGTGGGAAAAATCAGAATTTGGTGGGAAAATCCTAACTAATCCGAGCCTGCACATCCCTAATCTTTGGATGTCACCATCAGTAGCACAATTGAAACTTGCACTAGTCCTATAGCAGGCGCAGTTTTTCCGTCCGATTATGGCCTCCTATGTAAGTCGTTGAGTGTCCTGTACACAACGGCTTCCAGAGGCACGCCCACAACACTCCCATAACATTCCCATAAGGCGGACCATCTCCGTGCGGGTGTTAAGCCACCTCCCTGTTACTGCCCAGAAACCCACTACATTTTCAACACATTTCTGAGACCGTGCACCTGCCGTGCGCCTCAATCGCAACTCTATGCGCACGCTATCAGGATGCATGCACAGTGCGTAATTTGTGTGTTATAGTAAATATTTATTTTTATGTAACTTTTTTGTAACTTATGTATTTATGATTTCACACGCAGCACCATCTCACTTTGTGCTCTCGTATATTTGCACATATAGAAGACGAAAAAAAAATTGCATCAGTGCATTTGACATCGGCAGTGCGTGCAACTCACACCCTATATCTCTTCAATTAATAATAATTTATAGAGCACAAATGATTGCAGTATTCTGAAGTTTCAATCTAGATCAGTGGTCGGGGAACAAAGGTAAATTACCCCACATGGGGTAAAAATGAAATTCCTGGGGGTAATGGACGGACAGCCGGGCATGCATATGAATCATTCTATAATATAGAATGATTCATATGCATGCCTGGCTGTGCCGCAGGGAGGCTCTAAGCCGGACGCCCGCTGAGATGTTTTTACCAGCGGGCGCCCTTCTCCTTCCTGCAGCGTCGCGTTAGCCGGAGGCTGGAGTTCTCTTCTGAACTCCAGCTTCCTTCTCTCTCCATGCGCACCATGGGAGAGACGTCATGACATCTCTCCCATAGTTCCAAGGAGCAGCCGGGCGGACAGGACGGCGGCAGATGCAGGAGCTGGGATTAAGGTAAGTGTTTTGGTTTTTTTTGTACAAGCCGCACTACAGGGGCATTATATGGGGGCACTACTACAGGGGCATTATATGGGGGCACTACTACAGGGGCATTATATGGGGGCACTACTACAGGGGCATAACTATGGGGGCACTACTATAATTTCGGTGTATCTAAATATATTTTGGGGTAAAAGGTCAAAATATTCCCTGACCCCTGGTCTAGATCTTGCAGCCGTACAGACCCTGACAAAGAGCGTGGAAGCTTGTTTTCAGCACGTCTTTAGTACTATCATGTCCCATAATAAAAATAAATAAATGATTCATTCATAATTAAAGTGTTGATGATTTTTTTTATATTATCGCTGTCATTTACATTGCATTAAAAAAAAACTTCTGATCATTTTTATACAAACTGTACTGGTATATTTAAATATTATTTTAAAAAGTATGTTAATAGGCTATAATTTTAATGTTTCTAGTTCCCAGTGAATTAATGGCCTCGCTGTGTACAGGTAAAAAGATTGTTGTTATAAAAGGGCCTCATTCAGGGATGTACGTAAACCAGATGGCTTGCTTTTATCTCTGATGGTTACTGACCGGCGAATGAGCAGAATCTGTATTGCACATGTACCGATCAGTGTCTGCAGATCGCTCACAATGTCCCCAAGCCGCACCATGATTGCCATGTTGTCGCCGTTTGGAGGTGGCTGACGTGGCGCACAAATACTCTACAACCATGAATAGGTCCCGAAGTTCACTCAGACAGTACATCAGATCTGACAAATCTATACAATATTTGTGTAAGGTCTGTCTAGTTTCCCCTCCAACGGCTCCCACTCCTATAGAGATGGGACAGATATAGTGCCGCAGAAGAGGACGATCTGGACGGCCACAAGGACTGGGGTAAGTAAGGGAACGGGGGGTAGGATGAAGTGAACGGTGGTGCAAGATAAGATGGAGAGGGGGGTGGAGGTCAGGATGAGCACTGTAAGGGAGGGGAGCAGAGCAGTGGAAGGGGTTCAGTAATTAATTACACAATGTCTAGATAGACACCAGATGTTAGATAGTTAATAGTTAGACAAGGATAAAAGTTCAACACAGACAAAAGTCAGGCACACTAAAGTTAGACATGTAAAAAGTTCGACAGGTACAAAAGATCGACAGGGTCAAAAGTTCGACATGAAAAAGATCGACAGAAAAATGGTTGACACATTTTTTTTTAGGGCTAGGTTTTGGATTAGGGTTAGGCACTTACTGGAGTGTTAGGGTTAGGCACTTACTGGAGTGTTAGGGTTAGGCACTTACTGGAGGGTTAGGGTTAGGCACTTACCCCCATGGTTAGGGTTAGGCACTTACCCAGACGGTTAGGGTTAGGCACCAGGAGGGAGGGTTAGGGTTAGGCACCAAGGGGAGGGTTAGGGTTATTGTGAAGATTAGGGCTAAAACACAAAACAAAATTTTGTCGAACTTTTTTGTGTAACCATTTTCATGTCGAACTTTTGACCCTGTTGACCTTTTGTACCTGTCGAACTTTTTACATGTCTAACTTTAATGTGTCTGACTCTTGTTTGTGTCTAACTTTTTTCCCTGTCTAACTATTGACTGTCTAACACCAGGTGTCTAACTAGACCTTTTCTAACTCATTACTGTCTATCTCTTACACCACACCCCAGTGGAAGTAGGGGGCGTGGTCAGACATAGTGGTGGCCAGGGCTGGGAAAGAATGAGGTCACACAGCATATGTCGGTCCCTTTACTAGTATATTTCATATTCATTTTGGCTTACTCTGAATGGTTTCTCTACAGACCAGCACTATTTGTTACTTACCTCTGACAGTTACACAGGGACGGATCCTTTGATAACTGAAACTTGTTTGAGGATCTTCAACTCTGAATTGATAACATGCCTGATCTCCGGGTGATATATCATTGATGGAAAGTGAGCAATCGCCCCTCTGCACATTCCCATATAGGAAGAATCGCTCATTATTATTAGACACTTTCCTATCTGTGTCAGCCACAACTGTTTTATACCCATTATATAGTTTGTACCACAGTCCCCTGGTATTATTGGTTAGAGTTATACTGCTAGGGACAGTAAAGCTGCATTGGATATGGACACAAAGCCCCCTCTGTGCTGTGACTTGTTCCGGTCCATATATATTGTACTCATGTATCAGTTCACAGTTACCACCTGCAAAGAGAAGAGACTATTCAACAGGTGTACAGTTACTTATTTAATTAGTATTATTCCCAGAACCCACCAACTCTCATCAAATGACCTTGTAGTATCCTCTGTTCTCAAAGCCTCACGGCAGCAGTAATTCTTACATTCAGAGCCCCATATATATCACCCACAGGGGTATATTTACTAAAGTGTGAGTTTACAAAAATGGAGATGTTGCCCATATCAACCAATCAGGTTCCAGCTATTATCTTCTAGAAGGTGCTAGATAACTGATAAGTAGAATCTGATTGGTTGCTATGGGCAACATCTCCACTTTTGTAAATACGCACTTTAGTAAATATGCCCCTTAGACTCTTTTGGACCACTAAAAAATTTAAATGGTCCATACAGACTGACTTCTCAGAGAGAGAGATGCTGTGTGGGCTTTCTATTATTATTTGCTCTGGTACCTAGAGAAAGGCACCACTCACCAGCTGTCATATCATCACCCTGCTATGTTTACATTAAGTTCAATATATAATATTATTATATAGTATAAGCCCCATCCTGCAGAAGAAACACAAATATTTAATTCTTGAAAATAACATCAAAAAATTCTTGAAAATAACATCAAATGTGCTAATTACCCAGTTACTTTGGCTTAATAACCATAGGTTAATCATACTCACTGCTCCAAGGACCAAGTACAATGATAAATAAAGTCACGTACGAGTTCCGATAGAGCCTGGTTTTATTATACCACATGCCGATATTGTGTTTGGTGGTATACATTCTCAAGTGTCTGCAATACAGTATATAATACACAAATTATATTAATATATGTAAACACCTGTAAATTATATCTGTATAAACAGTGAGTTCTGATGTGATCACTAATATTCACTATGGAAATTTATGAATTAAAAGGAACAATTTAGACCCTATGGAACAATATTCTGGATATTGAAAGTCACCTCAGATTCCTGTAACGTATCAAAACAAAGCTGCATATGGCCTAGTGCATTTATATGGACACATGGGGGAATATTTACTAAAGTGCGTGTTTTTGGAAGTGGAGTCGTTGCCCATAGCAACCAATCAGATTCTACACAATGTGTTACAGGAACCACTGCGCACACAGGAACGCAACAATGTATTTTTGTCTACAATGTGTCACCCTTAGCACATACAATCCACATATACAGAGAAGCAAGATAAAACCCTTTGTAGCGCTCACTCATTCAGAAGCTCCTCAAGGTAATGAGGTATTTACAAAACAAAAGGGAGAGAGACAAAATATTATTCATTCATTCATCACATACAAAGTATATTCATAGTGCTCTCAGTATCCCAATGTGCCGCTGCATGCAACATGCATCAATGAAAACACCACCAAAGTCTTCAAATAACCCTGGTCCATAAGAGTTATACCTTAGAAGTAAAAATATTACATACATCAAGGTATAGGCACCTGTCAAAACAATGACATAAACAAAAACATAGCGTAATATTGTATGTCAAAAGGACTAATGAATCTGTATATCGCACTCACTCTTTATAGGGCAGAAATAAACACATATGTATGTATTAGGGATGTGCGCCGACCTCCGTGTTTTGGTTTTGGTTTTGGATCTGTATCTCCTTCAAGGTTTTGGATCTGGATTTGGTTTTGCAAAACCACCCTCAAGTGTTTTGGTTTTGGATCTGGATTTTAAAAAAAAAATGAGATAAAAAGTTTTTAAAACAAGATCATGTCATTTATGCAATCCAAAACCCGAAATTCGGATTTACAATCCGAATTCTGAACCGCAATAAGATCAGAGCCGCGACCCAGATTTACCCGGATCTCCTCAGGAGATCAGAACCGCAACTCGGATTTATCCGGATTCACGAAATTTGTGTGGATTCGGATTTCTGGAGAACCAATCCGCACATCTCTAATATGTATCTTTGGTTTCCTTTGTGTACTGTGTCCTGTTAATCTGTATTCAAATCCCATCGACCAGTGGAGCCATCGGGTACAGGAAAAAGCGATTTATTGATACATATAAAACTGAAAATAAAAATCCACAATACCGGAGTGGAACCAGATACCGGCTATGTGTGCAAATGAGTCACTGGAAGTCCTTGGTTACAAACAGATATGAGCAATCCAGTAGTCACAGTCCAGCTCAAAGTCCAGCAAAGAGTGACGGTTCCTATTCTCCCACCAATGCGTTTCAACGTCACAGTCTTTATCTAGATATGTCATTTATCTAGCACCTTCTAGAAGATAATAGCTCAAATCTGATTGGTTGCTATGGGCAACATCTCCACTTCTAAAAACCTGCAGTTTAGTAAGTATACCTCTAGGCCTTCTTGGTGACTTCTAATATCCATTGCAATTAAAGTAGATTTTATCTTACAACACACAAGATTGTCAATATGTGATGGTCAGTTAATTATTAGTTTATTATTATAAAATGAATACATTCAATATAGTATAGAAAAAATAAATATTGCATTAGAAAGTATGTCCCCTGTTCTTATATGTAATATAGGGAGAGTGCTAGTTAAAAAATAATCCCTTAATTCTTTTTTTTTTTTGCTATGATGCAGTAACGTTACTGAGCCATAGGAACCAAAATATATAAAAATGAATGGCTTCTGAATGGTATTTGATGATTACCTGGAAATATTAAATGCAGTATGTTTCCTTTTGCCTTGATTGGAGTCTTCTCTGTGTTCTTTTTGCACGTAGCTCTTTATTCCATTGTACAGTAATCCCTTCTCTCCTCTTTTTCTGACTCTTGTCCAGTTATCTCCCTGTGACTTTGTTTATTATATCTGCACAGTTTGCTGAATCCTACACTTAAAATACATTAAAAGCAGAAGTCGGATTAAAAGAAGGAAGTACAGTATTATTTATTAAATCCTTCCAGCCATTTACTGACCGTCCAAACTCATTTATGCAAATATTATATTTAGAGTATTTTGTTAAGCTTACTTATGAAAATCAGTATAAGAAGACTGAATGCAAATATTATAACATAAAATCAGGGTTTCTAAAAATGAGCTTAATGTGCACCCCCATTTGTCGGTAAATATTTATTTTATACTTTAGCCTTAATGTGCATTTATTTGCACTAAGAAACCCTTAATCTGCTTCAATTCATACCAAGCCACGGCTAGTTCAAGGTCTACCTGTTTACTCCACAGATACACAGCAACCACACTTATCCTGGCTAATGAAATGGAGTTGTTAGGTAAAGCACCAAACCATATGGAAAGGGGCCCCTGAAGGTACTGACTGATGTCCCAGACAACCACATTGCCCTCAGAGCTGTCACACTACAAGTGTATAGGGTAACATTATGTACAAAGGGCCTGATTCAGAGCTGAACGCTCTGACCAGAGCGCTCGCTCTGAAAAAGGGCCCTCCACGATGAAAATGGAGCGGCCTCCTGGCCGCTCGTATAGCTGTGGGTGACCACCCACAGCATATGCGAGCGGCCAAAAAGATGGTCGCGATGGTCTTGACCATCGCGACCATCGGGCTTGCGACAGAGACCCTGCGGTAGGGTCTCCCTGCCACAAGCCCTGGAGTGATTTTGGCTCTATCAGAGCCAAAATAACTCCCACTGACATCACTAGTGATGTCAGTGGGGCCGGCTTCAGACGGTAGGCGTTCCCATGGGAACGCCACCGTCTGGCAGGCACGCCCCCGGCACGCCCACCAAAGGGGCGTGCTGTCAATCAACATCGACAGCACGCCCCCTTTGGTGCGAGACCCGGAGCGATGGAAAGCTCCCTCCGTCGTGCGCATGCGCAGTGGGGAACATCGACCCGCTTGCGAGCGTACTGCTGCTCGCGAGCAGGTCTGAATGACCCCCAAAGTACCATATAGAAAGAGTTTCTCTAAAAGAGCCAACTTATTACCCAGGCAACATCATGCTCCAGCCCTTAAAAACCACTTTCTTACCTCTACGGTGTCACTCCAGGCTAGCACAGAGGTCCTCTCACGCTGCACATCCCTCCCAGATGGTGCTAAGGCCTATCTGTGCCGCTCCTGCCCCGTCCGCTCAGTGTCCTGTCACTGAGCATGGAAATGGCTCTCCGCAGCCTCTTGCTCACAGCGTGTCTTCCCAGCATGATGGCACATGCTGCTCACCAGAGTTCCCTTCTAAACAACAGTATGGGCACAGACATGTTGGACTCTGGGGGTCATTCAGACCCGCTCGCAAGCAAAGGACGCTCGCAAGTGGGCCGATGTTGTGCGAATGTGCATGCGCACGACGGAGGGAGCTCCATCATGCACATGCGCGAGACCCGGCGAGCGACGAGGAATACGTCGCTCGGGGTCTCGCACCAAAGGGGGCGTGCTGTCGATGGTGAGTGACAGCACGCCCCCTTTGGTGGGCGTGCCGGGGGCGTGGCTGCCAGACGGAGGCGTTCCCATGGGAACGCCTACCGTCTGAAGCCGGCCCCACTGACATCAGTAATGATGTCAGTGGGAGTGATTTTGGTTCTGATAGAGTCAAAATCACTCCTGGGCTTGCGGCAGCGAGACCCTACCGCAGGGTCTCGTCGCAAGCCTGATGGTCGCGATGGTCTTGACCATCGCGACCATCTTTTTGGCCACTCGCATATGCTGTGGGTGGTCACCCACAGCTATGCGAGCGGCCAGGAGGCCGCTCCATTTTCAGGTAGGAGGGCACTGATTCAGAGCGAGTGCTCTGGTCAGAGCGTTCAGCTCTGAACCAGGCCCTCTATCACCTGACAGAGGAACGGTGGACTCTGACCAGCTGATCGCAGCATCCAATCCCTGGGAATCCTCCCCTATAACTTCCATTTCCTGGCTGGCCTCTGCTGCCAGTACAACGTTGCTTCTTGCTGTTACAGCTCTGTGCTGAGCTCCATGCAGGGTCGTAACTAGGGGTGTGGGGCCCGGTGCGGCCGTACAGAGCACAGGGCTCTGTGGGAAGCACAGTCAGCACACTTTCTGACATCAGGGTGCATGTAATGGCGCCCTGCAGCCAGCATCGCTGCTGCAGTGCTGCCTGTAGCATCCCGTGGACGCTACAGACAGGCACCTTGCCATAATTACAGCTGCCGAGAGCGCCTTGAAGACCACCCCCTTTATGTGTGGTCATGATGTCACGCGCAAAAGAGGCGGGGCCGGCACAGGCGCTCAGAGCCCTAAATACTGCTCTGGCTCCATACTCTGTATCTGAAAAGTCCTAGTCTGTGATATATAGTTCCAAAGTCTGGTAAGCAAGTCTCAAATGCCATCTTACACTCAGGTCAGGTTTTGCTACTGAGACATGTTTTTAATCTCCTCCATCGATTCCAGCCGATTCCTCCAATAATTGGTCCTATTCAATACTTTAAAACATCAGTCTCATTCAATACCTCCAATCATCGGTCCTTTCCGATACCTTCAATCATTAGCCTCATTCAATACCTCCAATCATCGGTCTCATCTGATACCTTCAATCATCTGACTCATCCAATATCGCCAATCATCGACTCCATCTGTTATCTTCAAACATTGGTCCCATCCGATACATTCATCATCAGTCCCAAACCGATTCAAATATCCAATTCATCATCATCGGACTCAAACCACTCCAGGATCTCAACTCATCATCATCAGTCTCATACCAATTCAGAACTTGAAAACACTCCAACTGATCCAGAACTCCAGTTAATCACTATTGGTCTCAAACAGATCCAGCTCCTCAGCATTACCGGTCACTCAGGCCTTACTCAACAATCCAGCATCATCGGTCCCCAACCAAATTCTGCTCATCTTTGCAGTATCATTATCTCCAGTTGTCATTCCTAACAATGATATTCCTGTCCTCACCATCATCCTCCACTTCAGCCTCCCACGCCAATTCCGACCAACTCCAACCCTCAGGAGTGACAAGCACAATATTTATATTTATTTTCCTCTTCTTCTTAAGGGCACTTATGTCATATTGAACACTTGCACACTAGGGTATCCCTACACCCCGCAACCCAGATTCCACAACACACAGCCAGGTGTAGAGCTGGTACTAAACCTCTTTTAGCAATTATGAAGGATGATTAGAGTCATACACATTTTATTTGCATCTCCCCTAGGGATATTATTAATGGCATACCTGGATTGGAGGAATGTGCACTTGTGGAGGAATGCTCTGTTTGCTGCGTCCTTCAATGTAACAGGGTCCTCATAGTAACAGATGTATGCTATTGCGCCTCTGTGATCTCTGAACTTATGGCCATGTGCACATGCTTGCCCTACTGCGCATTCTTCTTCCTCCAGACCCTGAGTGTCTCTCATTGTGAGACCGTGCCACAGGGATACTGGCAGGGCCGGGTCTTGGGGTGTTCGACCAGTGCGGTCAAACAGGGGGGTCGCCACCCTATAAAGGGCACACCCCTTCCAACATCCCGATTTCAGTGGAACAGCAATGTCTTGCTGTTCCACCCGTGGGCTGAAGTGTCCCGTGGGTGGTCTGGTCGGGAGTTCGGGAACCCCCACCGCCACAACTGTGCGGCGGTGCCAGACCCCGGAGGAGCTGAATGGATGCTGCATGCATATGCCTGGAGAGGGCTGGGGGATGCCCAGCTAGTGACAAAGTGTTGGGCTCGCCCCCAGCCTGACGTTACATGGGAAGCATGCCATGCGGGCATGCCTACAAATAATGTAATTAAGGGGGCATGGACTATGGTAATTAGACCACGCCCCCTATAGCGCGCTTTACATCCTTCCGGCTCAGGGCTTGGCTACCCGGAGAGCCTGCCTGGATACTGGTGCCATATACTGCAACAGTGGTGCCACTATACTCCACCGTGCTGGGCACACTACAAGTCCCACTGCCACTACTGCATGTACAACTCTGCATACAGGTGAATATACACATTTTCTGTGCAGGCAGATTTACTCCCAAATAGTTTCCAACTCAGCAGCAGGCTCCTAGGGGCAGATTTACTAAGCTGCAGTTTATCAAAGCTACAAATGAACTGCAACATTGGCTGTTGGAATTAAAATGGTAACTATGATAAATGCTAAACAAGCCTGATTTATTATTTATTAGAGTTGCCGTTTTAATTCCATCAGTCAAAGCTGCTGATCGTTGATGGCTTTGATAAACTGTTGGTTATAAAATTTACCTCTAAATGTTTTAAAAATATTCCACTACTGCAATGCATTGAAAGTCCATCTAGGAAAATAAAGGAAAGTCAAAGAGGTGAATTTAATAAGTGACTGGTTGTGCTTGTGGTTTAGGGGGCCAGATCACAATATTTACTATTATAAAGTTTTGATGGTGTTATGTAAGCTACCATCAATGTCCACTTTAAAATGCTCTAACCCGTGTCGGATTAGCTAGAGTCGATGAAAGCCACAGACAACATTCATTTTTTGCTGCCTGAAGAAGCAGCCAGGTGCTATGAATCACATTGCATTCATTAACTGAGAATATAGGGGTCTATTTACACTAACACTGACATTAACACTAAGCAGTGTTAGGAGACAGAGGGCCTGATTCAGAACCGCTCGTAAGCGGCCGCTCGTTCGCTCCGAGCGATGTTCGCACATCTGCGCATGCGTATGGGTTTTATTATGCATGCGCAAACCAGTCAGTGCGGCCGAAAATCGTGTGCTCGCAAAATAGCGAGTGCCTGCTAATTTGAGTGACAGGATGAGGCGTTTGTGGGTGGTAACAGGGGAAGGTGCTTGAAAACGGGGAGTGGAGATCCGAACGCAGGCGTGCCAAAAGGTCAAAACGGGCGTTTTAAGGGTGTGCATAATTAACAAAGCAGCGTCATCGACCACGTCAGTTGGGGGTCTTTTAGCCAGAACTGCTCGCATGATTGCGGTAGGAAAATGCAACCACATGAATAGCGAGCAGTTCATTCGCCTTTCGATGTACTCGATTAATCTAATAAATAGCGGAGATGACGTAGGATGCGAGCGGCCAGGGGGCTTCTTTACAAAATAGCGTGCGCATATTTCGTTCGCTCGCTCAGACATAGAGGCGTCAACAGACCGCAAAGACCGAGCGCTCAATTTAAATAGCCGGCCCCTTTTTCTAAACGAGCGAGCGCAAATAGCGTCCGGCTCTGAATCAGGCCCAGAGTGAAAAGTGATAAGAAAGTGATAAGGTGCCAGCCAATCAGCTCCCAACTGTTATTTTTCAAACACAACCTGTGAGATGACAGTTGGGAGCTGGTTGGCTGGCACCTTATCACTTTTCACTCTGTCTCCTAGCACTGCTTAGTAAATAGACCCTTCAATCATTTATTTTACGCTTGGTTTTTAGTTACAGTATATCTATGTTTATGTCCATTTTTTAACCCGTGATACTGTTGTTTCTTTATTTATCGATTTTGTCTGTAGTAGTGAAAACATATTTTTATAATTTTGAAATGTATTTATCCAGGACAATATATTTCTGCCATTGGCCAATAAATACAATTATTTAAATATTTATTTATATGCTTTTGATGGATCCTTTATTTATCTGATATGCATCACATTTCAACTTCATGTAGTAAGTAAATGGTCTTAACCATTTAGTATGGAAAAAAATGTGAAAATCTTTGGAACAGTCCCAAAACACTGATCTCTTAAGGTGCCCACACACTGGAAGACTCGCAAAAGATGCAATGTCGTCAACGATTTGCCTTGAACTCCCTGGCACTCCTGGACAGACAATATCTTGCTAAACTGTGCAATGTGACTAACGACATATCGTGTGTCCCTAATGATTTGCAGTGCATCGTTAAGGAGATTGCCAGATCTTAAGGCCCCCATACATCAGCAATCTGAAAACCACAATTGAACAATTTGAAGATTTATTGCCCGATCTTAGGATTTCACAATCGAGGAATCTGCGCCCATACACTACAGATCTTTTTCAGTGATTTGCAGATCGATTGCAGCAAACACAGA
This sequence comes from Taudactylus pleione, assembly GCA_031769625.1. Lineage (NCBI taxonomy): Eukaryota > Metazoa > Chordata > Amphibia > Anura > Myobatrachidae > Taudactylus > Taudactylus pleione. The sequence goes on from JAUIMM010000107.1 coordinate 1,955,118, forward strand.
TCTGGCAATCTTGAAAGGCCCATCATTTTACTAGTAACGGTCTGCAAATCTGCTGATCATGTCCATACACTAGCAATCTACAGCCCCAATCGATCTGTGAAATCCAACATGTTGGACAATCTGATTAAACAATTCCAATCACTTTTTGGTTGCAATCTGCGATCTGTGAAGCCCATACATTGCAGATTTTTATACACAATCGATTGCAAATTGCACGATTGCTGCAATCCATCTCTGATGTATGGGGGCCTTTACTTGCAGTAGGTAAGATCTGAAGATACAACAAACGACCCGCGGGACAGGTCGTTTTCATGCAAATCGTGCCTAAAATCATCTCGTGTGTGTGCACCTTTTAAAAGATAGATATATAAAATGAACAATTTAGTTCCTCCTGTGTACTGCACTCTGGGACTACTAAAATAATTTTATTTAAAACATAGGGGTCTATTTACTAAGCAGTGTTAGGAGTGAAAAGTGATAACGTACCAGCCAATAGCTCCTATCTGCCATCTCACAGGCTGTGTTTGAATAATGACAGTTAGGAGCTGATTGGCTGGCACCTTATCACTTTTCACTCTGTCTCCTAACACTGCTTAGTAAATAGACCCCATAATCTGTTTTTAATACATTTCAAACATATTTCTATATGGGCATTCTCAGAAATAAGCAAAATATTTATTAATAAACAACAATAGATAGAAAGTGCAATGACATCAAAGGAGTAAAAATAAAATAATAGTGTGCACACAGCCACTGGTTCTATGTGTTTTATAGATTTTATATATTAATTTAATACATTGGCACCTATAATTTTTATTCTAAGTAACCTTTACTGCTGCTGTTTATTATACTAATGTATCTGAGTGGATATCTATATACTATGGTATTATATTCTCTTTATTTGTTCTCAGTTTCACACACATAAATGAAGAGCACACAGCAGCTTGTACAACCCATGCAGGACTGTTACCAAGGGCCGTGCATCCATTGAAGCCGCACAGAGGGAAGGAAATCTTTTAGGCAGGAAGCCCTCTAGGCAGGAAGCCTTCTAGGCAGCCCTCTGGCATTACCAGCCGCAGCTGCAATCTCTATTTGCTGGGCGCCTGGTTCCTTCTCTGCAATCTGGAGCCAGTCTTCTAGCCACCAGCCTCCTCTGCTCCATGCCAAGGAGCCTACTATAGAAATATATATACCACTTTATATCATACTAGCAGTGCCTACACGTGTTCAAGACCGCATAAACCGGAAGTGGGACACAGTACCCGTCCTGTTCATGCGGTCTTGCACATGTGGGGGAACCTTTATAAGGTAAGATGTGTTTTATATTTGTATATCCTGACGAAAGTGCTAATATACTGAAATGTTGATGTAACAACTAAGGAGTTGGAGTTGTTTCTTTTCATGCTCAGTGCCGCACCATTGTTTATCTATCAATGTATTGTATATATATATATATATACTGTATATATACATACATACTGCATATACATTAAAAACCATTAAGAAAAAGTTCTGCACCTGGCTACGCTTGCGTGAAAGTTGGTGTACCCGTGGGTGGGTACACGCGATATGTGCACACGATTGACAAAGATGCAAGAGTACACATCTGTAGATATAATCCCCAAATATACTTTCAAATAATACAACTGGTTAATAATTTATTATAAATCAAAACAACAATTTCAATGTAAATGTTTATAGACACAAATTAGTTCACAGTAAATTCAACTGTACATGAATGTATGAATATATATATATATATATATATATACACACATACAAAATATATATATATAGGTTTGTGTATATATATATATATATATACACACATTATATATATAACATTTTTGAGCAGAAAATAAATGTATACTGTATGACAGCATGCCAAAGAGAGTTGTTTATTTTCTACACGTGTTAGCTGATCCCTAAGCCCATTGATGGATAATTGTTCTTTCAAGGGTTCATTATTTCCAGTTGACTTGAAAGGAAATGCTACTCTTGAAATAGGGACGGTTATTTGCGTTTGATCTCTGCATACTCAATCTCAGTCTCTCCTTCAACAGGTTTAGCTTTCGTCTTTGGGAAGTTAATGCTGGCATAGTGAATATCCTCACAGTTCATGTACACAGACCCATCCTCTTGGGCTGGAAGCTGCTGAGGCGCTTGGGCTCCCTAAGAAGGAAACAAAAATTTATCATTAAGGAAAAAGTGGAAGCATTTTCATGTTTGTTTGATTTTTATTTGTATGAAAAACGTTTCTATTGTTTTATGATACAGACAAAAAATTACTTTCTTCATAATGCAGAAAATATTTGCATCTAAATAATTAAAACATACAATGATATAAATTACAATGTGATTAGAATTAGGGCTAGGCTGTGATTAGCATTAGGGCTAGGCTTTGATTAGCATTAGGGCTAGGCTTTGATTAGCATTAGGGCTAGGCTGTGATTAGCATTAGGGTTAGGCTGTGATTAGCATTAGGGCTAGGCTGTGATTAGCATTAGGGCTTGACTTTGATTAGCATTAGGGCTAGGCTGTGATTAGCATTAGGGTTAGTTTTAGGATTAGGGTTAGGATGCAATGAAGATTAGGGTTAGGCTGTGATCAGGATTAGGGTTAGGCTGTGATTAGCATTAGGTCTAGGCTGTGATTAGCATTAGGGCTAGGATTTGATTAGCATTAGGGCTAGGCTTTGATTAGCATTAGGGCTAGGCTTTGATTAGCATTAGGGCTAGGCTGTGATTAGCATTAGGGTTAGTTTTAGGATTAGGGTTAAGATGCAATGAAGATTAGGGTTAGGCTGTGATTAGGATTAGGGTTAGGCTGTGATTAGCATTAGGTTTAGACTGTGATTAGGATTAGGGCTAGGCTGTGATTAGAATTAGGGCTAGGCTGTGATTAGCATTAGGGTTAGTTTTAGGTTTAGGATTAGGGTTAGGCTGCAATGAAGATTAGGGTTAGACTGTGATTAGAATTAGGGCTAGGCTGTGAGTAGCATTAGGGTTAGTTTTAGGTTTTGGATTAGGGTTAGGCTGCAATGAAGATTAGGGTTAGACTGTGATTAGGATTAGGGCTAGGCTGTGATTAGAATAAGGGCTAGGCAGTGATTAGCATTAGGGATAGGCTGTGATTAGCATTAGGACTAGGCTTTGATTAGCATTAGGGCTAGGCTGTGATTAGCATTAGGGCTAGGCTGTGATTAGCATTAGGACTTGGCTTTGATTAGCAAAAGGGCTAGGCTTTGATTAGCATTAGGGGTAGGCTGTGATTAGCATTAGGGTTAGTTTTAGGTTTAGGGTTAGGATGCAATGAAGATTAGGGTTAGGCTGTGATTAGGATTATGGTTAGGCTGTGATTACCATTAGGTTTAGGCTGTGAATAGCACTAGGGTTAGGCTGTGAATAGCATTAGGGTTAGGCTGTGATTAGCATTATGGTTAGGATGTGATTAGAATTGGGGCTAGGCTGTGATTAGCATTAGGGCTAGGCTGTGATTAGCATTAGGGCTAGGCTGTGATTAACATTAGGGCTAGGCTGTGATTAGCATTAGGGTTAGTTTTAGGTTTAGGATTAGGGTTAGGATGCAATGAAGATTAGGGTTAGGCTGTGATTAGGATTAGGGTTAGGCTGGCTGTGATTAGAATTAGGGCTAGGCTGTAATTAGCATTAGGGCTAGGCTGTGATTAGCATTAGGGCTAGGCTGTGATTAGCATTAGGGCTAGGCTGTGATTAGCATTAGGGCTAGGCTGTGATTAGCATTAGGGTTAGTTTTAGGTTTAGTATTAGGATTAGGCTGCAATGAAGATTAGGGTTAGGCTGTGATTAGCATTAGGGTTAGGCTGTGAATAGCATTAGGGTTAGGCTGTGATTAGTATTATGGTTAAACTGTGGGTAGGATTAGGGTTAAGATGTGGTTAGCATTAGGGTTAGGCTGTGATAACATTATGGTTAAACTGTAATAAGGATTAGGGTGTAGTAAGGATTAGGGTTAGGCTGTAATAAAGATTAGGGTTAGGCTATAATAAGGAATAGGCTTAGGCTGGGGTTAGGCTTCGGATAGAATTACAGTTAGACTGTGGTTAGGGTTAGTTTTAGGTTTAGGATTAGGGCTAGGCTGTAATTAGGATTAGGGTTAGGATGTGATTAGAATTTGGGTTTAGGCTGTGGTTATGGCTAGGGTTAGCCAGTGATTAGGATTAGGCTGGGTTTTAGTATTAGTTTTAGGATTAGTACTAGGCTCTGATTAGGATTAGGTTTAGGCTGTGATTAGAATTAGGGTTAGCCAGTATTTAGGATTAGGGTTAGGCTGTGGTTAGGGTTAGACTGTGGTTGGGGTTGGAGAAATGTTCTCTGCAGAATTGCAGACAGAGGGCCAGCTTCAACTAGACATGAGCTGTCACCAGCAGCCCACACTGCAATCATAAGCACAATTATGGTAGTCTGATTTGTGCTCATACTGTACCTCCTTAGACTACTACCAGAAATCAACAGAAAGGCAACTTGCTTTCAACTAACTGAATCGGGACTATAAAAGATGAGACAATTTCTGGGACTTTTGAGCTGATGTAAAATGGAAGTCTGTATGAAGGGGGAAATCAGCAGAGAATGCCCCAATAAATTCGCATTCTCCACCTCTTGACATGATTTTAGTCTATTTACTTATTTTTTTAAAAATATTTACCGTGACAAATAAAGCACAAATTAAACAAAGAAAACATCTAGGGAGCATATCCAATTAGCCACGGGAGTTCAACCACGAGTAACTGTCAGCCAAAAGCCCCGCGGCGCGGGATTAAGATATTCAATTACATAGCTTTTTCCCAGCGACATTAATTCAGGGCATGCGCGCGTTAACACACTGATTCCATGGGAACTGCGGAATCAGTGTGTTTTTACCTCTCACGCGAAGCAGAATAAGTCGGTTTTCTACGGATATTATCTCGATCCTCCATGAGGTGCGAGGTAAAGTCCGACAGCGGGGATTCGCGCGTGGGGTCTCGGTGACTGCAGCGCGAGGAATCCCCGCTAATTGAATCCCGACCAGCGAGACAATTAGCCACGGGGTAAACCCCGTGGCTAATTGGATATTTTCCCTAGAGTAAGATAGATTCATCACACCAAAAATGGATTGCTTATAATTTAGAGGATCGGTTGCAATGTAGAAAAACAAGCAATAAGACAAATTTAAACCCTTTTTTGCCATTACTAATCATGGTCTGTAAACTGAAAAATCATCGATTCACAAGTTAAGGACTGAGATAAAGAAATGGAATGTGATAGGGAGGGATTTGGAAGAACAAGTGAGTTTGGATCTCCTTTTCCTTTTATTTCCTTGTACTAATCCCACACTGGATATAAGTATAAAATGTTGCACATTTTCCTTATTTGTAAATTTTTTCACAAGCGTCCCATATTCAATATTATGTGTTTGAGGCCCTTACAGTATTTTTTAATATTAACCCCTATTCAAGGCAATCACATATATAAGAGTATTTATATCTTCAATTGATCACTTTGGTGATCTTGTGATTTTTAAGAAATGTTCTTTTATCTGAAAAAAAAAAATCTCCCCTTCAGTCATATAGTATTAATTAGCCGAGCCACTTACATTACAGTACAATTCCGTATTGCTGTAAATGACATTACAGTCACTAGTGTTGAAATCCTTCTTGTCTTCAGGTTTCGGTTCTAATGTTTTCCTGAAAATAAAAAGTCACTTACATGATAAACAAATTCAATACAGAATTAAAAGATTTTGTGTCCATTGCAGACATAAAAATATTTACAAGATTACGACACCTGGGTCACAGAAATTAAGGGCAAAGAAATTGTGTTATTATTCCAAGGGGTAAATTTGCTAAGGGTCGATTTTCAGTTCTATTTTATTTTGTGGTGATTTTGAGGTGAATTGGTGGTGATTTTGACAATCAGGAATAGCCTAAGGGCAAAACCCGCTCAAAATCCTCTCAAAATCCCCAGAAATTAGATTTCAAGTTTAAACACAAATAGAACTTCAAATAGAAACCAATGCACCATTGATATCAGAATGGAACTCAAATTCGACTGTTAGTAAATTACCTACTTTGAATAGAAAAACTGTGGTCAATTTTGTGGGAATGTTGGTTCTATTTTGGTGGATTTTAAATGGAACCAAAATTGACTTTTAGTAAATTTAACCACAGGAGTTGAAGGAGTCTCTCTACCAAAAAAGTTCAAGGTCACTGGCCTGGCCTGCTTAAGGCAGCTTGGAAACTCAGATTTCAGAATTTTAGCACTAGTTTCTTCCAGAAACCAGATAGAACCCCATGTCATGTGACTCTTTCATTATTTAGTTTTTCAACAGAAAAAATAAAATAAACCACATACAAAGGGGAAAAATAGTTAAATTAAATAAAAGGAATGCATATGATGGTTATGACCATGCAATACACCAAACAAAAGAAAGTGAGAGCTCTTTATGCAACACCAGAATTGCCCAGGAGTAAAGACAAAACCAGGATCAATTACAATAAAGCCATCTACACTAGCAAAGAAATAATAAAGTCTGGAGCTAAAAAAAATTATTTCAAATCACAACACATCTAAAAAAAAATAATAATCCAGTTTTTGATACCAACCACTGATCTACTCCTGATTTATTTCTATGTTTTTGTAATCAAGTCTAGGCACCTCATGTTGGCACCAATGCTTAAAATGATCTTTTCTGCAAGTTCTATAATAATATTAATAGCCAGCTGTTGGAAGTGGCATTTAACTGAACCTATTACATCTAAACAGTTAAGAAATATATCAAATAACCAATCTCTTCCAAAATATATTGCATTTAAAATTACGGTAGATATCATTGTGGTTCATTCAAAATGTTGTGTTTTTATGAAATGGAAATTTTGTGTTCTAACAGGCATATAAATATATATTTTTAAAAAAAAAAGTGTTTTACTAAAAAAAAAAAAAAGACAAAATATACTACATTATAATCAAGCTATTATGTGTTACATTACATCATTTTAAAATACAGCATGCTTTGGTATTTTCCACATAACATAATTTCATAAATATTATTATCATTATTTTCTACATGTGCAGTTTAATTTTTGGCAATTTTTTCTTTTTGTCTATAGCTTTAGCAAAACAGTAAACAGGATTCTGGCACACCACAATAAATAAAAAAAATAAAAAGTTAAAACACTGCATGCATAATCTAGACATAAAACATAAACAAATAAAAAAGTAGCAAAAAATATTAATTATTATACACATATGTTATTTTATGTGGAGGTACCATTACGTGCTTCCATAGCTTTTGACCATATTAATTAATCATCGGGTTCTAGACTCAATAATTATAATTTTTTATCTCTGCTATTCGTGACAGTAAGAAATTATTGTTTGCCTAAAGGTACAAACAAACACATGCAGGCACAGGGGCTGTGAAACAAGCTTATCCCTCTGATGTGTTGGAAGTGAAGTGATCAGTTCTTTGTGAAGAAAATCCATGGTGTTAACTACCGGAGCTAAGCTCTAGAATACTTTGCATTCCAGAGCTTGGTAAATTTTGCAATAAATAATCCCTCATAGAAACCTATGTGAGCTGCTTTTGTGGTTGAAAATGGAAGAACGCAGCAGATATCTCTGATATATGCTGAGGATCCCTGTACATACATTCAGGGGATACTTACAGCCTCATTTATCAACGAGGTTAAAACTCAAAACTAGTGATATATCACTTTTTATAATAAATAGTGCTCCAGCCAATCAGCTCCCAACTGTCATTTTTCTAACAGTTGACAGTTGGGAGCTGATTGGCTGAGCACCATTTATCATAAAAAGTGATATTTATCACTAGTTTTGAGTGATAAACTCGTTGATAAATGAGGCCCTTAGTATTTGTGGGTACTCCCCCCTAAAAATGGGTGTTTATTTGGGGGAAATCGTAGACATATTAATTGACAAATACGCCCTATTGGACCACTATAATGCTATGAATAATATAATGCCCGTTGTCTCTCTGAATTTAACAGGTTTCTAGCAGAAATATATCATCAATAGTATTAAAGCATAACATGTAATTGAATTAAAAAAGATGGAGTACTTCCTCCTCAGCCGTTTTGGATAAATATCAAATAATGAAATACAGGATAAAAAAATAAGAGAAACTTACTTTCTAATGTACTTTATTATTAAGAAGCCTGCTATGACCAGCACAGCAATGAAAATGACGCCACAAGCTGCAGCAATTGCCTGGATATTCAAGGTTGACTGAGCTGCAAAATATGGAAAAAAAAGCATGCCATGTAATTTATTTCTGTACTAAGATTCTTCAATACCTGACTTCAGAAGATTTCTAATTTGACATTATTAGACTATGGTTACAATACTTAAACTAGAGATGTGCGGTTCTAGAGATGTGCGGTTCTCCAGAATTCCAAAGCCAACTGAATTTTGTGAATCCGGACAGATCTGAGTTGCCATTTTAATCTCCTGAGACGGTCCGGATAAATCCAAGTCCTTCTAATCTTCCAGCGGTTCAGAATTCAGATTAGAGATGTGCAGGCTTGGATCAGTTCTGATATTCCCACCAAATTTGGATTTTCCCCACCAAATTTCAGGTCTCAGAAAGAGGCAAAATGTCATCTTCCATGGACAAACATCATCTTCCATAGACAAAAGTCCATGAAAGGTGATGTTTGTCCATTTGGCGGGAAAAATTTGAAAATCCAAACCGATCCGAGACTGCACATCTCTAATTCAGATTTTAAATTATAAGCCTGCGTTTTACATTGCAAAAAAAAACTTGATATATATATTTTTTTAAATCCTCTTGCGAAACGAAAACACAAGGGTCAGCGCACATCTCTAGCTTATACAAAAAAGGGAGAAATATAATTTGGGAGACCAAAATGTAAATCTGACATAAGTAGGAGGTCACCCCAAAAAAATGTTTCATACTCTGCATTTTTTTTCCCTGTAAGAGGGCTCTGATCTCAGATGGCTGAGCAGTACATGTCTGGTGACAGGGGATGGTCTGAGCAGAGTGGCACACACAAAGTTTATTTTATATTGTTGTGAGAATGTGTGATGCTCAGACACAGGCAGCGGAGAGACTGCGGGGGAGGAGAACGGAGGAAGTGTTTGGCAAGGACCACCCCTTTATTTCTCATCATAGTGTCAGCATAGCGCTCTCATCTTGGATTCATAAAAAACCTCCTTTCAACAATCTAAGTGGGGATAACCTGTCTTTTCAAAAGCTAAATCTCATTCAAGAGATCTGATGACCCTGCCACAATCCACATGCCACAATGAAGCAACTTGTTTGGACTATTGTATGTGAATACTCAGAGAAGAGAATTTATCTGAGTTTTTTTTCCAAGTGCTCTAGAGCAACTGAGAGTGTAACTCCAAACGGGATCAGTATGATTTACCACCGGCCGCATTCAAATCCCGACAGCAGAAGCCCGGCAGTGAAGATCCCAACATGTAAGTATATTTTCTATTTGCTAACCTAACCCCCCCTAACCCTAACCCTCCCTTAGGGGTGCCTATCCCTAACCTCCCCCCAAGTGCCTAAACCTAACCCCCCTTCCCCGCAGTCTAACCCTAAGACTCCCGGCGGGGGTGCCTAACCCTAACCTCCCCCGGGGGTGCCTAACCCTAACCCCCCCTTCCCCTAGCCTACCCCTAACCTCCAAGGGGGTGCCTAACCCTAAGTCCCCCCAGGAGGCCCTAACCTAACCCCCCCCCCCGCGGCTGTCCGTGCCCGGCACCTGGCTTATCTTCGATCGGTAAGCCGGGTGTCGGGTTCCCAACGTAGGTCTAATGACAGGCATGGGGATTTCGATGCCTGTCATTAGACACTTGCTGGGATTTGACAGTCGGGAAGCCGGCTGTCAGCATTGCGACCATCGGCATCCCAACTGCATACCCTCCAAACATGTTGCTACAAGGGCTAGTCTGAAACATTTTCTTCTTCCTCATTAACGTCTCCATCGGAGAAATGGGCAAAGGCACATTAGAGCTTAGAAATAAAGCTGTCCCCAAAGAAAAGATACAGAGTTCCAGGTCTTCACCATTATACTGATGGAAGGAGGTTTCCGCTATTTGGTGTGATTTGAAGTCACAGTGTAATGGGACACATCTGTATATAACTGACTCATATATCAATAACAAGAACAAGTATATCAGAGATCATGTGGTTGGTGGAGCTCCCCGGAGTCAGAAACAAACTACTAGTGGAGAGAAAAGAAGACTTTTTGGGGTATATTTACTAAAGTGAGAGTTTTTAAAATTGGAGATGTTGCCCATAGCAACCAATCAGATTCTAGCTATTATCTTCTAGAAGGTGCAAGATAAAGGTTTAGTAGAATCTGATTGGTTGCTATGGGCAACATCTCCACTTCTAAAAACTCTCACTTTAGTAAATACACTGTACCGCTTTGTTGGGGCGCACTCTTATTGATGTGAATGGTTCAATGTGTTATATTAAAACTTAACCTTTACAAAATATGCAACATAAAAATAAATCCAATCAAAAATAGCCTTGTGATTTAGGGACTTATTTATTAATGATCAGGTTTTAGAAATAATTACACCCAAATGTATCAAAAAACACAGGGACAGGGGCTCCGGAAGGAGCGCATCTCTACGATATGTTAGTAGTGAAGTGATTGAAGTAGGGGTCCCATCACTGCTATATCGGGCCCCCTGGAGTGCTATTGCTCATGCATGGTCCGCTGGCCACGGATGTGCGGGGGCCAAAGCTACAACAGCTAATGCCACCCTCGGATGGTGTTGGCTGGCAGGGTTAAACTTAGTGATTCTGACAGCTTTGCAGCCCTATTAGAAACTATGCTGCTGCTGTCAGAAATGAAGGAGCATACAGGTGATACTTAATATTTGCGGGCCTACCCTGAAGGGTTATGCTACAAATATTATTTGATAAATAGGCCCCTTAGTCACAATCTGAAATGAACTAAAAAAATCATGTAATATAATAGAGTAATATGTTGCTTTAATCAAAGTTATTGATCTATAATAAATGTATACATAACATCTGAGGACCTTCAAAGCACAAATGAGGAATTGCAACATTCAATTTCCCTCATCTTTCAATTGAAGAGCTCTTTCTGCTCAATTACAACCTTCAGGTTACACAATGAGGGAGAGAGATTATACAGAAATCATCACTTCAAATTTAGTAGTGGATCAAGTTCTACTGCTCACTTGTATGATATATATATATATATATATATATATATATATATATATATTGTGGTAGAAGCACTGGAGAAGTCTGGGATGGCATATATGTGTGTCCCAGATTCCTATCATATGTGTTTTAAAAACCCCAGGAAAAGTCTGTTATGCCAAACAGTCCAGACGTGTCGGCTTTTGGTAAAAGCCGGATAATGGGTCCTAGGGGTGCGGATGTGAGAAGAGAAGGGAGGGCTCCATCCACAGGCCATTCCAGGTGTTGGGCCTTTAGGTCTGAGAGCAGGCTGATTAGTAGTTGCACCTGGAAGTGGCTCAGATAAGTTGTGTTAGGTTTTGGTTGAGTGTCTCACATACCCTGGGGAAGAACAGACACTGAGGTTTGTTCAGAGACACTGTGTTATTTAGAAGTACTGTGTTTGTGGTAAGGCAGTAGGCCCTGCCACTAGTAGAGAGGGAATAACCTGTCTAGTTAGTGCCCGGACGGGCTAGGATTTATTTTTATGTTTTGTTTATTTTGTTGTTTATACAGGTTGAGTCTCCCATATCCAAAATGCTTGGGACCAGGGGCATTTTGGATAACGGAATATTCTGTATTTTGGAATATTTGCATAAAATAATGAAATATCTTGGAAATGGGACCCAAATCTAAACACAGAATGCATTTATGTTTTATATACACCTTATACACATAACCTGAAGGTCATTTTATACTATATTTTTAATAATTTTGTGCATCAAAAAAAGTTTGTGTACATACATGAAATTAATTTATGTTTCATATATACCTTATACACACAGCCTGAAGGTTATTTTGTACTATATTTTTAATAACTTGTGCTTTAAACAAAGTTTGTGTACATTGAACCATCAGAAAGCAAAGGTTTCACTTTTTCTCAGTCATGCTAAAAATATTCAGTATTTCGGAATATTCCGTATTTCGGAATATTTGGATATGGGGGACTCAACCTGTATTGCACAATAAAACTGGTACCAACCAGCTTGCACGAAAACCCTGGACTGGTGTACTGTTTCCTGGCTGCTGTGTGTAAGGAGGTGACCATCTACCCCAGGAGAGGGACCCCCTACCCCGACTATATCACAATACATATATATACTGTATATATATATATATATATATATATATATGTATATATATATATATATATGTATATATATATATATATATGTGTGCTATTTCATTAGGTTAATACTTTTTGCAACAAAGTTTCTGAATTGTAAACATATCACAACATTATACACCATGGTGATCATATAATGGATCATATCGAAGTACATCTTATCTTTCTTAGCACTTGCTAATGTTATTTATTAGCAGTTAATTTATCTCTCCAGTAAATACAGGAGGTAAAAACGTACAGTTAAATATGCACAGAATTAAACATAAGACACAGTACAGTGTACTACACACCACAGAAGAAGAAGAATGAAGATGGTTTATGCAACAATATTTCCAAATTCAAAATGACAAAGGAACATATCACAACATAAAATGCCATGGGAATATAGATCCAATTAGAGTGCATATCTTGTCCTTTATGCACTTGGTACCATGTACTGTATATCTGCAATAATGAAGCCATTCAATGGATATAGGTGGTAATTTATACACCGGTACTCTTAGGTGTAAATCTCTTATAATAGGTTTCACATAAACATGCACTTTAAATCACAGTGCCCCAAAATCGGGCTTCATGATGTCATTCTAGGTTACCCAAGTATCAACAGAGACTTCTCAGATGCCAAAAATGACATTATTTTGGCTGCTCCTCTATGGTGGCAGTGATGGGGTGTAATCCTTTAATGCCAATAATGCACCTTTGGATGAGTCTACATACACCTTTGCTGAACTCATGCCAACTAGCCCCATTTGACACACCATAGTCTTTATGACAGCCGTGCCATGTGCCCAACCAGAGAACTATTTCTTAAAATATGCATCTCATTGGCATTAGTAATGCAACAAATGTAAAATGCATGGGTATACTGACTACTGGCGCTGGCATTTCATGCACTACTGTCTGTCTCTCATCGCTATTCTGGGTAAAATTAGATACGAGCAACCCGCTCCATGCCTCGTGCCATGTATCGTTATGCTTACTATGCATCTTTATAACAGTTAGTCTAGAGTGTGTGGTACACTGTAAGGTGACTTTGTATTTGGCTAATAAGATGCAAAATTTAGGAAAAAGTTTAAATTGCCACCCATGGCAGAGCGACTAAGTCATGCCAAGCATCTCACACAATATAGTGCATAAATGTTAGGTGACTGAGGACACACCTGTAGCTGAAGTGGGTAGTGGTATGTGTATGTACTATAAACACAGTGCCCTACACTTACAAAATGTTATTCTTAGTTGATCGTTGCTGTGGAGCATTTAGTAAAGTACCTTGATGTCTTGGGTGTGAATGTTTGGACATAGGCCCTCATTCAGAGGCGCTCGCAAAATGCGAGCGGTCGCTCTGAATGAGGGCGGCCACTTCTCTTTTGAAGTGTGGCCACCTGGTCGCTAGCTAAGCTGTGGGTTACCACCCACAGCTTTAGCGACTGACCAGGTTGATGGTCGCAATGGTCAAGACCATCGCAACCATTGGTGCTTGCGACAAGACCCTAAGGTTGGGTCTCGGCAACCGCAAGCCCCAGGGAGCTTCCTGCTCTGATTGAGCAAGAAGCTCCCCACTGGCATCACTGCTGATGTCAGTGCGGCCGCCCACAAAACGGCAGGCGTTCCTTAAGGAACGCCTCCATTTGTGAACCCCCCCCCCCTGCCATGCCTACAAAACGGGGTGAGCTGCGAGCGGGTCTGAATGAGGTCCATAGTGCTGCACCAGAGCCCATGGGGTGATTTTGACAAGGGTTGTGGAAGTGCATAGAGTAAGCTGCTAGGCAGCATGAATAAGTCTATACCATCAGGTAGAGAAAGATGTGTCAGAACAGGGGGGATTACAGTATAGGAGCCAACAGTCATAGAAAGTTAAGTGGTCGAAATTGATTGTAGTGCAGTTGATCACTTATTCCCTTAATGACACAGACACACTTTCCACTGGCTTCTGTGGATGGCGGCTCAGCTCATCAAAACACAGGTAGATAGAACGGCAAATAACCTATTTTGAATAATGGAGAGAGAGAGCGAGCGCCTAATAGTGTAGTAATTAAAAGTATTATTTCTGCACACTTATTTGAAATATGCGTACCAGATAACTTAATATAGTCAAGCGTATATGTAGAAGTCTTTAATTCCCGTTTGGTCGATATCCCATGGTAAAACTTCTATATCCTCTGTTCTGCTTAACACCAGCATATGACCTCAGAGAAATAAAAAGTTTCCATAGTGCAATATGTTTTTGTCAAACACAAATATTTTATTTGCACACAAAAATACTTTTACACATACTTTTAATTACTACACTATTAGGCGCTCGCTCTCTCCATTTTTCAAAAGAGAAAGATATGTATTCATAAACATAAACATCCATAAAAAATATGAGGAAAACAAAAAGTGGTCCAAAGAAATGTACACCTATTGCCCCTTTATTAAAATGTTCCTTGAAAAAATATCACACAGTGGGCCTGATTCAGAGCCGGACGCTCTGACCAGAGCTCTCGCTCTGAATCAGGGCCCTCCTACCTAAACTTGGAGCGGCCTCTTGGACGCTTGCATAGCTGTGGGTTACCACCCACAGCTTATGCGAGCGTCCATGATGATGGTCGCGATGGTCAAGACCATCATGACCATCGGGCTTGCGACGAGACCCTGCGGTAGGGTCTCGGTGACCGCAAACCCAGGAGTGATTTTGGCTCTATCAGAGCAAAAATCACTCCCACTGACATCACTAGTGATGTCAGTGGGGCCGGACCCAGACGGTAGGCGTTCCCATGGGAACGCCTCCATCTGGCAGCCACGCCCCCGGCACGCCCACCAAAGGGGGCGTGCTGTCAATCAAAATCGACAGCACGCCCCCTTTGGTGCGAGGCCTGGAGCGACGGCTTCCCCGCCGCTCCCCATGTCTTGCGCATGCGCACGACGGAGCTCCCTCCGTCGTGCGCATGCGCACTAGGGCACCATCGACCCGCTTGCGAGCACTCAGCGCTCGCGGGCGGGTCTGAATCAGGCCCTGTATTTCTACATGCACGATCAGCAAATGGCAAAATGGGGGCGCTATTGTATAATAATGTAATGGACATTTGCCAACAAGTTAAGGTGCTTCACAATCACAATTTTTCTGGTCGGAATAGGACTCCTCTGTACTTGTACCCATTAACACTGAAACTGATACTTACTGTTACTTAACAGAAGAAGGCTGAGGTTCCCAAACTTATTGGAAGCCAAGCAGTGTATTTGTTGAACAAGTTGCAGGCTTACTTTCAGGGTCAGCGAGCTATTCATCACTGCGTTTACTATCGCAGTGGAAATATTAAGGTCTTTATCACTGTAGGAAGAGGTATATAATTTCTCATCAATCTTCCACTGCACGTTTGCCTGTGGAAATGACTGGATTTTACAAGTGCACTCAATGTGGCTTTCATCCTGCAGGCAAGTGGAATTTTCCCCTGCAACTTGCTTCGGTTTATCTATAACAACATAAGGACATTTTGTGATAGCAGAAGACACAAGAATGGAAGAACTGTATATAATATGAGGAATGTGGCGGTCATGATGACACAACCATGTGACTGACATGACAGAAAATAAGTGACATTTTGTATCAAAACTGTTACAAATGAACTTGTGTCTGATTTTTATGTAACTTGTAAAGAATGAACACAAAGGGGGAAATTGAAATGTATTTTGGGGCGGCTATCTGTTTTTGGGTGCCAAACGGAGCAATTCAATTGTTCCTCCATTCGGGCATGAAAGACACCAGTGCGGCATTTCTGCTCTCAGGAGTGTGAGAGCAAAAATGTGCAATAAACCCGTGGTTATGGTGCCCAAAAGGGAGTTTGGGCACCCCAACTAGGACTTTAGATGGGTTTAGCATTTCACAGCTAAACCCTGGTTTAATTGGGCACGAAGACCACGATAATTAATGGGTGCCCAGAACAACTGAATTGCAACACTGGACGCCCATTAATTACAATCGCCCCCACATTGTCCTATCTGCCTTTAATGAATCGATTTAATATCAATATAGTAATCATTACTCATTAACTAGATTACTGCCTGCAATTTCCAGTGAAGGACATAGGACCTCATTCAGAGTCGGTCGTTGCGGCCGCACGGTCGTACGGGAAAAGGGGCCGGATATGCAAATTATTCCCTCGCAAGTTGCATCCCTAAGTTCGGATCGGTAGCTGGCCGACCAAGGGGAGGAAGCGGCCGGAAGACAAAAAAATACGCCCCCTTCTCGTACGCATTACACGTCATCTCCGGGCATATAAGCATTAATCGAGAGCATCGAGAACCATCGGAACTGGTCGTAGAGCTTAAGGTTGACAATACCCTCTCTTAAGCTCTACGATCATGTCAGTGTAAAAACCTCCCATGTCACATGTGCCATGACGCTACTTTGTTAATTATGCACTCCCATTAAACGCTGTTCGCATAATTAGGCACGCCTGCGTTCGGATCTCCACTCCCCCGTTTTCAAGCACCTTCCCCTGTTACCACCCAGAAATGCCTCATTCTGTCACTCAAACTACCGACCTGGCTGTGTTCAAGGAGAGAGAAATTTCTGATCATAGCGGCTAGTTTGCGCACGCGCATTGCGAACTTCACGCATGCACAGTTTAGCGAACATCGGTGGCGTACGACTGTGCGGCCGCTACGACCGACTCTGAATGAGGTCCATAATGCTTATTGCTTATCTACTAATAGCCAAATTGATATTAAGAAATTTGATGTTAAACTAGAACAATATTCCTGTTTTCAGAGAATTTATTTTCTTATTTAAAATTGCGGGTTTCAACAAGAACTGAACTAAAAATGGAGCAAGCCAAGATCAACCCATTGTCTGAATAAAAGAAAAATGGAGCAACTAAATAAGATTCAAACAGCTGCCATTACTGATCAAAAAAATAAAAAGACGGGATCCTCGGTAATCCCTGCAGGTGTCGAAATAGGCATTACAGTGGTTTGAAATCTTACTTAGAGGCATTTTTAACCTCTCTTGTTAAAGACCAACATTAACTCTAACACCTACTGTTCATCTTTAAATTGAGAATTTAATTAATCTTAAGGAATTGTCAGTTAACTAACAATTAAGTATATTATTATTATTATTATTATTATTATTATTATTTTATTAAACTATTTTTATTACATTTCACAATTAAACAGTTGCAGATAACAATCCAGTTTTAGAACTTTTAGGCATAGCGTGGAAATAGAGTTTAGCAAACATGTAAAAAACATGTGAGATAGCAAAAATAGACAATTGTCATCTAAACATCTAAAGTACTGTAAGCATATTGGTCACATAGCAAAATAAAACAATATCAAATATAAATACAAAAAGAAAACAAAGTAAAATAAAAAAATGTGCAAGAAAGGTGCAATATAAATAAAGCAGATGATCCCATTTTATAAATACTGGTAGGTAGGAAAAGGGTCAATTCCCAGGAGAGAAAAATACTCAATAAAGGGTGTGAACATAAATGTGAGACATGGAAAGTACTTTGCATGATAATTTGAGTAAGTTAAAGATTTGTCCGAGAGGATTTATTTAGCCGACAGTACAGAAACCACTCTGTTTGCTCAAAAACTTTCCAAATCTCACGGAGAAGCAAGCTTTTGGTCCCAAGCCATATATTATTAAAGCCAAAGTAAGCATATGAGTCTCTACAATCACAATACTTTGCTACAAGTTCCCCAATCTTTGGCACAAATCCATTTTTCCCTATCAGTGATATCCAGGAACACGTTCATCTTCAAATCACTGATGATCTCTTAAATCAATAATTTATTTATAGAACCAGTGGTGGCGAGAAAGTGGCAAACTATCATGATGTCACCTTGGTATAAGAAAAAATATTTACTTACATGTCACTTTGATGGTGATTGGAGCTTTTGACAGCCCATGAGTATTATTAGCTTGGCAGGTATATAATCCTTCCTCGCTGAGCGATATATTAGGGAGGTTGATTTGCTCTGAAGAAAGAGCTGGAAATATGTGATGCTCAGGTTTTATCCAGATCAAAGTAGCTGCTGGGAAACTATCCACAGAGCAGAAAAGAGAGAGACTGGATCCCTCTAGAGCATATGTAATATTACTATATTCCATGATACAGCCTGCAGGAAAAAGAAAATCACATTACATTTCATTAGAATTTATGGTGAGAATTTTATTTCATTTTCAGATTTAATATCAAGTTGGCCAGCGAGACAATTATCTATTCCTTGATATTGGTTATGGTGTTGACTTTAATAGCCCAACATAGTGGTTATTTGTAATAAATATTGTTCACTTGGGGTAAATGTACAGCAATAACCGTTTGCATGTTTTTGCCTTTTAAATGATTACCCCTTTAAAACATTGGGAATACACCCCAGAAACTAGCCAGTGCCTGTGTTGCGTGGGCTATTACTGTACATTTACCCCTATGATGCGATGACCAGCGCTTTTGGCTGGAAGGAGATGGGGATAAAACCAATATCTGGAAAATATTACAGGTTCCCAAAGGCCAAGTCTGATGCTATAAAAGGATTTATTGAGGAAACTTATTTATGGGGATATCAAACATCAGACATCTATTAGATCATCTTGCTTCTATTAATTGAAATACACTTTAGTGTATTTTCTACATAAGCAAAGTAAAAGCTTAATGTATAAATAGGAAAGATAATATTTATTCCTGTGATAATAAACTACAATATGAAGAAACATATTCTGTCAACTCTCAAACTAGGGCACAGATTTATCAACTAGTGATATTCTTGTTATCACTTGTTACTAATCTTAAATAGTGCTCCAATCAATCAGCTCCTAACTGTCATGTATTTGAAAAATGACAGTTAGGAGCTGATTGGCTGGAGCACCATTTTGGATTAGTAACGAGTAATAACATAATTATCACTCCCAGTAAATCTGGGTCTTGATTTCTTCAGTTACTTTATACTAGTAAAGGGATTTGGCATATGTTGTCTCACCCCACCCCCTCCTCTAACTGCTGCCCTGCCCCTCATTCTGCCTGCTGCTCATAGGGATGAGGGGCACAGGTACTAATTAAGGGCACTGCCCAGCCCCCTTCATTATCGTGTCAGGGGCAGAACCCTGTGTCTCCCCAGCCCAGCACACGCTGCTATGTGCTGGGCTGTGTTGGGACCAGGGAGGCTGCTGATCTCCTCTTTCTGTGTGGGGGAGGGGAGTGATCACATTGTTCGTGCCCGTGCCCTAGATTGGCCCCTTTTTTTTGTAAGGAGGTGTAACCACACCTTACAATAGGGCACACCCCTATATGGGTTACCCTTATTATTCCTAAACAATTTATTAGTTTAATTCAAGAAAAAAATATATATTTTCATTTGCAAGTGCAGATTTTATTATGCAACCTATACGTAGAATCCAACTTTTTGCTGTTTTTATATGGCAAATTGATGCCCCCCCAAAAAAAACAGACTATGCTTTATTTTAGTACTTAAAATAAACAAAATCGAGGTGATTACTTTTAATAAGATTTCTTGAATTTCAATAATAATAATTTAAAAAGTTGGAGTCATTTTGAGTAGATTATGTTTGCTGTGCCAGGAGGTATGTAATAAATAATGGTATTTACTGATAATTCAGTCTTCTGGAAAAAAAAACCAATCAAGGCATAATTAGTTTGGGTAATCCAAAAACAAATGATTTATATTGATGTTGGAATGTGACAAGCCCAAAAAGTGCCAAAATAGGCTCAGCACAGGGGTAAGAAAAGTCACAAATGGTATAAGTGGACTCAGGGCAAAAACCACTTGAGTGGCTCCCGGGACCTTTAGTAAAGGGGAAATTTGCAACTATGGGCCTGATTCAGACCGATTCGCTATCTGCGTATGCTCGCTGGATGCGTATGCAAATTTGTGAAAGTGACACCACAGGAAGCGATCGCTCGCCAAGGCATAAGCACGCCCACCATGTCTTAGTGAGCGGCCACTTTGTGTATGCGTATGCCCAATCGCACAGGCAGAGCCGCCCACCAGCAACACGTCATCTCCAGGAAGTGTATTAAAACATTGGTACACCGAGCACCATCGGATGTGAACGCAGTGCTTGAGGTAGCTTTACCCTACCGCAAGGATTGCGAGAAAATCAGTGTAAAAAAAAGGCATGTGACGTGTACTATGACGCTGCCTGTTAATTATGCATGCCTCTAAAACGGCGTTGAAACACTCTGGCACGCCTGCGTTCGCATTTCCACCACCCCGTTATTAGTGTCCTGCCCCTGTTACCACCCACAAACGGCCTCTCCTGTCACTCAATACACTGGGCTGTCTTTGCAGGGCGAGCGAGCAGTATGCGATCGCAGTGAATAGTTCGCGCACGCGAGCGTAGTGTGCACACGCGCGTACGCAGAATATCGGGCCGCTTGCGAGCGCACGCATATAGCGAACGGGTCTGAATCAGGCCCAATATCCCAAAACCATAAGACAGGTAAATTTGTACAAAATAGCATGACATCACAAATAATAAATGCTATGCTTTTGCATTGTCAAAAAGGAGCCTTTTGGATTTTCAGTTAATTCATCTGTTTTTTTTAAATATAAAAAAATCAATAATTCTACCAGAATTTATCAGTGTTAATGAGTCCTTTAATTAACCTAAATGAAATTCAAATGATATACAGTACAGTAACTACTGTGGATTATTATAAATGTTATCAAGTTTATTAAGTAAACAAAGAAAAATTGTTACTTGAGTTTTTAGTCAGGGAACAGATGATCATTGGTCTCCGTGGGGGATCTAAAATGACATAAAAAAATAAGATTACACATTTTTGCAAATCTCTTTAAATTCTTAGAACCTTAATAGCAATAGTGTAATTGTTATTTATGAGAGTATCAGCATTAAATCTTCTATTCACTTTTTATGAATAGATGGCAGAGCGTGTGTACCAATTACTGGTAATACATAAATAATCTTACCTTTTATAAATCTTCCTTATTTTGCAGAATTTTGTTTCATCAAAATACTATACAGAAATTTGGGGATTTTTTTTTTTTTGGGGGGGTGGGACGGTGGATAACTTCATACAGGAACGAAATCTAGTGGGTTCACTTCTCCTATTGACACACCATGATGCCAGGACAAACCACAGGTGTGATTGTCACTTTGCCGTTCTTATGTCCGATTACATATAGAATATAGCTCCATATACTTTTGTGCTTGTTATTTGTTGTTCATGCACTTTAAAAATAAATAATACACTAATTATAATAATTATGTTTTACAAGGTTCAAAAGTTTGCAAATTAGCTGTAGCCCAGTGCAAAAGTCACCGGCTGAAAGTACCTTGTTCTACTCACACAGTGCAGGTAAATGCTATTAGGCTGTCACACTGGTCACTGTGACTGAGCAAAGGTTCTGGTCTCCTGCAGGTTGACCAAAGTTCTGCCCACAGGGATGTATCCCTCACAGACACTGACGCGTTTCGTTCTATCTGGAACTTTGAAACAGTCTGTGGATAGAGCAAGGTACTTTCAGCCGGCGGATCCTGGTAACATCCCACCTTGCGAATCACATGGAATATTATTTTCACACTGCATGTATTCCGATTGGCAAGTATTTTACCATCCTTACTCTGGACTGGACTATTTACTCATTTACACACATATAGATAAGTACTCTACTATATTCTGCTCACTGGATTTTATCAGCTATCACTGGAAAATGGAACATTGCGCCGTCTAATACAGCAGACCTTATTGTAGGTGGAACAGTGGTTTCAGCTCATTATCAAAGAAACACAGATACACTTCTGCTGTTATATTTTGGAGCTGTAACTCTCTCTACAATTTTAACTGCGACATATCTTGCTGTATTTCTTACACGGAAATATATTTGGAAAATATTGTTTTTGGATACTTGGGGGTCTATTTACTAAACTGTGTTAGGAGATAAAGTGAACGATGATAAGGTACTAGCCAATCAGCTCCTAACTGTCATTTTTCAAACACAGCCCGTGAGATGGCAGTTAGGAGCTAATTGACTCCTAACTGCCATCTCACAGGCTGTGTTTGAAAAATGACATTTAGGAGCTGATTGGCTGGTACCTGAACTCCATTCACTTTATCTCCTAACACAGTTTAGTAAATAGACCCCTTGATTCTGAATTAGTTCTTTTTACTGTAATACAGTATGTGTTTATATGTATTTTTTATTGTTGTGCGTTTAGTATAATAACGTGAAATTCATATACAACTGAATTCAAATTGCACATAAATTCTACCTGTATATTATATACATATGGTTTTACTTGGTTGTTATACTGCCTTAGAGCAACTATCCAGTTGCACATGTGCAATCCAAAAAGATCATGAATAGAATTGCAAACAGCACCAGCACACCGGAGAGGGAACTCACAAAATCCCTCTATAGCATGGCTGCTTCCGGGAACTCACAAGTTGGGTTCTTTTGAAAACATCAATGCGAAATGCGTGTCGAGTGTCTTGGGAGTTACCACACAGATTGGCATGAGCTCCTTCTTATTCTCAGTTAACATGACCTGTAATACTAATATGACCCTGGCCCCCATTTATTAATGATCGCAATTTCAGTGCGATCAGGGCATGACATTACCATCTACAAGTGCATTGCAACATGTGATCCTATCTCTGGAATGTATCATCCGGCACATGCAGGGAGAGGGGTACCGAAAGGAGCCCATCTCTGCGATCTGCCCGAAGAGCTGCCAGGCATGCTGTGCATGGAACCTATGAAATCTATGGGGGATACAGCTGCCTGCAGGAATGGAGGGATCACAGCAGGTATCCTTAATACATCCGGGGGATACTAAATATTTGTGGTTAACCGCCGAAAATGGGTGTTTTTGGGGATATAGCTGCAAACATAGAATAAAATAATGGCATTCTGAGTAGGGAGATTTATCAAAGATTGTAGAGAGACAAAGTGGAGAGAGATAAAATACCAACCAATCAGCTCCTAACTGACATTTTTCAAACACAGCCTCTAAAATGATAGTTAGAAGCTGATTGGGTAGGACTTTATCTCTCTCTATTTTATCTCTTCACAAGCTTTGATAAATCTCCCTGGCCCTTAGGCCACAGTAGTTTGTCTGACAGAATACCATTAATCGTAAAGTCAGCTTTTTGAATGCAGAACACAGCCTGTACATATGCCAGTCACTTTTACTACTTAACAATTGTAGTCTGTCTCCCAAACTACTTTAACAGTAGTTTGGGAGACAGACTACAATTGTTAAGTGCTTGGTTCCTTTATTTTTGTAGCACGTAGCCTGTACAAAGCAGGGCATGGCTTAATATAGAAAGTATACTGGTCATTCAAGATACAGCACACATACAGTATGTCGGACCTTGTTTAATGTGAAGGCAGACTGATTACCATGGCTACAGCGCTTAGTCCCCTTGTTGGGGTTGGGTATGAAATGCCAACGGCCGGAAAGCAATCTGACTAAATCCGTACTCTGCACGCCCGAACGCTGAAGATCCCGATTGGGGTTGGTAAATACCCTAACCCTCCCCTCTCCACCCCTAACCCTCCCTTAGTGGTGCCTAACCCTAACCTCCCCCCGGTGGTGCCTAACCCTAACCTCCCCCCCGGGGTGCCTAAACCTAACCCCACACCTCACACTCTAAACCTAACCCTCCAGGAGCGGTGCCTAACCCTAACCTCACCCCAGGGTTGCCAAAACCTAACTCCCCCTCCCCGCACACTAAACCTAACCCTCCCAGGGTGGTGCCTAACCCTAAGTCCCCACAGGGGTCCCTAATCATAACCCCCCCCACAGCTAAGCACTAACACTGCCCAGCTTATTTTCATTTGGGAAGCCATCTGTCTAGATTCCATCATCGGGATATAGGCAGGCGTCGGGATTTCGACGCCTGTCTTTAGTCCCGCGTCGGTATTTAGACGCTGGGATTTAGTCAACCGGCTTCCCAGCCATCTGCATTTTGACTGTATCCCCCCTTGTTGTGTTCACATATGTAGATTCCAGAACATTAATGATTCTACAATACTACAGTATGTATTAATATGTAATATTGGTGTCCATCTGCTTAATAATTTAAGTGCAATTTATTCTGCAGTCAGTTAATGTATTTGATATATTACCATATGAGATATTATTAACCTTATAAGATTTCATTATTAAACAACAGAATATATTTCAGTGCAGATATCACAGTTACCAATTGAACAATCTCAGTGACTGCCAATTTTTCTTACTTATTGTGCAGACAACTGTAGACAAATGCTTATTGTTAACATTTCATCTAGCTATTTGTGCAGTCACAATTGTGATATTATAATAAATATAAACTACTGGGAGCTACTCTAGATACAATGTCAATAAAGTCACACTGACAGCCACATCTGCTATATAGTAACAATAAATACAGTAATTTCAAACAAGGAGATACTTTGTCACTTCTTAACAATATTTATTTAATCTAAACTCTGCCTTCTGCGTCTATCATATCATATTCTGGCTGCGGTTTTGTGTGTGTTTTTTTCTTTTAAAACCTTTTTACAGTACAAATTATTGCGTTGTTTATTTCCTTATTTGATTACATACAGGGTTATATTATGTAATCATTTTCATTAATACTGTTTATTATTCATTGGTAACATTTATTACAGGTTTAAAAATCGTTGATTACAGCTAGAAAATATTACTAAACTTTGTTCATTAAGTAACATGATTTTAATTGTTTTTCTTTCACCTTGGTTTATTTGTTAACTATTATTTTGTATCAGTAATGTACTATTTTAAAGCATACTTACAGTAATAAAGTTTACTTTTTAGTTATTCATGCAACAACAAATTAAAAAGAAGAGTGCCCTATAGGGAATTTTCTCTATGCTTGGAACTTTTTCCTCTCCAAGTTGTTGTATTTTATAAAAAAATAACCTTTCAATGTACTACAAATAATAACACTCGGGTGCAATTATATATAAGTACATTATTGTGACTTACATTGTACAATGATTTCAATGCTTCTGTTAGTCATCCCGTACACATTCTGTGCTGAGCACAAGTATATTCCAGCATCACTGAGTCCAATGTTCTTCAGCTCGTAGCTTAGAACATTTCCATTTAATTTACCATTTTTTTCTTGCCGTCCCATGAACCAGCTGATGACAGACTTTGGGTTACTGTCCACTACACAATGCATGCTTAAGTCTTCTCCTTCTTTCATAATAAAATGTATGCTTTCACTTGTGACAATCTCTAATAAAACAATGCAAATGTTAAATAATTAGGTTAAGGTCAAATGCAGTATAAGTTAAGGTTATGTATTTAAAAAAAAATAGGAATAAACATATGTATGTATATAAATATATATATATATATATATATATACTGTATATATAAAATACAACAAGTAAGTCCTAAATTATCCACTAGGCAATTAAGGGAAGCCCATAAGTTTATAAATTGACAATGGGTGGGATGCACTATTCTCTATTATTTACTTTTTTCCTATGCACCAAGCTTCAGGAAGCAAAGCTTTCCGTAGCTCAGAGCTGGTAGGCAACTTCATCTTCAGATGGCATTGCAAATAGATGGACTTCTTTTCACATTCAGCACTGAAAGAGATCGAATCATATCCCTCCCAGTTCCCGCTGCGGCGTGCATAGTGTTCTGAGCATGCACAGAAGGGAATTCTGGGTCATAAACCCCAAAGTATCTCTGTCGCAAAAGTCAGCTCTGTTCAGGAGAGCTGTCCTGTGCAATTTCTTCATGCATACCGGTGTTATTAACGTCGACATTCACCGGATGAGCGGTGGGATGTATCGCATGCAAAATGCAATGCTTGCTGCATCGCGCCCAAAGTCTCGGAACAGGTCAATTAAAGAATAGCATGCTCCCCACTGGTACAAGTTATACTTTGTTTGACTCTAAACGTTATTCGATATAGTGATACTGATAAATCCTAAACCTCAGAACAGTAGTTCTTAAAGTGGAATGCACATGTTTATTGCATAGGTATTAGGTCAATACAAATCTTATCAAATCAACTTTTATTTACTTATTTCTAATAAACAATTTATACAAAAAATCAGCAAAATAAAAAGACATAGAATAGTGTCTCACTTGTTAATATTCCCAGGCTGCTGTGTGCATACTATTGTGTATATTTATTTCTGTGCACACACATCAGGATTTCTTAGTAGATATCAGTTAGTTTTTATAAGCAAGGCAGTAATGGGAGTCTATATTAGTCTAATATGGTAATGGAATAAATATGCAGCCTAATGTTATCCAGCTGAGGTACACAAATCCCTTAGTAACTTAAGGGTTACACGTCTCTACTGTACACTTTTACTATCTTTCTGCCCTTTATATTTTAGTTACATAGGTATATTTTCTCTTCAGTGTGTACTGCATACATAGTGGCAATTCATTTGAAACAAATGTATCCGGGTCAGTTCTATTTCCCAAACTGCATGGGTAAATTTTAAACCAAATGTATCTTTATCATCAGTATTTAGATTTCTCTGTACTGAGGGCCCGATTCAGACCCGCTCGCTAGGATGCGTTTGCACGCAGCCTGCCAATGTTTGCAGTGCGCTTGCGCCAACCAGTCCATGCGATCGAAAAGCGATCGCCCCTAGTGCATAGACACCTCGCTAGCTTGAGTGACAGGACGAGGTGTTTGTGGGTGGTGACAGAGGGTGGTCGATGGAAACGGGGGAGTGGTTGTGCGAACGCAGGAGTGTCTGTGCAACTTAACGTCATTTCATAGCCGTGAATAATTAAGGCGCAGCGTCTTGGTACATGTCACATGGCTGAATTTTACACTGTGGCGCTCGCAGTGCTAGTGGTAGGGTATGGTCAGCCACAAGTGCAGCGTATGCATCCGATGGTTCTCGATGTTACCGATTGTTGCATACACTTCCTGGAGGTGACGTGTATCGCTAAGGGAGAGTGGGCGTCTTCAGACAGGCTGGTGGGTGTCTACATACTCACCGCGATCGCACGCCAAGACATATTGGGCGTGCTAATGCCTTGCTGTGTGATGGCGGGATTTGCATACTTTGGCTGCATGCGAACGCATCTAGCGAGCGGGTTTGAATCGGGCCCTGAGGCTTATGTGATATATACAAGTGGAAAATATAGCGTATATAGGTAATTGAGATAGATTTCTACTTTGGTGCGACCTTTACCCTGTGGTTTTTTTCTGTTTGTAGTGATATTGATGTTGGAATGTGGTGAAGGGGTGAAAATATAATTTGGAAATAGTCCGTATTTCTGTACAATGATTGCTAATCTCACAGCTGGAATGAAAATAGCTTGCAGGATATACATTACAATTGTAAGTGTAAGTAGAGAGATTCAGATGCTTTCAGCCAATCAGAATTGGTCAACAATTGTCATCATCATTTTGTAATTTGCACCAAGGGTCGAGCACCTGTAAGTGATACACCTCCTTTCTGGTGCATCTATTTACCTACTTTTCTTGTTGTGTTTCATGAGATCTGGGCAGATCCAGATAGAAGGGGTGGCAGAACGGTGCCACAAATTGCATTTTCACAGTCATGCCCACCGCGACTTAATGTCGCGATTTCTGGTATTACTTTACTGGAGAAGTAGGCATCATGAGGGAGGTTTGTGTTTTCTCCTGGGAGTCTCACAGAAATACTGGAGAGTCGGCAAGTATGATCTGCATATTTCCCGTGGCCAGCTAGGCATGCATTTTGGGTGAATGCCCACACTGCACTTCCTAGCTTACAGGTTCCTCCAACACCCGTCCTGTGCCCTTAGCGCAAGAAGTCATAAGCTCAAAATGCATCTCAGCCAACATGGGTACAAATCTTTGGTGCACATGCATTTTGCAGGGAACTCTATATGTGCTACTTAGTTTGTATGACTCCAAATTTACCATAGAGGGTAAAGAAGGCATCCATTGTTACATTCATCCGCCATGCAAAGAGACATGAGGGGAATATAGACTTACTCTAGCAGAGAGGAAATTCAGAACCAACACCCTTGACTATGTACACAATAGACAGTTGTGTAAGTGTGTGAGTGTTTTAAATTTCAAATTATTCATTTGCAGATGGAAAAGATATTCAGCAGCATAAATGATCTATAGTTATATTTCTGAAAATGTTGAAATAGATCATGAATGATCACTGTGCAAGTTTATTAGTCATTTATTTAAAACAATCTAAGTATGATTAGAGTATTTACCTCCAATGGTGATACTTATAGAAGGAGGATCTGAAAAACACAAACAAAAAATATGATACACACTGATAAATATTTCTATAAAATGTATAAACATATTGAGAAGACTGAATACAACAAGGTCATTATTACTGGGCTGCCCAATATAGATATCCCCTGCACCACAGCATGGTGACATCACTTATATAATAATGCTGGATGCTACTGTATCAGTATATGGGGTACACAGTAGAGAGAGTGGGTCTTCCCTGCTCTAGTATGGCCACACTTCACTGGAGGCAATAATAACGTTTCTACAGCAACTCCAAGAAATTATCTATTAATCCACATGGTGCCCTTGATAATAAATTGCAATATAGGACGCATGTGTTTCCTAGTAAGGAATTGGTATGAAATACCGACAGAAAAACGGGACCCAGGCAGTCAGAATCCAGACACATGGAGCCAGACAGGGTTAACTTACCAACACTTGGTGGTCAGTATGCTAACCCTCCCCCTCTCCCTACCCTAACCCTCCCTCCCTGGTGCCTGTACCTAACCTCCCCCCCCAGTGCCTAAACCTAACCTCCCCCTCCCTGCATCCTAAACCTAACTCTCCCCCCTTAGTGCCTAACCCTCCACATAGTACCTAAACCTAACCCTAACCCTCCCCCCCATCCACTACTTACCTTCTGCATCCCGGCGTTCAACATTCCCTCCACCAGGATGCTGAATTTATACCCAAAGTAAGCTCTAATTTCATCCTTTACGCTTCAACCCATGACAGCTACTGAGAGTAAAAGCTTCTGGAGCACTGTGACCTGGGCAAGGGGTCTACTAGAACAAGGTACAGTGGTGGTGTTACAGGTCTGTATGGTCACAACATGATGCTGTATGGTGGTATAATGATGGAACTTCAATATGTTGAATAAAGGTCTCCTGGTGACATGTTGGAGGCCGTATAGTGTTATGGTTGGACTGTATGATGTACTGATGGGGCTGTATAATCAGGGCCAGAGCAATGCAGTTTGTGGGGTAGGCATTGCAGCGGGGAACCAGGCTGGTGAGGGGCCCTCCCCGCTGCTCACTTTACTGCTGCGCATGTCAAACTGTATGACAGGCAGGCCGAGGAAGGCAGGGCAGCACTGTAATGGGCGGGCCTGGCAGGCATAGGCGAAATTAAGGGATGGCCCGGGGGTGGATTGGAACACTTATTAGCAGTAGCGGCTCCAGAGGTGGGGTTACAGCGCAGTCCAAAATTCAAAGGAGAGCCACACCAACTGCCAGTGAGGTTTTTTTTAATGCTCTTCCACAGCCAAAAACGGTGGAAAATGGAAGCCCCTACACATGTACAAAGTGATTAGATAGACGCAAGTGCCTACAAATTCTGCACTCTAAAGGGCATATTTACTAAGAATCGTGTCTGTCTGAGTATTAAATACACTAGGCATTGCTGGGACACGAGTGAGATTTTCCCAATCAAACACACAAATTTGCAAAGAATTGTGTTTGAGTGAACCGTGTCTTCCAATGATGTATGGAATCATGTTGGCAAGTCTGTGAGTTCAGTAATATTCAGACTGAAATGTATAGACCTGCCTGTGAGATGCGTGCTTAGCAGAAGCGCTGCACAGATCAGTGTGATCTGTGCTGTACTTCTGTGTGCTAAAGGGTAAATAAAGTGTTAAAATTTTGAAAAAAAAAAAAACAGTGTGGGGTCCCCCCTCAAATACATAACCAGCCCTATCACTCTGAGGCTGTTCTGGTTTATGAAAAAAACGATGTGGGGTTCCCCCTACTTTCCTATAACCAGCCCTGGGCGGAACCAGCCAGCGTGGTAATGCCATAGAAGTCACACAGAGTGGGGGTCCCCCTGCCAAAAGCATTAGCTAACTCCAAAACTGGACAGCCCAGGGCTGGCAATCTTCAAAAAGTGGGGACCCCAAAAATAAAATGGGTTCCCCCCAACTCGAGGATCAACCTTTATCTTGCCTGCACCCCTAGTGGCAGTGGGTGCAGGGGTAGTAGGGTAAATCAAGTACTAATATTGTTCTTCATGATGTGGCTACAAGTCACGTGCCAGCCTGCCCTGCGGCACTTGTAGTACCACAAGTGCCAGCATGTCACTGACACCTGTATCCCCACTGTGAAAGAAAAATATAAGAAAAAAACCAGTACACACACCAATTATCTTACTTTATTACACATTCACTCACTCTCACCCGCACTTACACTACATACTGACCTACTCCCTGGCACTGGTGGGCTCTCTTGTCCTGTAGAACCCGGTCTTTAGAAAATAAAAAAATGACTTAACAGGAGCCCACGTACCGCTATACTGTATATTAAGTATAGCACTACCCAAATTACGAGAAATCCACAAGGTTTCCTGCACAGATCACACTGATCTGTGTAGTGCTTCTGCAGGGCACGCTGCTAAGGAGGTGGTCTATTTTAAACTTACATTTTGACTGAGTTTGCTCCATTAACGTTCCTGTTTGCAGACCTGATTCTTGGTTAATCCCCGTGTTGTATTCCTGTTTATGGAAAGTACTAGCGAATTGGTTTGAATTAGGGATGTGCAGGCTCAGATAGGTTATAATTTTCCCGCCAAGTTCGGATTTTTCCCGCCAAAAATCAGGTCTCAGAAAGAGGCAAGACATCATATTTCATGGACAAATTTCAGCATTCCTGGACAAAAGTCCATGAAAGATGACGTTTTGCCTCTTTCTGAGATCCGATTTTTGGTGGGAAAAATCCAAACTTGGCGGGAAACTTTTAACCTATCCGAGCCTGCACATCCCTAGTTTGAATGCGTTCAGAGCTACAATATTGCACAGAACGCAGATGCGAAAATATGCTAATGCTTCCCAGAGCACAGCCGGCATAAAGACGCCCACTGCTGCTTTCTCATATCCGTCCAACCTCAGTCTTCTGCATAAACATCGGTACCATTGACGCACATCGGCCAGTCACGCAGCATTTACACCAGGTCTGACAAGCCGCAGATACTACAAGTCTCGTCGGAAACACAGAGCGCTCTCATGCTGCATATGCAATCGTAGTGGCTAATTTATGCACGCCCATGAAACGGCGTTCAAACGACCAGGCACGCCCATATTTTTCTGACAACCCCCAGACGCTCACAGCCTGTCACTCACTCTGGAATGGATTCCTCTGTGCATGCGTAATAGTAGAGCTTTAGCAGTGCGGCTTATACACATGGCAATGGCTAACAATTGCTCGATTGGCATACGCAGTTCTATTTGCGATTGCTACTAAATCAGAATCGTGTTTTTACACTGTGTTTGCCTTTAGTAAATCTCCATGTTTTAAAATCAGGCAAGACTCTTATGGGAATGCAATCTTGGCCTGACACAATTCTTAGTACATTTACCCTAAAATGCATTTTGTTTTAGTATTTAAATTAGCTTTGTATTCTTAATGTTAATGAAAAAGGGCCAAGAGGGTTTATTAGCCAGTGATTGACAAGCAGGGGCCATTTTGTGGGAGGTAACGGGAAGAAAAAGGTGGGCGTGTCGCAAGCGTTTTTGGGGCATGTACCTGCCGCTCACTGCGATCCTCTACGCGGTAAACAAGGCTTCGGCGTCTCAGTTACGGCAGCCATTCTGAGTGGCCATAGACTCAGGGTTGTCATAACAGCAGTGTGGGCCCTGGGCAAAGCAATGCACTGGGCCCCTACCCACCCATTCACGGGAAAAAATTTAAATGGTCAATAAAATTATACCTTCCTGCATGCCCATCAGAAACTGGGACAGAAGTGAGTACTCGTCACCAGGGGGAGGATGGGGTGGGGGAGGTTAGGTCAGAATACAGAGCACCGGCAGCCGGCTTATAAAAATATCACAAATTTACCAACTGGCCACAGCTGCAGGGGGGCGGGTTGGCGGGCCCCTACAAGCTTCGGGCCCTTGGGCAACTGCCCAACAAGCCCAATGGAAGAGATGGCCCTGCATAGACTCACTCAGGAAGTTGATGTTTGCCTGGTCAGCGTCCGATGCTGCCTATGTGTACTCAGTTGCGGACAGCTGTGATGGCTCTGGTGGACGTTTCAGTGCAAGTCCCGGCCGCTGTTGCATTAGTATATTTTCGCACATCCACAGCTGTGGCAGCAATAGCGTACAGCTCTGCAATCAGGCCCTATGTACTAACATAGATGGCCACTGTGCTTTTGGAACAGTGCAGTGCCAAATGTAGACTTGTAAACTGTAGACCCAGGCAGGGTCCTCTTCCCTTGTTCTCTCCTCCTAGCGCTCTCTCTGACACCTGTGCACCTTGTTTCCCCACAGGCGACTCTCATACTGTATGTTCACCCACTCTATAAGTACAGGCTATTTGAGTGCTGCTTTACATCCTATTCCCCTTTATACTCCCCACCCCCTACTTAATGCATCACTTCTAGAAAACAGAGCAAAGCTTATCTGCACTATTGCCACCATCAGATACTGTGTGTTGGGCCCTGTTATAAAGTGGGCACGGCTATGTGTGAGGAGGGTGGCCATGCCACTTTCAGAAAATTGGGACTCATCTGCTTGAGTAACTGCAGAAAAGGGTGTGGAAACAGTGCACTTCTATGGCAGGCCTGGGCCCATGTACTTTGTATCTCCTTTAGGCACTACTGATCTCCACAACCTCTGGAGTAATGGAATAATTTACCCCAGTGAGGAGGCATTGACAATTTAACATATCTATAATAGGTGCTGGGCACTGGGTTTGAGACAGAGCCGGCCCTAGTAATTTGGTGCCCTAGGCAAAATTTTGACTGGTGCCCCCTACCCCTACACACACACACACACACACACACACACACACACACACACATATATATATAGATTTATATATATATATAAATATATACACAGTATACATACATAGTAATGCCCCTGTAGTAGTGCCCGTATACAGTAGTAATACCCCCATAGTAATGCCCCTGTAGTGCCCAAATAGTAACGCCCCTGTAGTAGTACCCCCATAGTAATACCCCTGTAGTGGTGCCCATATACCCCCATAGTAATGCCCCTGTAGTAGTGTCCATATACCCCCATAGAAATGCCCCTGTAGTAGTGGCCATACACCCCTATAGTAATACCCCCACAATATTGCCCCTGTAGTAGTGCCCATATACCCCCATAGTATTGCCCTTCTTTAGTGCCCATATACCCCCATAATAATGCCCCTGTAGTAGTGCCCCTGTAGCAGTGCCCATATACCCTCATATTAATACCCCTATAGTAATGCCCCTGTAGTAGTGCCCATATATCCCCATAGTAATACCCCTTTAGTATTGCCCCTGTACTAGTGCCCATATACCCCCATAGTAATACACCCATAGTATTGCCCCTGTAGTAGTGCCCATATATCCTCATAGTAATGCCCCTGTAGTAGTGCCCATATACCCCCATAGTATTGCCCCTGTAGTAGTGCCCATATACTCCCATAGTAATGTCCCTGTAGTAGTGCCCATATACTCCAATAGTAATGTCCCTGTAGTAGTGCCCATATATCCTCATAGTAATGCCCCTGTAGTAGTGCCCATATACCCCCATAGTAATGTCCCTGTAGTAGTGCCCATATACTCCCATAGTAATGTCCCTGTAGTAGTGCCCATATATCCTCATAGTAATGCCCCTGTAGTAGTGCCCATATATTCCCATAGTAATGTCCCTGTAGTAGTGCCCATATACTCCCATAGTAATGCCCCTGTAGTAGTGCCCATATACTCCCATAGTAATGTCCCTGTAGTAGTGCCCATATACTCCCATAGTAATGTCCCTGTAGTAGTGCCCATATACTCCCATAGTAATGTCCCTGTAGTGCCCATATACTCCTATAGTAATGTCCCTGTAGTAGTGCCCATATACCCCCATAGTATTGCCCCTGTAGTAGTGCCCATATACTCCCATAGTAATGTCCCTGTAGTAGTGCCCATATACTCCCATAGTATTGCCCCTGTAGTAGTGCCCATATACTCCCATAGTAATGCCCCTGTAGTAGTGCCCATATACTCCCATAGTAATGTCCCTGTAGTAGTGCCCATATACTCCCATAGTATTGCCCCTGTAGTAGTGCCCATATACTCCCATAGTAATGTCCCTGTAGTAGTGCCCATATACTCCCATAGTAATGCCCCTGTAGTAGTGCCCATATACTCCCATAGTAATGTCCCTGTAGTAGTGCCCATATATCCTCATAGTAATGCCCCTGTAGTGTTGCTTATAAAAAAAACAACATTTACCTTAATCCTCGCTCCTGTATTTGCCGCCATCCTGTCCGCCCGGCTGCTCCTCGGAACTATGGGAGAGACGTCATGACATCTCTTCCATAGTGCGCATGGAGAGAGCTGGAAGCTGGAGTTCAGGAAAGAACTCCAGCCTCTGGCTAACGCGGTGCTGCAGGGAAGGAGCCAGGCACCCACTACTAATAACATCTCATCGGGCGTCCAGCTTGGAGCCTCCCTGCGGTGCCGGGCTGGAGGACACCGGCGCAGGGTGCAGCGGCGCACCCGGTGCGCGTGCACCTCCAGCCCTGCCAGAATGAGCTTCTGTACAGTAGCTCATTCAGACCTGGGTCCTGGCCAAACACTGAGCTGTCGATCGGAGCTGAGCTCTGATCGCGGCAGCGCCGGGGGGAAACAGCAGAGCTGTCGGATGCCCCTGGGCATTCCAGTCGCCCCTACGCATTTGCTTATAATGCTTATGCCGAGGGCCGGCTCTGGTGTGAGGTGCACATGGGCCACAGAGTCAGAGCTCGCACCATACACTCTGCACCTATTGAATTTACTTGCGGCTGTCAGTATTATTTTCCCAGTGCTTGGAGATATTGTACGTGAGCAGTAGACTCTAGCACAGTATGTGGAGAGCCCCTTGGAAATTGCACTCAGGCGCCCTCCACTGATAACATGCTCCTGGGAGAAAGGTAGCGGGTGACACACACATCACATGGTAGCTATTAATGACATTACCATGCATGTGCATACTAGCTCCAACATGACGCCTTCTCCAGGCATGCCCTCCACAAAATGCAGCTTAGAGAAGGCAAATGTGGAGGAAAGACAGCAGATGTACCAGTTTTTCTTCCCTGCTGTATTTGCTTTAGTACTGTACATAGAGCAGTGTATAAAATGTGAATGATAAGCTTAATACATAATACAACACATAAGAGAAAATTGGACTTACACTGAACATTTAAAATAATCTCCTTGCTGGTTGTCACCTTGCTGGGCTGGAAGCTCACAGTGCAGGTTAGCGGTGCCTCATTGTCTCTCTTCGAAGCTGTGAATGTAAATTTGGAGGAGTATGTCCTATTACCATCTGCATGCTCATCCTGGTAATTTGTAGAAGTCCCCTGTACCCCTGTCCATGTGATTATGGGAGCAAATCCAGCGCATCTCCCAGGACTTGTGCAGGTAACTGTCACCTCGTCACCAGGGAACAAACTCTTCACCGAAGAGATCTCAGGTTGTTCTCTTAGTGCTATAAAACAAATTTGAAAACATTCTTAGATGGCATGCCAAATTCTACTGCCAGCCTTTCACTGGTTATATTCCAACATTAATATACACATAGCCTGTCATGAACCATGAAAGCAAAAATGCATGAATTTAGCACAATATGATCACTGGATCAAGGGCCTGATTCAACTGCGATTACGCACACAGACCCGCTGCGAAAATATGCTAATGTTTGTGATCGATATGACGTCGCAGCCCAACATAATAATAACATAAGGATGTCCACTCCTCCTTACTCACCCTCATAATACCTTGCAAATCTGCGACCACCCCCAAATGCTCACTTCTTGAAAATCACTCTGCGATGGGTCCGCCTTGCGATCACAGCGATGCCTTCGTGCATGCCCACTGCGATGCATATGCATGCGCAGTATGCAACAATTGATCGTCTACGTGCGTAATCGCAATTGCAATCCTTGCTAAATCAGGCCCCAAGTCAACATTAGAGACATTTGAAAACATGCAGCTGGTGCTATGGTTTCCATCCTGGCAAATTCTGGCATGTCGATATGTACATCCATGCTCCTTCCAGAAAAATGGATACAAGATATGCACAACAATCGGTACATGATGAAATTGCATGCACGGTCGTTGTTCACTTTTGTAAATAACCCTTACTCAATCCTAAGGGACTGGAAAAACTGAGAAGATAAACTGTCAACTGCCAAGTATTACTCTGCTTACAGAGCAGGGATGGTCCTATAACTGCAGCAGCTGTCTTAGGCCTTTAGGGCCTCATTCAGAGGCAATCATTAGATGCAAGCGGTCGCTCTGAATCAGGGCAGCCACTTGCATCCTGAACGGCCGCCTCCTTGTCGATCGTTAAGCTGTGGGTTACCACCCACAGCTCTAACGACTGACATGGGTGATGGTCGCGATGGTCTTACGACCAGACCCTAGGGTAGGGTCTGGGTACTCGTAAGCCCCCAGGAGCTATCTGCTCTGTTTGAGCAGGAAGTTCCCCACTGACATCAGCAATGATGTCAGTGGGGCCGCCCCCAAACGGCAAGCGTTCCGACTGGAACGCCTCCGTTTGGCCGGGCACGCCCCCGGCACGCCCAGCAAATGGGGCGAGCTGTCACTCAACATCGACAGCTCGCTCCGTCTGCTACGAGACCCCTAACGATGGAGTGCCCTTCGTTAGCCGGGTCTTGCGCATGCACACGACGGAGCCGGCTCCGTCGTGCACATGCGCTGTGGGGCAACATCGAGTCGGTCGCGAGCGCTCAGCGCTCATGACCGACTCTGAATAAGCTCCTTAGTCTCAGAGACAGTAACATAGAGGGAAATGTGTTCATTTGATCACCATTACAGAGACACCAAACATATGGATGAGGCCAAACACCAGTTGTAGCCTCCAAGAGACAATCTACAATCACATCGATTGTAAACTATTGAAACGTTTAGTAAAATGTTGTGGGTTTGGTTTCAAACAATGCCTTAACAGTATACGTCCCTTTCCCAAGTAAAGATCCTACAGTAGTAATATCAGGGATCCTATTATTATTACTATAGGATGCCTACCAGTTTATGTCATAAGTGGTCATGAAAGGTCACATTAGTGGACACAACACAAAGACTAATCTGCAATAATTTTCCATAAATAAAATGCTTGTGAATTTCTCAACAGAACAGAAGAAAACAGCAACAAAAATGTCAGTATACAGACACTGGTATATGTTATGTATAAGAGATTCTTATAAGGGACAATCACATCAATGTTAGGCAGTCTAAGCTAGGCTTAAGGTTAATAATAAATAATTATTACTATTATGTTTATTATTATTATTTATTTAATTGGTGCCACAAGGGTTATGCAGAGGCTTACAAAGTGCATAAACAAATGAGCACACAAGAAAACAGTTATTAACAGTACAAAACAAATTCAGGACAAGGATATGGCTTATACACATTGCTGCATTAGCGATCATAACACTCAAATAAGCAGCAGGGAGTCAGACCCAAGTGTTAGGTGCCCTTGTGCGGAGTTAGGAGTAAATTATAGTATAAGTAAGGGAAGGAGAAGCACATGAGGGAAAAAGGTCATGCTCGTGAGAGCTTACATTCTAAAGGGGCGGGTCAGACAGACTTGGGTGAGACAGATGGGGTAAACAGTGAGGTAGTGGCATAGAGCAGTGGGTTAAGATGAGAGCTGGAAGACTTTGATGAAGTAGTGGGTTTTGAGAGCCTGTTTGAAGATTGGTAGAGAGGTGGAGAGTCTGAGAGGGAGAGAGTTCCAGAGGTAGGGAGCAGCACAGGCAGGTAGCCTTTACAGTGTTTCCCAACTCCTGACTTCAGGGAATCCTAAAAGTGCATGTTTTCCATATCTCCACATCTAAAGCACAGGTGTAGTCATTGCTATCTCAAACATTTAAAAAGATCCACAGGTGGTACCAATTAATTATTGTACTTGTAATTGTGTGGGGAGATCTGGAAAACATGCACTGATTCATTGGGGAGTGGAGTTGAGAAACATCCGTCTAGCGTTAAAGCTTGGGTACGTCAGTGGAGAAAGTCACGTTCTAAGGCTGACTTCCTCCATTTCAAATTTATTCTCTCTTCCTACAGTGCTGCCCTATCTCTCTCCAAACAAACATATTTCAAGAACCTCATCTCCTCCCAGTCCTCAAATTCCCGGCGTCTCTTTGCCACTTTAAACTCCCTCCTCTGCCCTTCCCCTCCTCGCCTTCCCTCCTCGCTTTCTGCCCTCGACATTGCCACCTACTTTACATCTAAAATTGACTCCATACGTGAGGACATCATATCCCATCAGACCCTCAGCGCTCCTCCCCCTCCTTGCCCTTACCACCCCTCTCCTTCTGTCTCACCAACTCTGACATCCATCTCCCCTGCTTCTGGAGAGGAAGTCATGGCCCTCATCCGGTCCTCCCCTCCTTCCACCTCCCCTCTTGACCCTATCCCTTCCTGTCTCCTCTCCCACCTGTCTCCTTCTGTCTGTTCCCATCTGGCTCACCTCCTTAATCTCTCCCTATCATCTGGCACTGTCCCTTCTGCATTCAAACATGCTCTTGTCTCCCCCATTCTTAAAAAACCTACCCTTGATCCTGACATACTTTCCAACTATCGACCTATCTCTCTTCTCCCTTTTGCTTCCAAACTCCTTGAGCGTATTGTCTACAACTGCCTTACCACCTTTCTTTCCTCCCACTCCCTCCTTGACTCATTTCAATCTGGCTTCCGATCTCTCCACTCCACTGAAACTGCCCTCACGAAAGTCAGCAATGACCTCCTTGCTGCCAAATCCAAGGGCCACTACTCTCTGCTCATTCTCCTTGACCTCTCTGCTGCATTTGACACTGTAGACCACCCTCTCCTCCTGCAAATCCTTCACTCTCTCGGTTTACATGGCACTGCCCTCTCTTGGCTTTCCTCCTACCTCTCTGAACGTTCCTTCGCTGTGTCCTCTCATGACTCCTCTTCCCCCCTCTTCCACTAACAGTAGGAGTTCCCCAATGTTCTGTTCTTGGACCTCTCCTTTTCTCCCTATATACATCCTACTTAGGTGAACTCATTAACTCCTTTGACCTCCAATATCATCTCTATGCTGATGATACTCAAATTTACCTTTCCACCCCTGAGCTCTCCCCCTCGCTCCTTACCTGTATCTCCAACTGTCTCTCTGCTGTCTCTTCGTGGATGTCCCAGCGCTTTCTTAGACTTAACATGTCTAAGACTGAGCTGATCATCTTCCCACCCTCTTCCACTACATCACTTCCCACAATTTCATATCTATTGATGGCACAACTATCTTCTCTCGCCCCAAAGTGCGCTGTCTTGGAGTTATCCTAGACTCCTCCCTCTCCTTTAAACCATACATTCAGCACCTCTCGCAGTCCTGCCGTTTTCACCTAAAAAATATCTCCAGGATTCGACCCTTCCTCACCCAGGATGCCACTAAAACCCTCATCCACTCACTGGTCATATCCAGATTGGACTACTGTAACCTTCTCCTAGCTGGCCTCCCAGTCTCTCACCTCTCTCCACTACAATCAGTTCTCAATGCTGCTGCTTGGCTCATCTTCCTCTCCAGACATTCTACATCTGCTTCTCCTCTCCTTCAAGCCCTACACTGGCTCCCCTTCCCCTTCAGATGCCAATTCAAGGTTCTTACATTCGCCTACAAAGCCCTCACCAAATCCTCTCCCGCATACATTTCTGACCTTCTCTCCCTTCACACTCCCGCCCGTCCACTTCGCTCAACTAATGCATGCCGCCTCTCTTGCCAACTGGTTACTTCCTCCCACTCCCGCATCCGAGATTTTGCCTATGCTGCTCCCTACCTTTGGAATGCTCTCCCTCTCTCTATCAGACTCTCCACCTCTTTACAAATCTTCAAACGGGCTCTCAAGACCCACACTTCATCAAGGCCTTTCAGCACTCATCCTAACCCACCTCATGCTCTTTCCTTGCTATCTGCCCCTTCTGTGTCACGCCTGTCTGTCTGCCCCTCCCCTTAGAATGTACAGTAAGCTCTCATGAGCAGGGACCTCTTCCCTCATGTGCTTCTCTTTACATTTTCTTCTACCCTCTACTCCCCATTAGGGCACCTAACACGGGACTCCAACTCCCGGCAGCTTATTGTGAGTGCTTTAATCACTATATCAGCAATGTATATAAGTTGTGTCCTTGTCCTGCACTGTAATGTACTGTAAGTTACTTGTTTCTTGTTCACCTATTAGTTCTATGTACTATGTAAGGTGCTGCGGAACACTAGTGGCGCCATATAAATAAAGTATAATAATAATAATAATAGGTCCTCAATGTAACTGTGTAGGATGATAAATACAATTAGGTTAATGAGGATTACCACTTTGGAAACTTCTGTGTTCATAGAACTTGTCTCCTTATGTAACATTACTTTATGCCAGGACACTACATTATGAAACAGCCCCCATTGCTGCAAGATGCAATCCATCCATTCTTTTATCCATCCATATGTCCATTTCTTTTCATTATAGTGCCATAAAGCTCTACTGAAGCAGAGTGGATGGATTGTAACCCTTATCTTGGAGTTGCATTGAAAACAAAGCAATCCTGGTTT
The DNA here is from genome assembly GCA_031769625.1 of Taudactylus pleione. Lineage (NCBI taxonomy): Eukaryota > Metazoa > Chordata > Amphibia > Anura > Myobatrachidae > Taudactylus > Taudactylus pleione. The sequence continues at coordinate 1,996,228 of JAUIMM010000107.1, forward strand.
CAAGCTGTAAGACACAGGGGCATGCTCAACCTTTCATCTACAGGAGGGGAGGATATTATATTAAGGGATTGTTGTTCAAAAGTAGGCAACAGCACCATTAAGGTTAAAGTTATGACCCAAAAAATCTAGTCTTACTAGTAAACCTGGGTATTGAGATACAGTAGCTTGCAAAAGTATTCAACTCCCCCCAAACAATCATAAGATTTGTCTGTATTACAAATCACACACGCATATTGTTCCAGACAGTATTTTATTATTGTGAACCAGTGGGCTCTTGAATATAATTATCAAACTCATATTCATTATTTGTCTGCATTTTTTTTTTCAAATCTAACATGAACAATGGTGTTTGCATAAGTATTCAATACTGGTGTTGTGGAGGGCTCAAGTTTACAGAGATGAAAGATATTGCCTTAATCAATTGGATTTCAATTAGCCTCTACCTGTGAATCACTCTTCTATGGATTTATGGATTAAAAAAACTTTAATTCAAATAACATTGATCTTACTGTGATAAAGTAAAGTTGTAAAAATGAAAACCAAAGATCATTCTAAGAAAATGAAAGATAAATATATAGACATGTGCAGGTAGGAAAAGGCAACACAATAATATACAAGTGAGCACTGGTGGATACATTTTGAGGATATAGAATCTGCACCATACCACCCAGGCACTGCCTAGACAAGGCCGTCCCTCAAAAATCAGGATCAGAGCAAGAAAGACACTTGTGAGGGAAACCACAGAGAGGCCAACTATCACTATGAAGGAGCAAGAGAGTTCAGTGGCTTAAGATGGCCGCACAACTAAAGATTACAATCAGCAATTTGCTCCCAAAAGCCGGAAAATGGACAAGAACTGTTGTTTGAACAAATTGTTTAGATCAAACATTTAACAAACTTGTCTGACGTCCATTTTCATCTGTTTTCTGGCATTTAGGTGCAAACTGCTGATCATCATTTACTCCCATATGTTACCAGATACCAATGTTACCAATCAACTAGTTGGATGGTTGGACAGAAAATCTTTACGTGTGTATGCAGCTTCAGACTGGAGTGAAGGTGCACCAGTCATCCATATCAAGAGCTCTGCATACAACTAGCCTGTATGGGAGGGTGGCTAGAAAGAGACCATTATTGAAAAAAAAACACATCAAAGCATCTAAGAGGATTGCCAGAAAACAACACAGTGACCCAGCTAAAATGTGGGATAAGGTTTTGTGGTTAGATGAGACAAAAATAAAGCATTTTGGCTGCAAATGAAAATCCCAATGGGGAGATCTACCAAAGTTTGGAGAGAGATTAAGGAGCCTATTTACTAAGCAGTGTTAGGAGACAGAGTGAAAAGTGATAAGAAAGTGATAAGGTGCCAGCCAATCAGCTCCCAACTGTCATCTCACAGGCTGTGTTTGAAAAATGACAGATAGAAGCTGATTGGTTGGTACTTTATCTCTCTCCAAGGCTTGATACATCTCCCTCTATGGCCCTCATTCAGAGGCGGTCGCAAGAAGCGACCACTCGTTCTGAATGAGGGCGGCCGCTTGTATTTTTCAGTGCGGCCTCCTGTGTAACAATATATTGTGCAGTTGTTTGGTGGGTCATGCAAATCTACGTAGGCATGATATATATCGTGTTGATTCACCCTGTCGGTAGATCGCTGGATCATTCAGGGGTGTACCTAACTTAAGGGTGCCTTGAGGATGGAGTCTGGGAACCTCTGCACTAGTCTAGTTGCCATTGACGCTCTATGTGACGTAATTCATAAATTCTTTGCCAGCACATAAAAAAAGAGAAAAATTTTAGAAACAATTGTTTTCAATTATGATACTTGTAATTGAAATTGTCCTTTTATTCACCTGTTACTGTCAATCTGGGTATAATGCCGCGATAGTTGAAGTGAACTACATCTTGAAGTCTGAATTGATAAGTGTTCTCATCTCCTGACAGTGCATTATTAATGGAGAAGGAACAGTCTCCTCTCGAAACGTCTCCAATCAGTAAGAATCGTCCTTTAGCATTCTCAGAAACTGAAGATACATCAGTAGAGGCCACACATTCAACAGGGGATTCTGGTCTGTACCAGAAACCATTGGGGTTCTTGGATAATGTCACATCTTTAGGTACTGTAAAAGTGCACGGGATGTGTACACAAAGTCCTTCTTGCACTGTGACCTGTCTTGGTGCATATATGTTATATCCTGGCATTTGGGCAACAATACCTGCAAAGAATAAAGAAAATTTAATCATGTACTTTTTGTTTTCTTAAGGAACTGAGATAAAGGATCTCTCATCCAGAATACTAGGGGCTTTACAAGGGCTTATTTCAATGCTTGGTGACCCAAATATACAGGATTAAAAAGATACACAAGCCTTTGCCCACACTGTCCCTGTCATATTCCTTTCCCCATTGTACTGCTCTTCACAGTGACACTGCGATCACACCTGTGTATTTATTATATTAACAAACAGAAACAATTGTCTTTATTCTTTCAGGTTCTAAAGGAAATTTCTGCATAACCGGATATTAGATGACATATACAATAGAAATAAATCATTTTGTTATTAGCAGTGTATTGTATAAGTTCCTAATGAATTTACAAATTGTGTTAAATTAAAATGCTGATCTACGACATATACTGTATGATGCTGGACTTACTGTGTAACTTAAATTTTGCAGGGAAACGACAGCTACAAATAGTCATCAGTCTCTATTCACTCGCTTATATGCCAGCACAAAAACTACGTGTTGTATGAATAGGTAATATTATGGTGTGAACTGTACTGTATTCAGCATGTGCGCCACTATAGGTACTTGTGAATAACAGTTCCTTGTACCACTATAGGTACTTGTGAATGGCAGTTTCTTGTACCACTATAGGTGCTTGTGAATGGCAGTTTCTTGTACCACTATAGGTGCTTGTGAATAGCAGTTCCTTGTACCACTATAGGTGCTTGTTAATAGCAGTTCCTTGTACCACTATAGGTGCTTGTGAATAGCAGTTCCTTGTACCATATAGGTGCTTGTGAATGGCAGTTTCTTGTACAACTATAGGTGCTTGTGAATAGCAGTTCCTTGTACCACTATAGGTGCTTGTGAATAACAGTTCCTTGTACCACTATAGGTGCTTGTGAATGGCAGTTCCTTGTACCACTATAGGTGCTTGTGAATAACAGTTCCTTGTACAAATAGCATATGTGCATTCAGCCAGTTATTCTTATATTACTTACATTAATATTTATGTTGCTTAAAATGTATTTGTATGACCTGGATATTATGTGATCATATTGTATTTTACATAACATAAAATTATTATTTGCGAGGAGATTATATCAAAATAATTGGGTATGTCAGACATAAGGTAACAGCGAGAACTGCACTACAGTACTTGCAGAGCTTATCTTTTTATATTGTCATTTTTAGAAACAGATATTGAGTTGAGGAAAAATTATTTCATATCTGTAACTGTCCTAGGGAAAGAAAATTCTGATACATTCTGACTCTTTTTAGCTTTTTGATCGGTATGCAGGAATACTTATCTTCTGGTACAGCTCTCCCGATAAGAGCTGTCCCAGTGATGAGAAGACTTCCCGGTTTATGACGTAGGAGTCCTATTGGCCTGCACATACGCAAGCCGCAGGGAGGGCTTCTTGCGAAATTAGGCCCATAGAATTCTGTAGGATTGGCAGTTTCATGAAGTTTTACCACAATTTCTACATTGATACATCCCGCCCCAATAGAGATGTATAGTTATATTAACCCACTGTAGGTTAGTAAAGGTAACAAACCAGTATGACTGGCAGGAGTGGTATGTGACAGAGGGTCAGAACCAGGGCCGGCCCAAGCCTAATTTTTTTGATAAGCGGATATAGATTTTGGCGCCCCTTGTTGAAATAAAGCCTCATATTTCGGTGTGTGAAATATCGGGAGTGCATATAATAATGTAACAATGACAAAATGGAAACTATAGATCAAAATACCAGCTTTATATACACATGGCTATAAGTTAATACTATACTCAGTGGCGTCACTAAGAGTGGTGTAACCAAGTGTAGTAACTAATGGTGTCACCCCACATGGACCTTCTCCTGCATCAGAAAATACAGAATCCTTAGTAATGATATACAATGGACCCAAAAGGGGGAAAAAAAAACACACACATTAACCTCCACTGTGTGGGGCCCCACGTGGCAAATAAAAAACACATACATAGGCTTTGCATGAAAAAACTACATACATAGGCCCCCACATGAAAATAATAAAGCACATAGGCTCCACATTAAAAAAAATCAAAACACATTCTGCCCCCACGTAAAAATAAAACAGATATCGCTTTGCAGAAAAAAAAACGTAGATCCCCATATGAGAAAACACCACACACATTAGCATCCACATAAAATTAATAAAACATATAGGATTTGCATGAAAAAAAAAATAACACACATAGACACACACACATAGACCGCCACATAAAAAAACCCCACACACATAGGCCTGAAAATAATTAAACGCATACATAGACACATACACAGACCGCCACATAAAAATGTATGAAGTGTTAAAGGGCCCCTATACAGGAGGACCACCCTGGGTGTTAAGCTACAAATACACCCTAAGAAACATATTGAGGGAGAGGGAGACAGCCAGTGGGTGACAGAGAGAGGGTGACAGGAAGAAGGTTACAGGGAGAGGATGATGACAGGGTGAGGGTGACGGAGAGAATGACGACAGGGTGAGAGGGTGACAGCACTAGGTGACAGACAGAGGGTGACAGGGAAAAAGTGATGACAGGGTGAGGGTGACGGAGAGAATGACGACAGGGTGAGAGGGTGACAGCACTAGGTGACAGACAGAGGGTGACAGGGAAAAAGTGATGACAGGGAGAGGGTGACGACAGGGAAAGGGTGACAGCACTGGGTGACGGAGAGAGGGTGACAAAGGGTGACAAGGAGAGGGTAACAGCAGTGGGTGATGCCAAGAGACAGTGAAAGCAGTGGGTGACAGGAAGAAAATGAACAATGGGTGAGAGGGACAGGGTGACGACAGGCAGAGAGAGACAACCAGTGGGTGACAGGGAGAGGGAGACAGCCATTGGGTGACAGGGAGAGGGAGACAAACAGTGGGTGACAGGGAGAGGGAGACAGCCAGTGGGTGACAAGGAGAGGGTGACGACAGAGTGAGGAACACCGCACTAGGCGACAGGGAGAGGGTGACAGCACTAGGTGACAGGGGAGGGTGACAACAGGGAGAGGAAGACAGCACTAGGTTACAGGGAGAGGGTGACAGCACTAGGTGACAGGGGAGGGTGACGACAGGGAGAGGGTGACAGCACTAGGTGACAGGGAGAGGGTGACAGGGAGAGTGAGGGCAACCGCACTAGGTGACAGGGGAGAGTGACGACAGGGAGAGGGTGACAGCACTAGTTGACATGGGGAGGGTGATGACAGAGAGGGTGACAGCACTAGGTGACAGAGGGTGATGACAGAGTGACCAATGGGTGAAAGGGACAGGGTGACGACAGGCAGAGGGAGACAACCAGTGGGTGACAGGGAGAGGGAGACAGCCAGTGGGTGACAGGTAGAGGGTGACGACAGAGTGAGGGCCACCGCACTAGGTGACAGGGGAGGGTGATGACAGGGAGAGGGTGACAGCACTAGGTGACAGGGAGAGGGTGACAGCACTAGGTGACAGGGGAGGGTGACGACAGGGAGAGGGTGACAGCACTAGGTGACAGGGAGAGGGTGACAGGGAGAGTGAGGGCAACCGCACTAGGTGACAGGGGAGGGTGACGACAGGGAGAGGGTGACAGACAAGGAGAGGGTGACAGCACTAGTTGACATGGGGAGGGTGATGACAGAGAGGGTGACAGCACTAGGTGACAGAGGGTGATGACAGAGTGACCAATGGGTGAAAGGGACAGGGTGACGACAGGCAGAGGGAGACAGGTAGAGGGTGACGACAGAGTGAGGGTGACAGCACTAGGTGACAGGTTGTTGGTGATGACAGGGAGAGGGTGATGATAGGGAGAGAATGATGACAGGGTGAGAGGGCGACAGCACTAGGTGACAGACAGAGGGTGACAGGGAAAAGAGATGACAGGGAGAGGGTGAAAGCACTAGGTGACAGGGAGAGAGTGACGACAGGGAAAGGGTGACAGCACAGGGTGACGGAGAGAGGGTGACAAAGGGTGACAAGGAGAGGGTAACAGCAGTGGGTGATGCCAAGAGACAGTGAAAGCAGTGGGTGACTGGAAGAAAATGAACAATGGGTGAGAGGGACAGGGTGACGACAGGCAGAGAGAGACAACCAGTGGGTGACAGGGAGAGGGAGACAGCCATTGGGTGACAGGGAGAGGGAGACAACCAGTGGGTGACAGGGAGAGGGAGACAGCCAGTGGGTGACAGGTAGAGGGTGACGACAGAGCGAGGGCCACCGCACTAGGTGACAGGGGAGGGTGACGACAGGGAGAGGGTGGCAGAACTAGGTGACAGGGAGAGGGTGACAGGACAGCACTTGGTGACAGGGGAGGGTGACGACAGGGAGAGGGTGACAGCACTAGGTGACAGGGAGAGGGTGACAGGGAGAGTGAGGGCAACCGCACTAGGTGACAGGGAGAGGGTGACAGCACTAGGTGACAGGGGAGGGTGACGACAGGGAGAGGGTGACAGCACTAGGTGACAGGGAGATGGTGACGACAGGGAGAGGGTGACAGCCAGGGCCGCCATCAGGTGGGGACCGCCGGGCCTCAAGTCCCGGGCCCGGAGAGAGCAGAGACAGAGGGGGGCCCGGGGGGCTGCGGCAGCCATGGAGTACTGATATAATGCCTGAAGCTGACAGTGCCTGATGTATTACAATAACAAATATGGTGCCGTCCGCGAGCCAGTCGAAGCTCGCGGACCGGCAGCCAATCAGGAGCGGATGCTCCTGATTGGCTGCCGGTCCACGAGCTCCGGCTCCCAGACCGGCAGCCAATCAGGAGCAGACGCTCCTGATTGGCTGCTGGTCTGCAGACTTTGATTGGCTTGGGCCCGGCACCATGTGTGAAATGCCGGTGGGTGCAGCAGAAGTGCACAGTTCCAGTCACAGTGCCTGAGCGATTCTGATATGCCGTCACCGCGCCAACTGAAGAAGCACAATCCAGGTACTACATAGTGCCTGACCTTGCCCTGTGCTGCCCCTCCTGTTCTAGCCAGCCCTCCCTACCCTGTCCCCCCCTTTCTGCCCTGAGCCTCCCCAGCTAGTCCAGCCAGTCTTCCCTGTCCTTCTCCTAGTCTAGACAGCCTTCCCTGTCATGTCCCTCCCCCCAGTCCAGACAGCCCTCTCTGCTCTGTGCATCTCCCCCTAGTCAGCCAGCCACCCCTGTCTGACCCCCCCATCCAGCCAGCCCTCCCTACCCTGTCCCCCACTCTCTGCCCTGAGCCTCCCCCTACTCCAGCCAGCCTTCCCTGTTCCCTCCTAGTCCACCTAAACTTCCCTGCCCTGTGCGTCTCCCCCCTAGTACAGCTAGCCGTCACTGTCTTTCCCCCCCTGTGTACTTCGTCAGTACCGGGCCCCACAAATTTTGATGGCAGCCCTGGTGACAGCACTAGTTGACATGGGGAGGGTGATGACAGAGAGGGTGACAGCACTAGGTGACAGAGGGTGATGACAGAGTGACCAATGGGTGAAAGGGACAGGGTGACGACAGGCAGAGGGAGACAACCAGTGGGTGACAGGGAGAGGGAGACAGCCAGTGGGTGACAGGTAGAGGGTGACGACAGAGTGAGGGCCACCGCACTAGGTGACAGGGGAGGGTGATGACAGGGAGAGGGTGACAGCACTAGGTGACAGGGAGAGGGTGACAGCACTAGGTGACAGGGGAGGGTGACGACAGGGAGAGGGTGACAGCACTAGGTGACAGGGGAGGGTGACGACAGGGAGAGGGTGACAGCACTAGGTGACAGGGAGAGGGTGACAGGGAGAGTGAGGGCTACCGCACTAGGTGACAGGGGAGGGTGACGACAGGGAGAGGGTGACAGCACTAGTTGACATGGGGAGGGTGATGACAGAGAGGGTGACAGCACTAGGTGACAGAGGGTGATGACAGAGTGACCAATGGGTGAAAGGGACAGGGTGACGACAGGCAGAGGGAGACAACCAGTGGGTGACAGGGAGAGGGAGACAGCCAGTGGGTGACAGGTAGAGGGTGACGACAGAGTGAGGGCCACTGCACTAGGTGACAGGGGAGGGTGATGACAGGGAGAGGGTGACAGCACTAGGTGACAGGGAGAGGGTGACAGCACTAGGTGACAGGGGAGGGTGACGACAGGGAGAGGGTGACAGCACTAGGTGACAGGGAGAGGGTGACAGCACTAGTTGACAGGGGAGGGTGACGACAGGGAGAGGGTGACAGCACTAGGTGACAGGGAGAGGGTGACAGGGAGAGTGAGGGCTACCGCACTAGGTGACAGGGGAGGGTGACGACAGGGAGAGGGTGACAGCACTAGTTGACATGGGGAGGGTGATGACAGAGAGGGTGACAGCACTAGGTGACAGAGGGTGATGACAGAGTGACCAATGGGTGAAAGGGACAGGGTGACGACAGGCAGAGGGAGACAACCAGTGGGTGACAGGGAGAGGGAGACAGCCAGTGGGTGACAGGTAGAGGGTGACGACAGAGTGAGGGCCACTGCACTAGGTGACAGGGGAGGGTGATGACAGGGAGAGGGTGACAGCACTAGGTGACAGGGAGAGGGTGACAGCACTAGGTGACAGGGGAGGGTGACAGCACTAGGTGACAGAGGAGGGTGACGACAGGGAGAGGGTGACAGCACTAGGTGACAGGGAGAGGGTGACAGCACTAGGTGACGGAGAGGGTGATGACAGAGAGGGTGACAGCACTAGGTGACAGAGGGTGATGACAGAGTGACCAATGGGTGAAAGGGACAGGGTGACGACAGGTAGAGGGTGACGATAGAGTGAGGGTGACAGCACTAGGTGACAGGGAGAGGGTGACAGCACAAGGTGACAGAGGGTGATGACAGAGAGGGTGACAGCACTAGGTGACGGGGAGGGTGATGACAGCGTGAAAGCACTAGGTGACAGGGGAGGGTGACGACAGGGAGAGGGTGACAGCACTAGGTGACAGGGGGAGGGTGACAGCACTACATGACAGAGGGTGACGACAGGGAGAGGGTGACAGCACTAGGTGACAGGGGGAGGGTGACAGCACTACATGACAGAGGGTGACGACAGGGAGAGGGTGGCAGTACTAGGTGACAGGGAGAGTGTGACGCCAGGAGACGGTGACAGGGAAAGAAAGAATGACCAATGGGTGACAGTGACAGGGTGATGACAGGAAGAGGGTGACGGCCAGTGCATGATAAATACAAAATAAATTAAATTGTCTTACCTGGGACTGCAGCGCGTGGATGGCTCCTCCTAACCTTGGAACACGCCGGGGATGGTTACGAGTTTGTAACGTCAGATCCCCGGCATCCAAGCAGCAGCACAGCCAGAGGAAGCTGGGGTTGGAGGGGAGGAGCGGGGAGGAGAGGGGAGAGCGTGGCCCCTCCTCCTCTTCCAGCCGGGCACAGACTCTTAAGCTGTGTCACTCTGAGGGGGAGGAGATCAGGAGAGGGGAGGAGAAGAGAGCGGCCACTCCTCCCCCTCCAGCCGTGCCCTGCCTGCTGTCAATCAATAAAGTATGGGCCGATGTTCCGGCAGCGGCTGTGGTTGGCTGCCGCTGCGCAGCGGCATATGAGTCAGTGTGACTCATTGTAACTCCGGCAGCTTTGGGGGACAGCAGCTCAGCGGCGGGACAGATGACGCCCTTACTACTTGGCGCCATACGCGGCTGCATACTCGGCGTAATGGGCCGGCTGGCCCTGGTCAGAACCCACAGAGAATTAAAAGCAGATTAGCTGCCCTTTTATATCCAGTCTATGTGCATATCAGCCTGCATGGAATGTCCTAATCATGTTAGCCAGACCACACATTTACCAGCATGGAGCTTGGGCACTTTTAGGAAAAGAGACGCACAGACACGCCTGCGTTCGCACCACCACACCCCCGTTACCATCGACCACCCCCTGTCACCACCCACAAACGGCACGACCTGTCACTCATTCCAGCGGAGCGTCTGTGTATAGGGTGTGAATGCTTCCCGACTAGTTTGCACACGCGAACAGCGCAGGGGCACCTACAGCCACGCCGGGGTCGGGTGAAGAAGGGGCGTGACCTAATCGTGGGAGGCATGGCCACACCCACTTAGCGAAAAAAATTAAAACATTTGCAGCGTGCTGGGGAGGGGGGCGCTGTGAGCCCCTCAGCCCGGCGCATAGCCAGTGGGGGGGGCGCGATCAGTGTGATCGCTCTCCCCACAGGCATAGGAGACTGCTGTGGCTGCTACTTAGCAGCTGTGAGCAGTCTCCCAGTGCAGCCCAGCACAGAGCAACGTGTGCTGGGCTGCTTTGCTGTAAGAGGGAGGGGAGAGCGGCGCTGGACCCGGGCCCCCACCATTCCCCTCCAGCAAGCCCGGCCCGGGTAATCAGTACCTGCTCCCCCCCTCTCAGCCCCCTTGGCACTGCGTCTTATACACATGAACACATTGCAAACATCGGCAGGCTACGTGCGAACGCAGCCTAGCGAATGGGTCTGAATGAGGCCCATAGTATTAAGGTCTTTATAGCTCACAACCTCTCTGTCTATTATGTCTGTCCCTTCTCTGTCTATCCTGCTTGTAACTGTTGTGTTTTATGCTGCTATTTTATTTGACTGTTTCCTGCTATATTCAATTTATACCTAAAAATTAGAGATGTGCGGGTCCGGTTTTCAGTGAAACGACAGCAACTGAATTTATGGGATCCTAGTTCGAAATACCTTTGGGGTACCGAGTCGAACCGAGTCCCGGGACGGTTCTTCCCGCGATTCGGAACTTGAGTTTTGGATTGCATGCTAAAAGGTCAAAATGATGTAATTTCAGCAAGTTTTTTTATTTATTTATTTTAAAAAATAAAACAGATCCAAAACCAATACACGTGAGGGTGGTTTTTCAAAACCAAAACACAGAGATGAATCTGGATTAAAACCCAAAACACAGGAGTCGGCGCACATCTCTAATAAAAATACATAATCTGTACTTGTTTTGTGCTATGTGTCATTGTACCTTTATAACTCATACTTGTGTTTGTATTCATGTTTTTGTATGCTGACTGTCCGGCACTCAGTTCTGGTGACTTTTTTATTTTTTTTACCAATAATATGTGCACCCAATAAACATTTCCACTGCAGTTAATCAAAAAAAATTTAAGTCATGGATTTTATATTAAATTAATAAAAATCACTTAAAAATATATATTTTTTGTTTCAATTATTTGTCCATGCGTGTGATAACTTATTAACTTATCTGAAGTCATGATGAACCCTTGCTCAGTATATATTGGTAGGAAATTTAAACTTGTGGGGACGAGATGGATTGTAGACTCCCCCAAGACTTTGCCTCTAGTGACAGGCAATCACAAGTGATAAAGGTCTAGTAGGGCTACACCAACACAGCTGTCTGTCCAGATGTCAGAAGGATGGACATTGGACCATCTCAATATGAAACAAGATGATACTCCTTTATTTACTTCATTGCACCTGGTAAATCAAGCACACCCTGCATCTATTGTAGATATACCACTGTCCAGATCCCCCAACAAGCTTGGGCCTAGGTAATTACCCCCCTCTTGCATATACTCTCAGAGTCTAAAAGCTACTAAGTTATGTAGAGTTATTAGAAAACAGCAGAACAGTAACTTGCTGCAGAAAGCTATACAGAGAAATGGCAGGTGAAGTTCAATAAGGAGAAATGTATGGCTATGCACATAGGCATTGTGAACTATTATGTGTTTTATGCCTAGCATAGGATACAGCTTGAGAGATCTTAAATAAGATCTTCTGAATATTAGTAAGTAAGTCTCGCTGTGCTGTAAGATGAAACATAATGTTACCATTTTATAGGTTGCTAGTTAGCAAACGTATAGAATTTTAGTGCCAGTCTACAAGTAGGCTATCAAGTAGGAGAACTTGAGAGGGGTCAGAGCTGGGTAACCTCATAGGGAAATGTAATGGATAAACCATATACAGTACAATACCAAATACTGGTGGCATATTCCATCTAGTAGCACAGTGATACTTATGAATATGACGCCGATACTTACCTGTCCGGCGATGTCCAGCATTGTCCTCCTGCCAAGCAGTATCCTCTGGGGCAAAATTCTCCTCTCTTTGTTTATCATTATTCAATTTTCATTTTCTTTTAAAAATGTACAAATTTTCCACTAAACAGGTGAATCTGGCAGCATTAGTTCTGATTTTATTTCCATTTATTTCCATTGAATTTATTGTAAAATGCATGGGGGCCGATTGAGACCCATAAGCTGTGCTCTCTCGCAGCCGCCATGGTGCGGATATGCAAATGGCGCGATCGCACAGCCAGGCGAAAGGACGCCCTCTATGTCTTAGAGAGCAACGGCAGAATAATTGCACACCGGTATTTCTTTTTTAGCACAGGTCATCTCCAGGAAGTGTATGATTACTCAGTAACATCGAGATCCATCGGAGCTGCACGCAGCGCTTGAGGTAGACCCTACCCTGCCGCAAGCACTGCGATCACTGCAGGCTGAAATACAACCAGGTGACGTGTACAATGACGCTTCCATGCTAATTATGCACGCCCAAAGAACACCGTTTTGATGCTCAGACACGCCTGCGTTCGCAGAACCAATCCCCCGTGTTCCAGGACCTTCCCCTGTTACCACCCACAACGGCACTATCTGTCACTCAAAGTAGTGCTCCGTCTGCGGACTTCTAGCGAGCACTTCTCCATCGCACAGACTGGTTCATGCATGCGTATTTTGACCATCGCCCATAGCGAGCGCACGTGGCTTAGCATCCGGGTCTGAATCGGCCCCATGGTACCATAGGTGCTTCAACCATTGAAATCTACAATGACGGGGGGCTGGGTATGTAGGGGAACATGTCCATTTAGGGCTAAATGGGAGATTCTGTAGCTAAGTAGCAGGGACATAACTAGGTATTTGAAGGCCCCATAGCAAAAGTGTGTAAGGGCCCCTATGTACCACCCAATAGTGAAAAATGTATATAACACATATAACTGTGACAAGGAAAATGGGCCCCCCTCAACTCTGGGGCCCATAGCAACTACACCCCTTGCAGCTATGGTAGTAACATCCATGCTAAGGAGTCCCCAGCAACACAGACGTTGGTAAAATGCTACAATTGGTGGAATAAATGGGCATAGCGGCATAATGGCTCCGATCCTGTGCTAAGTATTCAATGTATTTACTATTCATTATTTGTGTGATTTACGTTAGATCATACTCACTCCATATCAGGGACACCAAGAAGACCAAGGACAAGTAATGCTCCAGGTGAGTTACCCTCATTCCGGCATCCGAACTTCCGTGATCTACATTCACTGATGATCCATATAAGCTGCAATATAATATTGTTGCAGATAAGTTCCGAGCATATTTTATCTTTTACATGAATTTAATTTTAGTGACTTTACACACAATTTATTCAGAGCCATACGCATCGTAGTCACATATCCATTTGGGGCTGGGTGGGTGTATTACACAAGAACCCATTATGTTTAGGGATGTGCGCCGATCCCCATGTTTTGATTTTGGATCTGCATCTCCTTCAAGGTTTTGGATCTGGATTTGGTTTTAGCAAAACCACCCTCAAGTGTTTTGGTTTTGGTTTTGGATCTGGATTTAAAAAAAAAATAGATAAAAAGTTTTAAACACAGCTAAAATCATGTAATGTATGCAATCCAAAACCCGAAATGCGGATTTAAAATCTGAATTCCGAACCGCAAAAAGGTTAGAACCGTGACCCAGATTTACCCGGATTCACAAAATTCAGGTGGATTCGGATTTCTGGAGAACCGAACCGCACATCTCTAATTATGATTCAAGTCATCTATTTGGGGGTATATGAAAAGATGAAGTATCAAGTGGATAACCACCGTATGATTATCATGGAAACTATCTGGAAACAAACTGGATACCGTTTTCAGATAATAAGCACATTCATTGTATTTTATCGCATAGTAACAGCGCCACTGGTCATTGAGTAGAAGCCACAAACTTATACACATCAAAATAGGGAATCCCTTTATGACTTTGTATTAGTAATCTAACATTAATCAGGTTTAAGATCTGACATTATTAACTAATTAACTCCTTAATTAACATCAGAGATTCTGAATCAGTAAATGGTAATTGAATGCTCTCTGTGAAAATTGTCCATAGAAACTGTTACTATTTTGTTCTTTTTTAATGCAGATGATCCTTTGTCCACAATATACAACAACACATCTGAGAAAGGAAATGATTTTTCGCTATTGGTTTATGGGACATATGAATAACAAGATCTATGTCACGATTCCATTAATTAATGTCTGAGAAATAAAGACCTGTATTCAGTCATTCAGAGGAAAAATGTATGTTTAATGATTTTTGTGGATTTTTAAGATGTCATTGTCACAAAGAATACAATTCATTGAGGTCAACCTATGAGCTCCAAGCAGCCTGTATGTTTTCTTATTACACTAATATTCTTTTCTTTTTGAACACAGTTCTGTTTTTTATATTTCACTGTTTTAGTGCCCAAATATAGGCCCCCATTTACTAACCACTTTTATCACCAAAACAAGTGATAAATGTCACTGTGTATGATAAATGATGCTCCAGCCAATCAGCTCCCAACTTTCATTTTTCTAACAGCTGACAGTTGGGAGATGATTGGCTGGAGCATCATTTATCATAGACAGTGAAATTTATCACTCGTTTTGGTGCAAAAACTTGTTAGTAAATGAGACCCATAGACTTTTAGAAGTTGAAAAATAAAGGTTAAGTTTTAATTTAACTGCATCAGTCTATGACAATCCTTTTTCTTCTCGTTTGTTTAGTAGCCAGGAAGCCAATCAGGAATGGCTTCTTACAGAGACAGGCTGAGCAGTGTAAAACTGAGTACACATTAAGCGACTTGCAAACAATGCAATGTCGTTAACGATTTCCCCTGAACTCCCCAGAACAACTGGACTAGCGATAAAGTGCATACACACTGTGCAATTTTACCAGTGATCAAATGTTCATTGGCTGAGAGAGGCGGAGGCTCGCCTCTCTCAGCCAATAAATGCAGAGCCCAGGCATTTCTAAAGAGAATGCCACGGCTGAGCTGTCTTTCGGGAAGTACCATCCTTAGAGAACGGTACTTATGTTCGTGGATCAGATTTTTTGTTTGTTTGCTTTAAGAAGATGGTGGATGCCTACCTGGACCAAAGAGGAAGTGATCTACGCTAGGAATAGGTGAGTATGGACTTTTTTTTTACAGGTGTCGTGGATTCTATTGGACAAGGGGATGTGAATGGCTACAGGGATTCTAGGTGATTATGTGTGAATGTGAGTGTGCATGTAGGGATTCTAGGTGAGTATGTGTGAATGTGAGTGTGCATGTATGTTTTAATAAAATTATACTGATCTGGTGTGTTTGTCTTGTGTTTAGGTTAATAATTATTTTGCAGGTGAACTACAGCTACCAGCAGGCCCTTAATGCCCCGCATGCTGGCACTTGTGGTCCTTCAAGTACCAGCATGCGGGCAAGGCTTGCAGGGACCTGTAGTTCTCCAGCAAAAGACAATATTATCTCATCTATCTTTTACACAACACTAGACACAAATCAACCCAGCACCCACTGGCCAGGAATGTCTGGGATTGCCTCGGGCTATCAGCCCAGGCTTGTGGTACCTTGCAGACCTCTTTATTGGGGGGTCCCCATCTCCCCAGGGATCCCCGGCTTGGGCTGACTAGCGGTCAAAGGTGAAAGGGTTTCTCTGGCTGTGACATTACACCCCTGCTTAAAAGAGTCCAGTGCTGGTTATGGAAACTACAGAGGACCCCTACTCATTTTGTCCCCTTTATTTCCAAAACCAGGAACAGCTCGCTGAGCCCAGTGCAGTTTGTGCTAAATACAGGGAACCTCTACATCTTTTGTCTCCCATATTTCCACTACCAGAACTGGCTCTGTGAAGTCCAGGGTTGGTTGTGCTTTTAGGGGAGGGCCCTACTTAATTTTTTAAAAATTTTACATTTTACAAGCTTTTTACACATTCACTTAGCTCACTGATCTGTGCATGCATCTGTGTCAGCAGGTATGAGAGAGGAGTGGGAATGCCTGTCAAGTGACGTCCGCATCGTGCAGGTCTGAACAATATATCGTTCATCGTTCGGTAGAGTGGAATCGTCATTGAGACTGACAGATCTTCCTGCATGTACAAAAGATCTGAAGATGTGACCAACAAACTGCGGGAACACGCATTGGGAGTGTCATAGAGTGTACACACTGGATGATATGAACGATTTGTCATTCCAATGCATCGGAATCGGCCAAATCATCAATATATCATCTAGTGTGTAGGGGCCTTAAGAGTCCGCTACTGATTGGCTAGCCAGGTATTAAGTTTCCATGTTTATCTGAGCTTATCTCATTATGTGTAGGATGCTCCTTGGTACAGCTTTGTGGGGTCAATGGGGGTTTTGTTTTTATTCAGTATGGGATATGCAAGTTAACAGGGGATTACTTTGTATCAAAACCTAATTAAGAAGTTAGATAAGTATTGCACTTTTACTAATATTGGATCTATTATTATTTGTGTATTGTATGTTCCATTTATAAGTATCATCACAGCTTTGTAGTTACATATAATCTCCCCTGCAGAGCATTGCAAATATTATTGAGGTTGGTAAGATTATTTT
Organism: Taudactylus pleione; assembly: GCA_031769625.1. Classification (NCBI taxonomy): domain Eukaryota; kingdom Metazoa; phylum Chordata; class Amphibia; order Anura; family Myobatrachidae; genus Taudactylus; species Taudactylus pleione. Next base: position 2,013,031 of record JAUIMM010000107.1, read on the forward strand.
ACTATAGTGAATGCTAGTTTTAGTTAGCCATGAAGAAACAGATAACATAGATAGTCCTTTCTTGAATCAAATTAGTTTACAATATAATTTATTATAATATTTTGTCGATTCTATTTATAAAGGAAGATGTTAGGGAAAAACCTCTGCACTGTTATTTTATTATACCTAAACCAAGAATAGCATGGTCAGGACTTGTCCACATTTAGAAGGTCAACAGTCAGAATGTTGACTTCAAAATTTAAACAGGTTCTGAATGTCGACGACCACCATGTTGACATACAACTAGATAGTTTTGGTTAAAATTTTGACACGCTCAAAATGTTGACATGTGATTTTTTTGCTTATTTTAGCCTAACAATAAAGCAAACCTCTAAAATAACTTTAACCCTGTGCCTAACACACCCTAAACCTAACAATAACACTATGCCTAACACACCCTAAACCTAACAATAACACTATGCCTAACACACCCTAAACCTAACAATAACCCTGTGCCTAACACAACTATAAAACTAACAATAACCCTATGCCTAATACAACCTTAAACCTAACAATAACCCTATGCCTAACACACCCTAAACCTAACAATAACACTATGCCTAACGCAAACCTAACAATAACCCTGTGCCTAACACAACCCTAAACTTAACAATAACACTATGCCTAACACACCCTAAACCTAACAATAACCCTGTGCCTAACACAACCCTAAACCTAACAATAACCCTATACCTAACACAACCCTAAACCTAAGCCTACCTCTAAACTTAACCCTAAAAATAAATGAAAAAAAAACCCATATGTCGACATCATGGTGTTGTCGACATTGTAGCCATGTCGACCTAATTGTATCGCAACATGATGGTTGTCACCCTAGTCTCCATGTCGCCAAACTGGCTGTCGACATTCATAACCTGATGACATTCTAGTGTTGACATATCCAAATATAAAAGTACATTTTGCGCCACCTAAATATTTCTGTATAAATAGGGGTGTTAAATGCATTGTAATTCTGTATTGATTTACATAAATTAAAAGAAATCCAAGTTATATTGTTCACAAACCCTGATTATTCCTCTAGCAGTGGAGGTGAAACCCTGGCACTCCAGCTGCTGTGTTACTACATATCCCAGCATGCACTGCCAGAGTTTTGCTATTAGGGAATGCTAAAACTGTGGCAGGGAACGCTGGGATATGTAGTCCCACAGCAGCTGGTGTGCCAGGGTTCCCCACCACTGCGAGTCTATTTGGAAAAGAATCACATTCTCAGCAGTTCAAATCAAGAGTTACATTGTTTCATTCAGGGTTACAGTATATCTACTCTTTCTATATTTGATACAATGTGCCAGATAGAGCTACAGGTGTACCTGCTAAGATATCTATTTGTTGTGGGTATGTCCAGTATGTGAATTAGATATCACATTGACAAATGTAGCTAAACAGATATAACACAGTAATTATAATTAGGTATCTTTAAACTTCAGAATTATAAAGAGATAACAAAAAAAATTGTCCTATAGTCTTTGATTATAAATGTTGACAAAAGCAAATTAGTTAGGTTTACTTTGACCTGTAACTTAGATTTGATTATTTGTATCCTTCTAATTAACCAATTGTAAAGTATTGTGAATAATTTACTTCTATCATTATTTGTTGGAAGATGAAAAAAACTGTCCACATATACTGTACGTCACGGTGTTTAAGTACTGTGTTAGGAAGATGCCCTATAGCAGGGATGGGGAACCTCAGGCCCGGGGGCCATATAAGGCCCCCGGAATCATTTGATCTGGCCCTTTGAGCTTTTTTCTGCTAGCCTCATCCGGCTAGCAGGGTGCCTAGAATGGCACCCTGCAGCCAGAATCTATGTAGCAGTGCCACCTGGAGCGTCCTTAGGACGCTTCAGACAATCACACTGCTGCCCTTACAGCTCGCAGCATTGCTGTAATCACCGGCGATTTTGGCCCCTGTTAGTGATGGGGGTGCAGCTATCTTATTGACATTCAGACTGTGGTCAAGCACAAAGGAAACGGATAAAATTGTGTCCTAATACACCTAGTGTATTTGCGTTATATGTAGCTAGAGGTCTGGCACGACTGAAACGCTGTGCGACAGAAAGCTTACCAAAATTTTCCATCTTAGTATCATAGCAGACAAAGCGATAAAAACAATGTAGCAGAGGTGCTGGGCTGTGACGTTACTCACAGGAATTGGTATAACACATGTACAAAGTCACAGATCATTCAGACTCAGGGGGGTATTTAATTAGGAGCGAAAAGTCTGTGCTGGACTTTTTGCTCCACATCGGAGGTTTGACGGGGATAAAGTATCGGGAGCGTGCCCTTTTTATACCCGTATTCAATTAGGGATGAGCAAAAACGGGAGCCTGCTGAAAGGTAAGTATCGCAAAAAATAGGGAATTTTCGGGAAATGTTCCTGGGACCCCCCTAAAGATGTCCAGACATGTGGGATCACTATGGGTACCGCCGTTTTGGCTGCTGAAGGGAAGTCGGGATTTTAAATAGCCGTGGCAGGTGCATAAATGCGCCTGTGAAGAAGTGATGAAGAAGAGCATTTAGGAATTTATTTGGGGAAAAATAACTATGGGCATCAAATTTGGGGTACATGAAAATGGGTGCAAGCATATTTTTAAGTCCCTAAAATTATTTTTAAAAATTCTTCAAAAATGCACATGCCGCTACTAGCTGCAATGAAGAAAACACCTGCCGCATACTTGGGATCCCCTCTGGAATTAATTTCGGCACTTCAGAAGTCTGTCTCCCTTTTTTTTTTCACCCCAAAATGAAACTTCCTTTTTTGGGGTGTTCGATTTTATTTAAAAACATTTTTTGACACAGATCATTTTAGGGGCCATTCCCAGGGGTGCAGGATATTTTTTTTAAGCCTACATGCCTAAACCCCAATTCTGCAATTTTTTCGCCATGTAGAACATGGTGAAAACTTATCCTCGTTTTTTTACAAAGACTTTTTGTAGCGGTGAAAAGTCTTTGTAATCGAATAGAGGGATAATTGAAATAGGCGAAAATGACGTCATCGGCGATATATTATTGGCGATAATGGCTTTTCGCAGCCAAATTGAATACTGCCCTATGTCGCACACAGATGTACAAGTACAGCAAGACCCAATGGTCAGCATACATAACAATGTAGTTTTATCGCTTCCAGTTGTCTTAATTAGATGCATATTTTATGCATCAAAGACGCTTAGTTTGGCCGAGTTGCATGAGACCGGTGTGCCGAGAGGGGCTGTTTGGCATGACTTGAGCCACAGTGTATAAGGGCACATGTGTATATAGAATCTGACATGCCAACCTAGTAATAATGTGATGTAAAGCTTTGTCACTGCGTCGGCTTTAGAACTTTAAAATTATGTTTTACCATCGCATTAAAACCATGTCGGCATGTCATGTTTGATATACCGCTGTAGCCTTGTGCTTGTCGGCATTCTGAATGCTGATAAGCCATTCTGATCCGCATTATATTTTTGTAAAACTATTTAAAAAAACACTCAAAAATCCACTAGTTGGAAATACATCCAACTATTTGCACAAATCCAACAAGATATAATTTTGTTGGGGTGAACAAGATGCCCTATTAGAATATAATTACACATGTACACAAAGAGATTTTAATATTATGTTATGGCTACTGAAATTTATAATTTAAAGAAATTCATTTAATAAAAAATGGCGCTCCGTTGACCACATAGCCAAGAGTTTTATATGCAGATTATATTCAATTAAAGCTAGAGCACATATGTTATACATTCCATTTATGAAGATATAGAAATATTTATATCCATATAGTGCAATAAAAAAGGTATTATATGAAAATGTACTCAACCTATTGCTAAGAGATTAGCGATAAATTCACATTTTCACAGCAATAGAAATTGTGAAATTAAACGATTAAAGACTAATTTTAGACAACATTTTACAAAATTTGATTGAGGCTTTGGGTAATATTTTTGGGATTTCAGAAACATTATCGATATTTTAAAGATTAGATTCTGATGGCCTGTCAAATATTTCTGACTACACAAACTAGTTCACTATTTAAATGTATGTACTGGTGGAAGCAACTTTTACATTGTTGTAATATTTGTTTATTAGTCTCTGCCTCAATTTAATACTTGTCACATATTTTGTCTCATTTTTGTACCTCCTTTTATTTTTGAGTGTGTCAATAGACTCTTTTTCCTTTTTATCATATAGATTTTATATCTGCTTTTCTAATTCCTTCCAACAGGTGGCAGTAAGAAGCTTACAGATCATGTTAATATATATATATATATATATATATATATATATATATATATATATATATTATAGCATACTGTTACAGTATTTTGCATTTGCCTGTTATCCTGACAGTCTTTGTTTTTTATTTTATTTGCTTATCATTGTCTTTGTGTTTCTAAGCTTATTAAGCATAAATAAATAATTAATTTAGATGTCGCAAACATGCTAATAATCAGTTTTCATATCAAAGTGTTGTATGGTTTTCTGTGTTAAAATATCTTTTACAATACATGATACCACTGGTAGCTCAGATGTCAAACAATGTTCCCACTGACATACTATTTTGGGTTCTTGTATTCCAAATGAAATAATAAAGGTATAATGTTATTCAGGAGTCACATATACAAAGAAGAAAAGTAAGTAGCTTTAATGGGTGCACTGGGACCCATATTGTTAATTTAAAATGTAATATTTTTAATAGGTATGCATTAAAATCTCACTATATTAAATTTGCTAAGATGATGAAATATAAAAAGAGAGAATTGTGCAAAAGAGATGAAATTTAATGTGTACAATAAAATATGCAAAACAAAACCGTTGTCAATTTGTCATTCTTTCAATATGATCAGTGTTTAGTAGCACAGTGGTTCATTACTTACTATAGTTTATTCTGTTATTTATGTTGCAAATAATAAGGCTAAAAGCTAAAGGCTAAGGACCTTATTCAGAGTCGGTCGTGAGCGCCGATGCGCTCGTAACCGACTCGATGGTTAGTCCTGCGAAACTCTGTCACTCCAGAGCTCGTTACCAAAGGGGTGGCTGTCGATGTTGATCGACAGCTCGCCCCGTTTGGTAGGTGGGCCGGGGAGGTGGTTTCCAAAACGTTTGCCATTTTGTGGGCGGCCGCACTGACCTCAGCAGTGACGTCAGTGGGAAGCTTCCTGCTCTTTCAGGGAAGAAAGCTCCCTGAAGCTTACGAGTGCCCAGACCCAACCTTAGGGTCTGGTTGTAACCCCTGATGGTCGCGATGGTGATCATCATCGCGACCATCAACCTGGTCGGTCGTTAAGCTGTGGGTGGTAACCCACAGTTTAACGATCAACAAGGAGGTGGCCGTTCAGGATGCAAGCAGCCGCCCTGATTCAGTGCGACCGCTTGCATCTAACGACCACCTCTGAATGAGGTTCTAAATGCCTTTATCAGCTCCTAGAAGGAAGTGGAAAATTGTATCAAACAATACAGTGACTAATATTGTGTATAGTCAGTATTCCAAACTGATACAATGTCTTCTCTTCCTATACTTAGATGTCTTATCCTTATGTATTGCCATGCAATGCTTACAGTGAATATTTGCTAGCTATGCAGTATACACCGTCGGGTGACAGAGATTTCCTGGCCTCTTCCAGTAAACTGCAGCGGCCGGCTGCGGGACCCTATGGGTCACGACAGCCAGCCGACGGTACACAGATTAACCAATGCTGCGTTGAACATTGCAGCTTGGATAAGTAATGCACAGGAGGTGCGATGCCCCTGCATTATTACCATATCTGCAAGGATCGCAATTGCAAAGCTGCCTATGTGCATAAATCATATATCTATAGCCTGAGTGCAGCTTTGCAATTACTATCCTTACAGAATCAGGCCCTCATTGTAGAATATACATAGTATAGAAAAGACTAGAGCTCATTCAGACCTGATCGCAAGATGTGGCCAATCGCTGGCAAAAAAATGGCCAGATATTTAAATTAGCGCTCTCTCTGCATGGCTTTAGGACGCCCTCTATATCTTAGCGAGCTACGGCACTGAGCGCTCACTAGGTCATAAAGACACCCCCTTTCCACTCGCAACACACGTCATCTCTGGGAATTGTAGGATTAATCAGTAACATCGACAGCCATCGGAGCTGCTCGCAGCCCTTGAGGTTGCCTTTCCCCGCCGCAAGCACTGCGATCAGTGCTGGCTGAAATACATGCAGGTGACGTGTACAATGACGCTACTTTGCTAATTATGCACACTCTTTAAATGGCGTTTTGGCAGCCTGACACGCCTGCGTCCACAACATCACTCCCCCGTTTACAAGCACCTTCCCCTGTTACCGCCCACAAACGGCACTATATGTCACTGAAACTAGCAGGCAGTCTGTGTACTACAAGCGCACGATTCTCCATCGCTGAGACTGGCTTGCGCATACGCACTGAGCAACAATCGCCCGGCAGCGAGCGATCGTGCCTTAGCAACCAGGTATGACACAGGTCCTCAGTGTAAAATAGACTCAGTTTACAATAGACTCAGGGCCTGCTTCAGACCCGCTAGCAAGCGCAGAGTGCTCGCAAGTGGGTCAATGGTGTGCCAGTGCGCACGTGCGGCGTGTGCACTTCGTGTGCGCGAGCCCCGGAGTGAGTGCAAAAAGCACTCGCACTGTGGCTCACTACAATAGGGGCGGCTGTTGATGTTGATCGACAGCTCGCCCCATTTTGTAGGCGTGGCGGTGGGTGGCTTCACAAACGGAGGCGTTCCCAAGCGAACGCCTGCCATTTGTGGGCGGCCCCACTCACATCACCAGTTATGTCAGTGGGATAGCTTCTGGCTCTATTAGAGCCGGAAGCTCTCTGGGGCTTGCAGCAATGAGACCCTACCGCAAGGGTCTCGTCGCAAGCGCGATGGTCTTGACGCATGCGCAGAGCGAATTAATAGGCGGAGTGCATGTGTATTAGTGACTGCGTCCCTTGCTGAATCAGGCCTTCAGTGTACAAAATACTCAGCGTAGAATAGACTCAGTGTAGAATAGTCATAGTGTAGAATAGACTCAGCGTAGAATAGACTCAGTGTAGAATAGTCATAGTGTAGAATAGACTCAGTGTAGAATAGACTCAGTGTAGAATAGATTCAGTGTAGAATAGACTAAGGGCCTAATTCAGAGCCACCAAATGCTCTGAAAGAGTTCTCGCTCTGAATCAGGGCATTCTTTTTTTTGTGCGGCCTCCTGGCCGCTCGCATAGTTGTGGGTGACCACCCACAGCTATTGTGAGTGGCCAGGTGATGGTTGCGATGGTCTTGCGACGAGGTGATGGTTGGGCTTGCGACGAGACCCTTGCGGTAGGGTCTCATGGCCGCAAGCCCCAGTGGACTATTAGAGCAGGAAGTCCACCTACTGACATCACGAGTGATGTCAGTAGGGCCGCCCACAAACGGCTCTGTTTCCCCAGCAACCCCCCCTCCCTGCCTTCCAAATGGGGTGAGCTGTCGATCACCATCGACAGCCACCCCTATTGGATGCGAGCACCAGATCGAGTGCTTTTTGCGCTCGCTCCGGGGCTCACGCGTTCGCACTGGCCCACCATCGAACGGCTTTGCGAGTCTTATGCGCTTGCGAGCAGATCTGAATCAGGCCCTAAGTGTAGAATAGACTCAGTGTAGAATAGACACAGTGTAGAATAGACTCAGTGTAGAATAGACTCAGTGTAGAATAGACACAGCGTAGAATAGACTCAGTGTAAAATATATTCAGTGTAGAATAGACACAGTGTAGAATAGACAGTGTAGAATAGACAGTGTAGAATAGAGTCAGTGTAGAATAGACACAGTGTAGAGTAGTCACAGTGTAGAGTAGACACAGTGTAGAAAAGACATTGGGCCTGATTCAGAGCCGGACGCTATATGCGCTTGCTCGTTCAGAAAAAGGGGCTGGCTATTTAAATTGAGCGCTCGCTCTTTGCGGTCTGTTGACGCCTCTATGTCTGAGCGAGCGTCCAAAACATACGCTCGCTATTTTGTAAAGATGCCCCTTGGCCGTTCGCATCATACGTCATCTCCGCTATTTATTAGATTAATCGAGTACATCGAAAGGCGTATGAACTGCTCGCTATGATTGTGGTAGCATTTTCCTACCGCAATCATGCGAGCAGTTCAGGCTAAAAGACAACCAAGTGACGTGGCCGATGACGCTGCTTTAGTAATTATGCACACCCTTAAAACGCCCGTTTTGACCGTTTGGCACGCCTGCGTTCAGATCTCCACTCCCCGTTTTCAAGCACCTTCCCGTGTTACCACCCCCAAACGCCTCAGCCTGTCACTCAAATTAGCAGGCATTCGCTATTTTGCAAGCACACGATTTCCGACCGTACTGACTGGTTGGCGCATGCACATTACAACCCATATGCATGCGCAGATGTACGAACATCGCTCGGAGCGAACGAGCGGCCGCTTATGAGCGGCTCTGAATCAGGCCCATAGTGTAGAGTAGACTCAGTGTAGAATAGACAGTGTAGATTAGACTCAGTGTAGAGTAGACTCAGTGTAGAATAGACAGTGTAGAATAGACTCAGTGTAGAATAGACACAGTGTAGAATAGACATAGTGTAGAATAGACACAGTATAGAGTAGACAGTGTAGAGTAGACACAGTGTAGAATAGGCACATTGTAGAGTAGACTCAGTGTAGAATAGACACAGTGTAGAATAGACACAGTGTAGAATAGGCACAGTGTAGAGTAGACTCAGTGTAGAATAGACAGTGTAGAATAGACAGTGTAGAATAGACACAGTGTAGAGTAGACTCAGTGTAGAATAGGCACAGTGTAGAGTAGACTCAGTGTAGAATAGACAGTGTAGAATAGACACAGTGTAGAATAGACACAGTGTAGAGTAGACTCAGTGTAGAATAGACAGTGTAGAGTAGACTCAGTGTAGAATAGACAGTGTAGAATAGGCACAGTGTAGAGTAGACTCAGTGTAGAATAGACAGTGTAGAATAGATACAGTGTAGAATAGACATAGTGTAGAATAGACACAGTGTAGAGTAGACTCAGTGTAGAATAGACAGTGTAGAATAGACAGTGTAGAGTAGACTCAGTGTAGAATAGACAGTGTAGAGTAGACAGTGTAGAGTAGACTCAGTGTAGAATAGACAGTGTAGAGTAGACTCAGTGTAGAATAGACAGTGTAGAATAGACACAGTGTAGAATAGACTCAGTGTAGAATAGACAGTGTAGAGTAGACTCAGTGTAGAATAGACAGTGTAGAGTAGACTCAGTGTAGAATAGACAGTGTAGAATAGACAGTGTAGAATAGACACAGTGTAGAATAACAGTGTAGAATAACAGTGTAGAATAACAGTGTAGAATAGACATAGTGTAGAGTAGACTCAGTGTAGAATAACAGTGTAGAATAGACTCAGTGTATAATAGACAGTGTAGAGTAGACTCAGTGTAGAATAGACAGTGTAGAATAGACTCAGTGTAGAATAGACACAGTGTAGAATAGACAGTGTAGAATAGACACAATGTAGAGTAGACTCAGTGTAGAATAACAGTGTAGAATAGACTCAGTGTAGAATAGACAGTGTAGAGTAGACTCAGTGTAGAATAGACAGTGTAGAATAGACTCAGTGTAGAATAGACACAGAGTAGAATAGACAGTGTAGAATAGACACAGTGTAGAGTTGACTCAGTGTAGAATAGACTCAGTGTAGAATAGACACAGTGTAGAATAGACAGTGTAGAATAGACAGTGTAGAATAGACACAGTGTAGAGTAGACTCAGTGTAGAATAGACTCAGTGTAGAATAGACTCAGTGTAGAATAGACAGTGTAGAATAACAGTGTAGAATAGACTCAGCGCAATCAAAATGAATGTTATATAGTTATAAACATAAGCTGCAAAATGTTTACACTTTCTCTTGTGTTTTTTAAATTACCTGCAATTGTTACATATGTTCTCTCCCTTCCCTTTCTGTAGTCAGAAGATGGTGTTATATTTATTTTCATTCCAATATGAAGTATTTTGTGCGCTGGTATAAGTCTGTTTACCTCCCTTTCCTCCTTCCGTCTGTTGTTCTATACATTCCGGCTCTGTTCATCGAGGTACAAAAGCAGAAGTTAAACTGAAAGACGCAGCAAAATAAGCTGCAACCAAATCTGTTCCTCATCTGATTAAGTGTGAATACCTATAACAATACGCCTGCTAGGCAGGATGTAGGGATGTAGTAATCAGTTTAGATTTCTCCTTAACCTGCATTGTAATCATTTCTGTCTTTTTACAGTATTAGCATTTGCCTTTAAATATAGAACACTAGTGAGATTACAAAGCACTTTGTTTTATATATTTTGTATTTAATTTGTTGTTTACAGATCTGATCTGTGATAGAAGCCGATATCATGAAGGAAGGACAGGGAAGAGAGCTCAAAGATAAAGATTAGTCTAGTAGATGGGTGAGGATTTGGGGAGGTTAAAGTCAAGTTGTCACCTAAAGTTCTGTAAATTACCCAAACATTGGTGTGAGAAAAATGAATCCACTCCTGTAAAGGTAATGTATGACCTGCACAGCATGTATACTGCAAATTGGTTTAGTTTTATACTATTGCACCTACTGTACCTTTATTTTCCAAAGGCATTCAATTTTCCTGCTATTATTACCCCCCCCCCCATTCTTCCCCTCTCCTCCTTTAAGATAGGGATGTGCGGGCTCTGATTAGTTCGGATTTTTCCACCAAATTCTGATTTTTTTTCCCGCCAAAAATTGGGTCTCAGAAAGAGGCAAAACATCATCTTTCATAGACAAACTTCATTATTCCTGGACATAAGTCCATGAAAGATGACGTTTTGCCTCTTTCTGAGATCCGATTTTTGGCGGGAAAAATCCGAATTTGGTGGGAAAATCCTAACTAATCCGAGCCTGCACATCCCTACTTTAAACCCTCCACAGCTGAGACTTTTCTCAATTCTATGCTGCATTTATTTTGCCACTTCCTGGGATGGTCACATCACTATCAATAATCTGTTTAATAATCACACAATAATCACACAAATATTATTTTTGTTGTTTTTTAGAGAAAAAATAGCAAAGTAGTAAACGAAAGTCTAAACAAAATGTGCAAAAAGTTTATTTTTATTGAAATTGCAAGAAAGTAAACTGAAAACAAAGATAGAAATATGTTGTGATTGTTACTTCATCATTAATCCAACTTGCTGTATTGTACACATAGGTTTTCATAATAAAATCTCCACTTGAAAATGACAATACATTTTGTTTACTAGTTTTCGTGATCTTGGATGAAATGCCATAATGTGTAGGAATTACACTCTATGACACAGGTTCTCAAAGTCGGTCCTCAGGACTCCAAACAGTGCATGATTTCCAGGTCTCCTCACAGAATCACAAATGAAATAATTAGCTGCACCTATGGATCTTTTAAAATATGTCAGTGAGTAATGAACACACCTGTGCAGCTGCTGGGTGACCTAGAAAATTTGACTTGTGTGGGGTCCTGAGGACCGAGTTTGAGAACCTATGCTCTACCGTGTTTTTATTTGACCCAGAATGGAACACCCATATCTACAGTATAGAAAACAATGTTTTTGTAGTTTAGGATGTCACTGGCTGATGGTCACACATGAACTCCAGGAGGTAACTACTAAGAGAGGGGAGGGGGACTTAGCTCTTTTAAATGAAAGTGACCTTGCTTGTACAAGCCCCTCTATGGAGGAGGTAAGGCACATTTAATACCCTCTCCCCCCATCTCTGGTAAACATAAAGTTTTTACACAGAAGTTCTCTGGACAAGTGATACTCAGCATCAGCATTTTTTATATACCTGCTAAGGCTGAGTCCCACTTGTTCATAGCACTGAAGTGGTTACATTAAAATTGTACCAATCAGTGGCAGCTCCAGAAGTGGGGCTGCAGCGCAATCCAAAATTCAAATAGGGGAGCCACACCAACTGTCACTCCAAACGCTGCCAAACATCACTGGCTGGGACTCACTGGCAGTTGGTGTGGCTCCCCTATTTGAAGTTTGGACTCTTCTGCAGCCTCACCTCTGGAGCCACCACTGGTACCAATCAAAGACCCATTTCATTAAGCAACTGTTTTTCATTTTCCACCCAAAACACTACACTGTTTAGCCTTATGCATGGCTTATATAAATCATTAGAGTGAGGGAACTTTAGGACTGTTTTTATTATTACCAGTGATATAACTACAAAATTAGTGCCAGGTCTTATAAGTATGCAGAATATTTAAGCAATGATCCAGAGTGATCACGAAGCCTAATTAGCGCTTTAGTAGTGGGGACATATTGTGTAATATTTCAGTCATAACCCTGCTGGTGTACGAAGGCATGACAGGGAAGTTAGTGGGGCAAGGAGCAGTCACTGCAGGTAAACGTAGGGTTAATATTTTACTCACAGAGAAAAGGGAGGACCAAGGGATCAGAAACAGGGGTTGGAGATCCGAGGATGGACAAAAGCGAAATTTGAGAACAATCGGTCACTCGGTTTCACAAGAAGTTATATTCTTCCCTACTAACATAACCATTTTTGGCAATTGTCAGCCAGAAGTAAATTGCAAACTCAAAAATAATGGGAGGATGATATGTACTTAGGGGCGGTGTAGTGATTGTGCATGTTTACTGATTTACCTGCTTGAGTACAGGCAGAAGACACCTAAGCCAGAGTACGCAGCAGTGCTGCTGGTAATGTCACAGCACCATTCATACTAAGGAATCGTGAAGGCCCCTCTTAAGCCGATCGATAGTGGAAATACGTTTTGAGTGAGCGGTCAACTTTCTAGCGATGGAGGAGTTTATTACCCTTATTTGATGCAGTAGGCTGTTTCGCTGGGTTACTGTTTTTCCTACACATTTTCATGCAAACGTAAAAAAAAAATACATTATAGTATTCTAGTGTAGATTTTAAAATGAACACTTAGAAGAGTTTTCTTTTGCTGTTTTGAAAAAGTGCATTAATACAAATTCAAGAATCAAAAAGTGGCTTTTGATGATGGTTGTATTAAAATAAAATACAAGGGCCCTCATTCAGAGCCGCTCGCTAGCGGCAGTACGCTCGTTCCGAACGATGTTCGCACATGTGCGCATGCGTACGGATTTTAGCACGCATGCGCGAACCAGTCAGGGCGGCCGAAAATCGTTTGTACGCTATATAGCGAATGCCTGCTATTTTGAGTGACAGAATGAGGCGTATGTGGGTGGTAACAGGGGAAGGTGCTTGAAAACGGGGGAGTGGAATTCGAACGCAGGCGTGCTTAAAGGTCAAAACTGGCGTTTTAAGGGAGTGCATAATTAATACAGCAGCGTCATTGACCACGTCACTTGTTTTTTTTTATCTCAGAACTGCTCGCAAAATAGCGGTTGAAAAAACCAACCACAAGAATAGCGAGTAGTTCATACGCTGTACGATGTACTCGATTAATCTAAAAAATAGCGGACATGACGTATGGTGCGAGCGGCCAGGGGGCGTTTTTATCAAATAAACGAGCGTATGTTTTGCTCGCTCAGACTTAGAGGTGTGAACAGACTGCAATGTGCGAACGGATCATTTGATTAGCCACCCCTTGTTTTTGAACGAACGACCGCAGATACCGAACGGCTCTGAATGAGGGCCAAAGGCTTTTATTTTGCTTTCTTGCAATTGCAATAAAAAAGGAGTTTTTTGGCCATTTTGGTCAGAATGGCTTTGCCATGTGTGCGGAAATAATCAAACTAATGCTGTTTTCTGGAAAAAAGAGACCCTCTGGTATACTAAAAACGGTGTAGATGAGTCCTCATATGTTGGGCGTGTTTACACCATGCGGCACGAGACGTCCGGTGTAACTGAAATGCTCAGAGAGGACTAGTGTACAGTATTTTTATTTTGCATTTTAGAAGCGAAAAGCCGCTTTCTGCGAAAAAGTATCGCCGATTGCGGCTTTTTGCGTGGTCGGAACTTATCTCCAAATTCCAGACGGTTTTCGTGTACGCGGAAAGTCAATGCAATGTAATAGGCGAAAAAGATTTGTCTAAGAATAGCAGGAGAAAAGAAGTGCAACATTTTTATTTTGGGGTGCAAACGTGGGGAAACCACTCAGAACCCTTTGGACAGACCCCAAAGGTCAACTGTGTCAAAAAATCCCGGGAAAAAACATAAGAACACCCCAAAAAAGTTCAGACTGATTTCCCCTATTCTGATAGTACTTTCCACCTGTACTGCGTTCGCCGCTTGCCGTTTTCGCATGGTTAGTAATTGAATAGGGCGAAAATCAGGGATGCGCATAATAAGTTTACACGGCGAAAACACGTGATGTAGGCAAAAGGTCGGACAGGTGGAACTTTTTAGCCGATGCAAAGCTAATTGAATACCGCCCTTAGGGCTTGATTCAGATCCGCTCGTGAGCGCACAGCTCTCGCAAGCGGGTCGATGGTCGGTCAGTGCGCACACGTAGTGTGAGCCCCGGAGCGAGTGAGAACTTCACTTGCACGGGGCTCACAGCAAAACAGGGCGGCTGTCGATGTTGATCGACAGCTTGCCCCGTCTTGTAGGTGGGTCGGGGGGTGGCTGCACAAACGGAAGCGTTCCTGATGGAACGCCTGCTGTTTGTGGGCGGCTCTACTGACATCACACGTGATGTCAGTAGTGAACTTTCTGCTCTATTAGAACAGGACGTTCACTAGGGCTTGCGGTGGACGAGACCCTACCACAAGGGTCTCGTTGCAAGCACGATGGTTGCGATAATCGCGACCATCGCCAGACTGCCTACACAAGCTGTGGATGGTCACCCACAGCCATGCGAGTGACCAGGATGCGGATTTTTTTTAATAAGAAATCTGCCCTGATTCAGAGCGACCGCTCGCAAATAGCGAGCGCCTCTGAATCAGGACCTTAGTCGCAATGCTGATGCAGAAATAATCCACTCATTGGGGTATATTTATTAAAGTGCCTGTTTATAGACAGTAAAGATGTTGCCCATAGCAACCAATTAGAATCTGCTTAGCATTTATCTAGCACCTTCTAAAAGATATTAGCTAGAATCTGATTGGGCAACAACTCTACTCCTCTAAACCCGCACTTTAGTAAATATACCCCATAGTCTACTAGAGACGCTGGGCTGCGACTTTACCCACACAGGAGTTGGTTTTACACATGTACAAGGTCGCAAATGAAGCACACTGGAACATAGAGCTGCATCGAAGTCCTTTGTATACAGTTTCAGACTCATTTGTGCACAGATATACAAATGTCACACACCTCAGTGGCCAGTATACACTTGCAGTGCAGTTCTGTCAATCATAGTTGCTTTATTGATGTGAATAAGGCACACATTTGAAGGGAACAAGATGCTCAGTGCGGCGGACTCGTGCAGACCCCTGGTGCGCCAAAATGGGGTATTTGGCACGTCTGAAGACACATATAAAAAGGACACATATGTAAACACGTGTGTGAGTGTCGCATAATTAATCACTGATATTGATTTTGGAACGTGACCTGCCCAAACTAGGCTCAGCATCAATGGGGTTCAAATACATTGGGGTGTGTGCACTGCAGAGAGGTGACCTACAACTTTGTAATGCCCCTTTTACACCGCAGCTAAAACCTGGTTAATTGCCAGGTTAACCCGGGTTGCTGCCAAGGTTGGATTCCTGGGTCGAGTGACCCGGCAATTCAACCCGGGTAGCTTGCAGAGTTTACCACAGGAGCTACTCGTGCAACCCTGCAGTGTAAACTGGCAGGGGCAGAACTATGGGAGACAATGGAGACGTCGGGCACCAGCACTGAAGGGGCAGCTCCTCCATGTCCCCCACTTAGGGCTGTAACTATGTACCCAAAGTGTACCATCACGGCCGCCTAATACATGGCACCCCGTCCCGGGACCTGAGAAGCCACCATACATTAGTGGAGAGCTCCATGTCAGACCACCAGCTGCTGCCTTTGTCTATCTATAGCCTGTCTGCATGCAAATTGCTACATTACAGTGCCCTTGGCTGTGACGAGGGGGGCCTCCAAATTATAACTTGCCTCCGGGCGTCTGGGATGAACTTACGCCACTGTAAACCGGTAACCAGTTCGTCCAACCCAGGCCCTGCTTACAGCACACCAATTTCCACATTCCCCCTGCACTTGGAGATTATTATTATTATTACATTTTATTTATAGGGCGCCACAAGTGGTCCGCAGCGCCATACATACAGTAAAGGATACACAGAACATTACATTACAATACAGTAACCAACTTATAAACAGAGCATAAGTAACAATTAGCAAACACAATTCCCCATACACAGTACAGCTGGGAAGGTGAAGGCTGTCATAGAAGTGCTAGAGAAGAAGGCTGTGAGACAGTAGGGAGGAGGACCCTGCTCCTAGGAGCTTGATGTCATATTCCAACCATGTTCCAAATAGCGGGTCCGACCCAGGACTTTAATGTACAAAGGGTATGAATGACATCCAGAGACTGGGGTTTTTCTTCTGATACATTCTTTGTGTAATCATAGTTTGCAGAATTCTAATGAACATTTGCAATGTAAATATTAGCGTTCCCACCCATCCTCTCTCATTTTACTAAACCATAGCTGTAAGCTCTTCAGCACATACCTTTCCAGCTATCTTAAAGAACAGTACAGACCTGAGTGGGCGATGCTTTTCTCATGGTAGAGGGGAGGGTTAAATCTATAATATTTCAGAAACAATTAAAGAACTGGTTAAACCTGTACATTTATAACTGAGGTCTACCTGTTATGTGATCTCCTCTTTCAAATGTTCTTTGTACAGGAACCTTGTGACACCCAGTGACAATTCTCTGGCAGGAAGAAGAGATATTCTTTCCAGTAAAGCTTTGCAATTCTGTATCTTGATACACACATTGCTGACATTAGGAGAAAGAAATGGGTTGCTCAAGTAAAGGGTAATAATCTGTGTGTTTGTGATTTATAGCACAAAGAGAGGAATTAAAATCAATATTTTGTTAAATAAATCTATATTAAAAGTAATAAAACAATTACTCTGCATCGATAATTAATTAATTACAGGTGGTAATTAATTAATTACGGGAAGTAGTAAGGATGCTGGCGGTCAAAATGCCGACCGTCTGAATCCCGACACTGAATGCCCGGCATGGGACTAAAGATAGGCATCTAAATACCAATGCCTATCATTAGCCCCACGCCGAAATCCCGACGCCCGGCATACCAAACTTAGGTTAGCCGGGCGTCGCGTCCTGTTAGCTGTGGGGGGACAGAGTTAGGTTTAGGCCCCCCTGGGGGATATAGGATTAGGCACCCCCCCCCCAGGAGGGTTAGGTTTAGGCTAGGGGAAAGGGAGGTTAGGGTTAGGCACCACGGGGGGGAGATTAGGGATAGGAACCCTCCCGGGAGATTTAGTGTGCGGGGAGGGGGGTTAGGGGGGTTAGGGTTAGGTGCCACCCCTCGAGTCTTAGGGTTAGGCACCCCCAAGGGAGGGTTTGGGTTATGGGGGTGAGAAGGGAGGGTTTAATATACTTACGAGCCGGCATCAGAATTTTAATCTGTCGGGCTTCTCTTGTCGGGATTTGAACCAGCGGCTTGTAAGACGTCGTTATTTCATACCTAACCCCGCACAAACAGCTGCAGAAAATATAAACATTCCTCAAACTGGTAAGGTCATTGTTTTTTCCTCCTGTGTTTCTGGTACTGATGCCTGATTTGTTGTGCAAGAACTAGAGATGAGCGCTGACCCCGTGTTTTGCTTTTGGTTTGGGATCTATTCATCTTCGTGTTTTGGCTTTGCGAAACCACCCTCAAGTGTTTTGGTTTTGGATCTGGGTTTTTTTTTTTTTTAAATGTACAGTATAAAATGTTTTTAAAAAGAGCTAATTTTTACAATCCGAAACCCGAAAATTGTATTAAAAATCCGAATTCCAAACTGCGGAATATCAGAACCATAACTTGGATCTGTCCAGCGTCACAAAATTTGGGTGGATTCAGATTTCTGGAGAACCGAACTGCACATCTCTAGCAAGAACATAAGCACAGTTGCTATTTTCTACAGTCTGAGCACTAAATAGCTCTAAATCTCGTAAAATCCAGCCAAAATTAAGGAAACTGACAATTACCCCAAAAACTGGTAGGTAGGCCTTTCCAAATTTTGATAACAAAGTTTGTATTTAATATAAAGAACAATTTGCTCTCCTTTGCAAAATTACATGTTATAAGGATTAACCCTATTTCTGAGGGATGAGTGCACTAAAATTATCTGTTGACTCACTGAAAATGTGGTCAGGACTGTTTTTTAAAAGCAGGTACTGTAGCGTTGGCACAAAAGTAATGTTTGGCTCACATGCACTGATTCCCCTTTCTGGCTGTCTGTGTTTTTCTAGTTACAGTGGCGTACAAGTATAAACAAAAAGCACTCGATCACTCTACACGGATGTGGTATGCTTTGTCGACAGTGACCATAGCAACACTCATCAAGTCTACATGGATGATATGTCGACATGATGAACTGTTGGCAAACCATCCCTGGTAGCCCACTGATCACTTACCTTCTCCCTGGTGGCAGCGGCAGCTCCAGTGTGTTCTTCAGGGTCCCAGTGGCCATGTCACAGTCACTTCAAGTAAGGACCTCCAATGCTCGAGAGTTTTGGTGAGTATTTCATCCCTTATCCCTAACCCTGATCCTACCCCTCCCTCTAGACCCTAACCCTCCCCCCGCAGCCAAACCCTAACCTCCCCCATCAACCTAACTCTAACCCTCCCAGCCATGACTAACTACAGGTTGAGTCTCCCATATCCAGATATTCCGAAATACGGAATATTCCGAAATACGGAATAATTTTGGCATGACTGAGATAATGAAACCTTTGATTTTTGATGGTTCAATGTACACAAGCATTGTCTAAGGCACAAATTATTAAAAATATTGTATAAAATTACCTGCAGGCTGTGTGTATAAGGTGTATATAACACATAAATGCATTCTGTGTGTATATTGGGGTCCCATTCCCAAGATATTTTATTATGATATGAAAATATTCCAAAATACGGAATATTCCGTTATCCAAAATATCCCTGGTCCCAAGCACTTTGGATATGGGAGACTCAACCTGTATTGGCATCCTCAGCATGTCGAAATTTCACATAGCGGCAGGTTTCGAGAACTGTCACCATGTGAGGATGTTGACATGTTGCCTATCGACAGTTTGCACCATGTCAACATTCCAATGTTACTGCCAACCTTTTCACCAGATGCCCTTCACACTCATGATAAATATGACAGTAATTGAGGCCTTTGGCATTCCCCTTGTGTTCTTGTATCCAGTTGATATTAAGTATATCTTAGGTGTCACCCTGACCTGCCAGGCCTCAAAAGTCTATCTGGATCTCTTGGTTTGAATCCATATCGTTGAATACCGGACTGGTTGATTTGAATTTAGACACTACGGGATACTGACTTCACCGATACTAAACCCCTTGACGGCATAGACCGTCTATGTACAACTAGACAGTGTAATAACAATCATAAACATTAATAAATAGCCACACAGTCTACAAGAGTTGGTGTTAAATGTGGTCATCAATTCAATGATTAGAGATAACTATAACTTGTGTGGTGGCAAGGAGAAAGAAGCGGTCTCTCATCCACCAAATAGTGCCAACAAAGATGCCGCTGACCCTTAGTTACGAGCAAAGTCAGCCAATGCCCTTCAGAAAAGAATACCAATGTTAGCACAGCATAATTTCTGACCTGACACTTACTCCCACCGCCAGGAAACAAAACAAGAACAAGGGAGGAGGTGCAGAATCCTTAACTAAAAACCCCTCCATTTCCCTACTACCTCATTGGTTAACTAATCTATGGAAACAATCTGACTCATACATAGCCCTCAACTGCCTTAGGGTCTAACCCCCATTAGGCTTGATCTTCTGTCAGCCGTCTGAATGTCAATACAAGAGTAAGACCCTACCTACCCTCTGCATAATGGTGTTGTGTCTTATAAATAAACAATGATTATAATCACCATCATCACGTCTGATTACTCGAATATCTCCTGTATCCCTGTTACATGACTTACCAATAAAGGGGCACATTTACTTACAGCACATTCAACATAAATGAGTTTACTTTATTTCTGTGTTGTGATTACTCCTTTAATTCTCCATAGTATGTTTGGTGAAGCCATTCAGTGTATATTTCTATTTTACCTTCCACTTTGCAGAGCACTTGTATTTATTGTACTATATATTATATTAGAAATAGCATCCCAATGTTTTATTTTAGTCAACGATTTAAAAATCTGTGAAGCCACAAAGCCGCACTGTCTAGTGAAGTGCAGGATTTTGATCAAATATACCCTAATTTGGCACTTCTAACCTGGAGGCACAGAGTATAGCGCACTCTCTGGGTTTCACCATGGACCGCCGCAAGGCAGGATAGACTTTGCTGCCAAGAGCACACAGATCGTGGCCCTCCTACTGTAGCTAGCACAAGCTGAGACCACTGTGGGTCAACGTATTACAATGAATGTAAGGGGGAAGGCACAAGACCAGAGGCACTGGTGGAAGGAGCTGACACAGGAACAATCAGAATGCTGGAAGTGAAGTTGGAATGCTGATTCTGAGGTGGGAGTAAAGCAAAAAAGAGCAAGTAAATGCACTTTGGCAAAAGAAATGGTGCACTGCAGGTGGGGCAGACAGAAAATGTGCAGAGAGATCTATATTTGGGAGTGTGTCCTAAGTCATAACTAAGGGCCTGATTCAGAGCCGCTCGTAAGCGGCCGCTCGTTCGCACTGAGCGATGTTCGCACAACTGTGCATGCGTATGGATTGTAATACGCATGCGCGAACCAGTCAGTGCGGCCGCAAATCGTTTGTTCGCTATATAGCGAATGCCTGCTACTTTGAGTGACAGAATGAGGCATATGTGGGTGGTAACAGGGGAAGGTGTTTGAAAACAGGGAGTGGAATTCAGAACGCAGGCGTGCTTAAAGGTCAAAACGGGCATTTTATGGGTGTGCATAATTAATACAGCAGCGTCATTGCCCACGTCACCTGGTTGTTTTATAGTCAGAACTGCTCGCAATATAGTGGTAGTAAAAACCAACCACAAGAATAGCGAGCAGTTCATACGCTGTTCGATGTACTCGATTAATCTAATAAATAGCGGACATGACGTATTGTGCGAGTGGCAAGGGGGCATATTTTTCAACATTTCGACCGCAAGTTTTGCTCGCTCGTTCAGACTTAGAGGCGTGAACAGACCGCAATGAGCGAACGGTTCATTTGAATAGCCACCCCTTGTTTTTGAACGAACGACCGCAAATAGCGAGCGGCTCTGAATCAGGCCCTAAATGCACAAAGCTGTCCAATTGTTGTGAGTTTTATGCAAAAGGAGCCAGTATTTACCCTGCATGCAAAAAAAAATAATAATAATAATAATAATAATAATAATAATGATAATAATAATTATAATAATAATGTATTTGCACCCCTTGCATTATAGCATGGCTTGTCCAGGAACACAGTAACTTGCTTTTTTTTGCTTTACTCCCACCTCAGAATCAGGTCCAAAGAGTTTATTCAAACATAAAGGTTGTCATACAGTGGAATTATTTTCTTTGACTTTTATTGTCTCTGCATTGCAGTTATTACTTTATTGCGCTAATATGTTCTATTATCTTGAAACTTGTTACATTTCCTCTTTCTGTAGAGATATAGAGTATAACAGGCTGTTTAGTAAGACTTGACTGCTGAAGCTTGTCCTCAGACTATGCATTCTGCTGTCACCAAGCCATGGACGGTCTGAGTGGTAATAGGACTGGGTAAAGATACAGGACCTCATTCAGAGTCGGTCGAAGCGGCCGCACGGTCGTACGGGAAAAGGGGCCGGATATGCAAATGATTCCCTCGCAAGTTGCGTCCCTAAGTTCGGATCGGTTACTGGCCGACCAAGGGGAGGAAGCGGCCGGAAGACCATAAAATACGCCCCCTTCTCGTACGCATTACACGTCATCTCCGGGCATATAAGGATTAATCGTGAGCATCGGTAACCATTGGAACTGGTCGTAGAGCTTAAGGTTGACAATACCCTCTCTTAAGCTCTACGATCATGTCAGTGTAAAAACCTCCCATGTCACATGTGCCATGACGCTACTTTGCTAATTATGCACTCCCATAAACCGTATACACTCCCATAAACCGTACGCACTCCCATAAAACGCCGTTCGCATAATTAGGCACGCCTGCGTTCGGCTCTCCACTCCCCCGTTTTCAAGCACCTTCCCCTGTTACCACCCACAAACGCCTCTATCTGTCTCTCAAACTACCGACCTGGCTGTGTTCAAGGAGAGAGAAATTTCTGATCATAGCGGCTAGTTTGCGCACGCGCATTGCGAACTTAACGCATACGCAGTATAGCGAACTACGGTGGCGTACGACCGTGCGGCCGCTTCGACCGACTCTGAATGAGGTCCACAGACCTTAATTACGGGGTTTCACAGTGCATGTAATTTTGATTATTTTATATTAGTCTATTAAAAAAATTATGCAGAGGAAAATGTACGCACAGCAACCAACCAGACATGAGCTCTTAATGTGTAAAACACACTAGATTAAATTACATAATCTGATTGGTTAGTGCATGTAAGGTTCCTAAAATCATAAAATAGATGAAAGCTGCATAAGTTTATATATAATTGGCTGAATAATAGAACCCAGTTGCTGGGCAGAAATGTTGCTGGGTAGCGTTGCTTCCATCAGTTAGAGTGTTATCCAATTAAGTTTGAGGGGTGTGTTTGCAGAGTACAGATGTGTCCTCATACCCTATTGCACCCTTCTCAACACGCCAGGTCCCGTGTGACTCAACGTGTGCTAAGCTTCTTTTTCGCTTGAATGTAAATCTTAAGCCGTGTACACACTTGCCGATATTTTGAACGATTGAACGATATCGATATCGTTATTGTTCAATCGTACACAATATCGGCAAGTGTGTATGATAAAAACGACCAGCGATGAGCAATCCCGCTGGTCATTTACGATATCCCCTGTCAGCTGTACAAGTAGCCCAATCTGGGAATATCGTGATTGATGCCATGCTGCCCCTCCCCCCCTGCCGTCGTCCGTCACTGGTCGGCATCGGTGAGTGTATATACACTTGCCGATACTGACACCCCTGCCGGGGTTCACCGATGATGATATCGCCGCATACACACATTGGACCTTTTCTGAGCGCTCGTAACCGGGTCAATGTTTAGGCCCTGCGCAGCGGCCGCACTGTGCGTGCGCAAGCCCCGGAGCGAGAGTGAAACTCTCTAGCTCCGGAGCTCACTATAAAATACCAGCTGTCGATGTTGATCGACAGCTCGCCCTGTTTTGTAGGCGGGGCGGGGGGGAGGCTACACAACCGGAGGCGTTCCCAAGCGAACGCCTGTCATTTTGTGGGTGGCCACACTGACATCAGCAGTGATGTTAGTGGGGAGATTCCTGCTCTGATTGACCCTAGGGTTTACGGTTGCCGAGACCCAACCTTAGGGTCTCGTCGCAAGCCCCGATGGTCGCGATGGTCTTGACCATCACGACCATCAACCTGGTCAGTCGCTAAGGTGTGGGTTGTTGTAACCCACAGCTTAGCTAGCGACCATGAGGCCGCACTAAAAAAAAGAAGCGGCCGCCCTCATTCAGAGAGAGCGATCGCTTCTTGCAACCGCCTCTGAATGAGGGCCATTGTCTAGTGTGTATGCGGCTTAAGGCCGGGATGCAGTGAAGCAAAAAATGCGGTCAACCCCCAAAAATCGGGTTTGACCGCATTGCTCATATGCACCAAACCCAAAAATGCGATGCACTCCAGGACTTGATTGCAGTGGGTAATGCCATGTCCTGATTGGTATTACCCTATAGAAGCCTATGGCATCTATCAGGAGAGTGCGGTGAGAGCAATCCCTCCCAGCACCCTCCACGGCGCATGCATCCTTCTATGCATCTGCACAAGGACGCCAGAGGGACTTCTTAGTCATAGACCTGGAAGTCTCTCCAACGCAAAGGGATGCTCTTACTGAGAGAGCGGTCATTTGCGGTGCTCGTCATGCATACTGGCATTGCTAGCGGTGGCGTGTATGTGAAGGGTGGCAGGAGGCATCGCATCCCAAATGCAATGCGTCATGCACCCCACCCTTAGACACACAAATGAAACAAGCGGATGTGATAAAACCACTTAACAACACTGCACTAATTAATTTGATGGTGTGACAGTTGTTTATCTGTGAGTCTTAGGGCCTGATTCAGAGGAGTTCGCTGTTTGCGTGCGCTCGCTCTGAATTAGGGCAATTTTTTTTTTTTGGTTCCGGTCTCCAGGCCACTCGCAAAGCTGTGGGTGACCACCCACAGCTAGTGCGAGCGGCCTGGCAATGGTTGCGATTATCGCGACCATCAGGCTTGCGTCGAGGCCCTGCAGGAGGGTCTCGGCTCCCGCAATCCCGAGTGGTCTTCCTGCTCTAATAGAGCAGGAAATCCACTACTGTCATCGCAAGTGATGTCAATAGGGCCGCCCACAAACGGCAGGAGTTCCTATGGAATGCCTGCATTTGTGCAGCCCAGGGGCGCCGAGAGGGGGGGGGGCGGGTACAGATAACCCGGGCCCGGGCTTCCTGAGGGGCCCGGCGGAGGCCCGGGTCCGGCGCCACTCCCCCCCCCTCACAGCAGCCCAGAACACAGCGTGTGCTGAGCTGCAGTTGGAGACTGCTCGTGGCTGGTGAGCAGCAGCCACAGCAGTCTCCTATGCCTGTGCGGAGGAGCGATCACACTGATCGCGCCCCCCCTGGCTTTGCGCCGGGCTGAGGGGGCTCAGAACACGCCCCCTCCCCAGCTGCAAATCTTTTTTTTTCTCGGTAGGGGGCATGGCCACGCCTCCCACGATTAGGCCACGCCTCCTATTACAGGGGCCTGCCGTGGCTCTTGGCGGGCCTGGTGCAGCCACCCCCCTCCCCGCTTACAAAACGAGGTGAGCTGTCACTCACCATCGGCAGCCGCCCCGCCTTGTAGTGAGCCCCGTAGCGACTGAGCTTCAGTCGCTCGCTGGGGCTTGCGCATGAGTACGCCAGAGGCGGCGCATGCGCAGGGGCCAAACATCGATCCACTTGTGAGCGCTATGCGCTCGCGAGCGGGTCTTAATCAGGCTCTTAATCTGTATAGGAATTTGGAAGTGCTACAATGCAGAGGCCGCAGCTTTTATTCACGCCAAGTTCCGTTAATAAAAGCTGTGACTTCTTCTGTGACTTTGTAAAGATAGATAACTAATTCCTGTGCAGGTAAAGTCACAGTAGTCTGTGGTACAGACTGAGTGGTGTTTCATTGTGTTTGCAGCTCGAAAAACATGCACATGTAAAGAAAATGTGCTACGCTACACTGCTTGCCGTGGCTCATTGATGCTCGGTGACTGAGGACACATCAGTAGTTTATAAATAGGCTGTTTGGTTTTCTAGAGTGTTATGTTATCGGTTAGATGTCCTACTGATAAGTACCCTGTATCACACACTTCACCTCAGAGATTTTTTTCCCTTTCATCGTTCTGTTTTTATCTTTCTTCTAAGTGTTTATAAAGTCCTTCTCTTATTTATTTGCTAACCTTTCTTTTGCCCTTTATTTATTTCTATTCCTCTTTTAATCCTCCCTCCTACCTGTAACTGAGTAGCTGTCTTGAGTCTGGGAGACAGTCTGCAGGTGCTGCAATGAAGTCCGGCGACAGTGACAATGGAGGGTATTCAATTAGCGTAGAAAAGCTGTTTTTGCCGCTTATTTTTCGCCGATGATGTCATTTTTGCTGCCTTTCACTTATCCCCGTATTCAATTTTAGCGTCTTTTCGGCGGTGCAAAAATGCAATGCAATGTAATAGGTTTCGCCTATGAATAGCCGGCGGAAAAAAGTGCAGAATTGGGGTTTTGGGGTGCAGAGGTGCGGAAACCACTCTGCACACTCTGTACACCCCCCTTGATGCTAACTGCGTTAAAAAACCCTGAAAAAAACACAAATACACCCCCAAAAAGCAGTTTGAAAAAGTGGGCTAAAAAGTTAAAAGTGGGGGTACAAATTCAAAAACTAGCGAAATAGCCTTTTGGGGGGGTCTGCAAGTATGGGGGAGGTTTTTTTTTTATTGCAGGAGCTTGCTAAAGGTGCATTTTTTTAAAGCTTGATTTTAGTGATTTTGAACTATGCTTGCACCCATTTACATGTACACCAAATTTGGTGGGACTACTTATTTTTCCCCAAAAAAGTTGCAAAATGCTATTCTTCTCAAAGATGCAAAAAAGCAGCTTTTGAGACCATTTAAAAACCCCAAATACCTTTAGCAGGGCTATTTGGGGGTACCCATAGTCATCCCCCATGTCAGAGCATCTTTTGGGGGGTGTCAGGCTGATTTCCCCAAAAATTTTATTTTTTTCACTCATTTCAGTTTTGCTGGGTCCCTTTTTCGCCGATTTGGAATTGAAAACAACTATACGCAGGGTCGAGCGCGATACTTTATCGCAGCCAAAACCTCCGATCACAAATTGAATATGGACCAGAGTCTTTAGACACAGCTCTAACATGCTGGCACGATAGGCACTAGTAAGTGGCCTCACAGTACTGGATGACCCGCAGGCTCTAAGCCTAGTCAGGATGAGGCAGGGAGTGTTGACTGAGAGGAGCCACTTGGCTCCCAGAGGTTTCAGTCTGGTGGGCGCCATGACAAGACGGAAGGCCAATTTAGATTTTGTGGATCAGATTACAGCAGGGTTCTGTGATTCAAGAGGTGCAGCATACACTGACCTCCTCCACAAGTTTTACATTAACCTTGGTCAGGCCAGTTTTGTGTAGGTCTGAGGGGTTCTTATCTGCTGGGAACTTACCTGATCCTGTCACTGTTACAGCATCTTCTGCCATGTTGCTGTTCAGACCATCTGTTCTACAGGTTCCTCCTTTCTCCTATGGTTCTATAGCTGTCTCTTCCCTCATGCCTACATGGAGTTCTGGTTTTCTCCATCCTGTTTTTTCTTCATCACAATATGTTACTCTGTCTGTCACCTTTCAGGTTATCTATGCTACTCCCACTAATGCTAGCCAGCAATTCCCTTACAGGTGTCAGACCTAACTGGTGATGGGTCAGGCTATGCTTTCTTTCAGCATGACTATATTCAACCACTGCAATGGCCTCAGCAAGTTTTTCCGTACCCCCTTTTAAGCACTCCATGGGTTTCTGCCCCCACCAGATTAGAGGATTTCCCCTGTGCCACTACCTCCTCTCCTTCATAGGCTCTGCCCATTCCCCCCATCCCCCTCCATCAGTCATTATGTTAGTACCTGCTCTTAATATGTCTGTGATAATTTAAGACAAAACTATTTTGGCCAGAAGAATGTCATTGACAAGTCAAGGAGGTGATCAGGTTTTAGCTTCAGGTAGTGTCCAGCAGGTTGAAGTTCAAGGTCTCCCGCGGGCATCAGGTGTTGGTGAGTATGAACCACTGATTGATTTTGATTTATATTACATGTCTAGTTCTAGTGATAGCTCACATTCAAATGGTTCACCAAAGTGCCCGCAACTTAATTGTGCAGCAGCTTGTAAAGAAATCTTGTTAGCGTAAGAAAGGTGTGGTTACTGCCGGTCAGGTCGAAAGTGAATCAGTTTTTTATAGTTCATTGCGCTAAAACGCCAGTTATGAGGAATTTGCATAAGAGTGTGAAGGAAAAGATTAGGAAAGGGAATTTTGTAGATTTTTTTCCCCACTTACGGATGATATGAAAAGAGGTTTAGAACAAGCTAAAAAGTCTTGAAGCATTGCTATGAGGACCCACACCCTTTTTTACATAGCACGCCCCCGTTTTTGGCTCGGTAGATCACGAAAGGTTTGAAGTTTTAAAAGTAGATCATTGAGTCCAAAAGTCTGGCCACCCCTGATCTAGAGTCACACATAGTTGCAGTTGCAATTTAGATGCACGGGAGATACTTTGTCTCAGAAATGTCTTGAAAATGTATTAAACGTTCGGGCACAGGGAGGTGACTAAGCGAACGTATGGAGATTGTCTGTCTGATGGGCATGTCATAGTAGTGTTACAGGGACATCGCTGAACTCGTAAACTCAGGCGCTCAATCGCCCACATTGGAGAATCTGCACCTATAGCATGGGGCTGGTGCAAGTTTTGATGACGCGACCTATGGTTACATCTAAAGGTGCAACCAAGCAGAATTTGGGTTCAAAGTGGGCATCACAGTCCTTGCACAGTCAGATGCACACCTGTACACCATGGAAGGGCTTGTAACAGAATTAACATATAGTGGCAGATGTGCGGCCAGCAATAGATGCAGGTGCAGGCACCGATGAGTGCTACTCAGAAACATCGCCATTGTGAGATGCTATTATGGATAGCTCCTTCTTTTTGGATGGACTTGGGCTATCAGGTGATGTGACCTATTACTGTTGGTGGTGGCTATTTAAAAACAATGGGTACAAACTTCATTAGGAATAATTTACCCTAAAATAGATTACCCCTTTTAAGCTGTTTTAGATTCTAAAGCTGGGTACACACTGATAGATACAGTATATCGCCCGTTCTATATCTATAGTGCATTGTTGGGTGTGTACCGTGGTTATGTCTGTGAACGATGTGGTTCACAGACATATTCGAGCTACTGTGCAGGACAGCGGATGGCTGATATATCTGAAAGAAATATCCATCATCTGGTGCTGTGTACGGGCGACCCACTGATCGTCTGTACACATGCTGCGGCACCCGGCGGTGTTTGACAGCTCAACTGGGCAGACAATTTAAATGCCTGCCCATTTGAGCTGTCAAGCCCGGCACATCGGGCAGATGCATTGGTAAGTGTGTACACACTTACCAATCGTCAGATAGGTCGGCAGTAGTGTGTACCCAACTTTACATGTACGGTGGGACCCCATTGCCGTCTTTAATTTACTGAGATCTTTTATGACCTATTCTGCATTCATCTTTCCTATGTTTCCTCAAGCATGTCGTAAGATTAAATGCAACAAGATATGTTTGCTAAAGAGATTATGATTGTCAGGTGAGGTGTGATGTTACCTAGCAAAGGACAGTTCAGCTGGTAATTGGAATGGATATAGAACATGACTGTGCAGTGTAATTTACGATAATTATTAAAATGTACTTCTTTAGTTACTTATGCTAATGCAAAATAGTGTGAAAATTTATTAAAAACATATTGCAAATAAACACTAAAAACATCAATGATAATTAGAAAATATGCGTCACAAGTAAAAATACATTATCATACCGACAAAATGTAATAACAAGCAGTATCATAAATTAGAAAGAGCAAA
This sequence comes from Taudactylus pleione, assembly GCA_031769625.1. Classification (NCBI taxonomy): domain Eukaryota; kingdom Metazoa; phylum Chordata; class Amphibia; order Anura; family Myobatrachidae; genus Taudactylus; species Taudactylus pleione. The sequence goes on from JAUIMM010000107.1 coordinate 2,042,357, forward strand.
TGATGTGGTGTATAATATAATTAACTGCTAATAACAAAAAAATAATAATAATATGGAACTGTCTAGGTGCCCCTTATCCAGGTGATAATAGACTCACTCCAATCAAACATACAGGTTAACAGTAAATTATTTATCCAAGTGACAAAAGTCTACTTTGTTCCTGTGAAAAGATCAAAGCTCAATATTTGTCATCTATTGCTGGGAATATATCTAAATCCTTCCCAAGGTCTCATTCAACAAACAGATGTTAAGAGCAATATTTCAGTCACATGCTAATGTTATCCAATTACACCCAACACAATCACTGTTATAATGAATGCTGAATCTGTTTATATATCGCCTTCACTTAGTATCCTTCTGCAACTACATATAGAGGGTAAAACTCGATCACTGGCAAATCAGTCCTACGTGTTTCTCCATTTGATTTTAGTTTTTTAATCAGAGGAGTAACTATGCTCTTTTTAAACCCCTGGACACAGTTCAATTGTTGTTACTAACTAATTAGTAAGTAATCCATTTTGTTCAATGTATTTCTGTCAAATTAAATACAATTAGAAAACATAAATAGACATCAATGCATAGGCATCACTTAAAATATACAAATATAAAATATTTGTAGAGATATCAAATTTTTTTTTAGAGTGTTTTAGTAAGTTAAAACTTCAAATATTAAATCTAGAACAGCATCATGTCAATATTACTTTCTGTGGAAATAGGTCCACATGTCGTCTCTACAGAACAACTCTTGAATATTCCCCATATAATAATTTTTATTTTGTTATAACATTTCAAATAATTTCTCCCTTGTTATTCAATTTATACCAGGTGATTAGTCTCCTAGTACTTTTCAACTTAAAGTGGGTTTTCTGAACACATATTTATTATATACAGTAAATTTACTAGTTCTATTGATTCATCGAAACCTTGAGGGAAAAAAGCTCCAAGGGGAAAAAATCCAGAACACCTGTTTTTACAGTATATTGAAACTACAACCATCCCTTTTAGTTGGGGGGTATATTCAATCCCCTGCACAGATAATATATTAATATCACCCTTGTGGAGATTTACATAATATTGTGTGAAACTGTGATTAATATCTGTTACAACATTATGACTGTGTTATAAAACATCCTACAGTTCAAACTGCCCTCCGCAAATACAGCTGATCAGATAAATTACATACTGTAAGTGGACAGACAAATAATAAAACTGTCTATCTTAAATGTTTGCTCAAATATAGAGGAACTAAAATCTATACTAACACATGTTAAATATATATTTTACTGCATTGAAAACAACCTTTGAATTTATTGAGTGGTTTTTATCACCAGTCTGATTATGTGATGTAATGTCGTTGAATTTCTGTAGTTTGGTTTTTGTGTACTGAGGTTGCTAGGCAACCAAATGTCACCTTGCCTTCCTCAACTGATAAGAATTCTTCTGCAGCTGATTCATTAGCCTTGCTAGGCTTCTTACTGCTCATTAATTACAGCTGGTCAGGAGCATTTGCAGTCATGTGTTGCTCACATGATTTCTACCCAGGAGCTGATTGGCCATGACTCATATAAATTCCAACAGTGCTATTACTGAAAAATCATTCTCATCATTGCCATGTTTTCTCTTCTTTTTTTAAATGTCAATAGTGAATATCTATCTATCTATTTATCTATCTATCTATCTATCTATCTAACATCTTTAAAAGTTTCACATTATATAAGTTGACCATTGAATAGCTTCTTTAAGACTGCTGCTCGCTCAAGAAAAATCTCATGTTTGGAACTCTCATTTTGATCTCAAATAGTATCCTCGTGGTAGTAATCTTTCCAGACTATTTGATGACATCTAGAATAGTAAAGATAATGGTTACAATCAACAAACCAATTTTTGATATGTCTTGGTGGAAATAATATTGTTCTAAATGGCTAGAAGTGCTTGTGGAGCTTAACCCATAAGCATTAATACTGTATTCAAATAACAAATAAAGTCAGAAATAGAGGATTATTCACAATACCTAAATTATAATAATCAATAAACCTGCCTTAATGCACAAAGGCCCTGATTCAGAGCCGGACGCTCTGACCAGAGCGCTCGCTCTGAATCAGGGCCCACCTCCATTAATATGGAGCGTCCTCCTGGACGCTCGTATAGCTGTGGGTCACCACCCACAGCATATACGATCGTGCAGGATGATGGTCGCGATGGTCTTGACCATCGCGACCATCAAAACTGCAAGCAAAAGCCTATGGTTGAGTTTTTCAACCGCATGGCCAGGAGTGATTTTGGCTCTGTCAGAGCCAAAATCACTCCCACTGACATCACTAGTGATGTCAGTGGGAGTGACTTGGGAACGCCTCCATCTGGCAGGCACGCCCCCGGCACGCCCACCAAAGGGGGTGTGCTGTCAGTCAACATCGACAGCACGCCCCCTTTGATGAGACACTCCGAGCGAAGGAAAGTCCTTCGCTCGTCGGGTCTCGCGCATGCGCAGTGCGGACCATCGACCCACTTGCGAGCGGACAGCCGCTCGCGAGTTGGTCTGAATGAGGGCCAAAGTCTTCCCCAAATGGGCCACCCTGAACATATTCTCTATCACATTGGCAAAGCTTAAGGCAAACTTGGTGCCCACGGCTGTTCCGTGTGTCTGTAGAAAGACCTGTGAATCAAATTTGATATAGAACAAATCCAATAGCATCCAAAATAAATAGATGTTGGCTCTCCTCTAGTTGAGGGTTCTACTTCTGGAAGAGGCATACTGCCATTATCCCTCCTATCACATGTCAATAGCTTATGAATTACAGATGCCTGCAGTCTGCTGTTAAATGTCGGCAGTAGTCATGTGTCTCCTGGCATGGGAAACCATCTCACACAGCACCATACTCATGAAGTCTCCTCACTGACAGCACCACAATGCCTAGTCAGGGCCTGCACTCCAGGTGTCCAGCAACCCACTTTAGATCTGGCTCTAGTTTTCAAACCTTTCAGGGGCTCTAAATGAAAAGTTTTAGCCCATTTCTTCTGAGCATCCCTGGATGAAAAGCTCCACACTGTCTGGGCGTGGTTTACAAAATGTCATCACCTCTCTCACAGTCTATCACTAGGATTATTTACCTGGATATAATTACATAACACAACTAGCAGACTATTCATTTCTTAATTCAATCTGGAAAAGAGCTATGGGGTTCTCTTACACAGAGGAATATTTGTTTAGTGAGTCAGTATATTTAATTTACTTATCCAAGTATGGTATTGCTAAAGGACAGTAAGCATACTCCTGTTGTTTGGCCTAATTAGACAATAGACTCTGAAAGGCAAGGATAGCCACTCATGCCATCACCTGCTTTCAGGGCTGACTGAGGTTATCAAACAACGATACTTCTGCCAACAGTTACAACATAATCATACTAATACAATCCAATAAAATATTGCCTAGCATATTAATAATAACATACGGTATGTTGATTTAGACCTTCACAGACACTCAGAACCCAAATGTACTTCATACTTCCCCCACATGCCACTAAGACCAACTTGCATACCCCAACATGCCCATCAGACCTACTCACATGCACCTACATGCCACTTACACCATTTCTCGTGCCCCACATTTCCCTAAGACCTATCCACATGCTGAATATAAAATAGACAGTACTCCCCTGATTCCTTCCGTAGTTATATGTCACTGGATGACAAATCACATATTGGGATAACATAAAAAGAGAAGAAAAGATACAATAAACAATCGTGTAATCCAGTATGACAAATATTGTGCAATAAAAAACAAATGTTATGGAATGAGCTGGTTTTTATGGTAAAAAGCATGTGTAATGGGGCTGCCCCCCACACAAGGCACTCACAGCTGGAAGCTGGTATAGCAGCATATAGTACTCCAAATCCTCTGACTTGCACCAATCACCTCACAAAACACAAAACAATCACAGCTTTCACTGATCTGTAGGCATGTAGCATGTACTTTAGTCGATCCAGAATGGAAAAATCCCTTCAATCCTTCAAATATTCCAAAGATGATTTTATTTGTGTGCCAGAAAAAGATGGGTATAATCACCAAAAGTATTTATTAAAAAATCACAAATCCATAAAATTACATAAAAATATGAATGGAATCCACACCCAGAGCAGTCAGATGGTAAGGGCAGAGTCCTTTCATGGTAGATGGTAAAGGGATCCCAATATATGACCACGAACAAGAACCCTCCTATTGTCCTTTGGGTGGATCCACACAGTAGACAGAAATGTCAGAAGTCCCCACCAATGCGTTTCGATCCAATTGGGATCCTACTACTACTACTACTATTATATATATATACTGTCTGTGGGGTTTTTGGTGTAACCCCTTTTTTATGGTGTTTAGGCTGCATGGGCTGTTACGCAACAGGTGATACCACTTTTTTATTTTGACTATCCACATGCCCATCACACTACCCCACATGACTATTTCCAGCCATCAGACCTTGCCACATGCCATCATACCTCCCAACTTGCCTTTTATACATGACTATTCGACATTCCCACATGCTTCTCAAACTTTCACCACTTTTGCTGACTTTTACGGCTTCTACTAGAAGCTACTGCTCTTCCTCCTTCCCGCAGAGGAAGGAAACACACCACACTGCACTTCCCCATCCCCTGGTATGTATATGCACCGTGAAATGTCTGTGATGTCCAGAGGAAGTTGGTTGCTCTCATTCCATGTTACTTTCTGCTTTTATATTAAAACACAGTATAAATTAGATAGTAAACCGCTGGCCAGGAACCACAGGTGAAGGGCCACTGGTTGGCTGGCAGCTCATGGACCACCTGTTCCCCATCAAAGTATAATAGAATATTAAGGGTCATATTTTTTTTTTAATTGATATTTTTTTAATAAATACAATATAACAATAAAACAGACAAAAAAACCAACACTAATTATCACGAATATAGAACACCTAGTATAAATAACATATTCGCAAATTGCAGATCAAAGTAGTGAAAAAAAAATGACAGTATATATAAACATATTATATAAGTATATGAAAAAAAGAGAATAATACTCTCAGTGCAGAATAGCATGAATATATTTTACGCTAGAGCATTAACACTTAAATGTTAGGGCACATGGGGCCTCATTCAGAGGCGGTCGGAGGATGCAAGCGGTCGCTCAGAAACTGGGCGGCCACTTGCATCCTGACCGCCCGCCTCTGTTGCGGTCGTTAGGCTGTGGGTTAACACCCACAGCTATAACGACCGCTCGGGTGGTGGTCGCGATGGTCAGAGACCATCGCGACCATCGGGGCTTACGACGAGACCCTAGGGTAGGGTCTCACTTGTCGTAAACCCCAGAGAGCTTCTGGCTCTGTCAGAGCCGGAAGCTCTCCACTGACATCACTAGTGATGTCAGTGGGGCCTCCCCCAAATGGTAGGCATTCCCATGGGAACGCCTCCATTTGGGCTGCCACCCCCCCGGCCCGCCTTCCAAACACGGCGAGCTGTCAATCAACATCGACAGCTCGCCCCCTTTGGAAAGAGACCCGCTGCGACCAGCACTGTCGGTCGTAGCGGGTCTCACGCATGCGCACGAGGAAGCCGGCTCCCTCGTGCGCATGCGCACTGGCCAAACATCGAGGTGGCCGTGCGGTCATAGGCCTTACGGCCGCCTCTGAATAAGGTCCATAATGTAGAAACCTCCATTCTCAATATGCATTAGATAATCATATATAAACAGCATTGAGCAAGATCCAACCATAATCTGACTTAAAATCAATAAACATAACATAACATACTAAGGGTCATATTTATTAGAACATATTTGCAAGATATCCCCAGAACACAAATATTAATAATCCCTTGAATATATCTACAGGGGACCACATCAGACATCAAAGATATCCTTAGTGATCCCCAATTTTTGATCGCAAAAGCAGACCCCCATAGAAAAGCTATGGGGGCTAAATATAACTAAATTCGGCATTTAAGCAAATGGCAAATTTAGCGAGATCCAGAATGCGAAGCGCCATCTTCACGCTGTCCCCGCATGTGCATTTTGTTACATAATTTCTTATCACTGTGATAAGCGGGATTATAAATTAAATTATTAGGTCTAGTACACAATAATAAATATGTCCCTAAAGAAAGCAAAATATAGTTGAATACAAATGTAATCTATTAAAATCATGTTTTCATATTCTCCTGGATTTCTGGGATACTAGTCCTAAATTAGGATGAGATCTCTGGGATTCCCAGGAGAGCAGGCAATTCTCCCAGAAAAAAGGGAACCACAGGTTTTTATTATGATGGGCCCTTATTTACTATAAAAAAATCAAAAATCTAATTTTTAATAACATATTTAAAATGCAGCATAAAAGAAAAGACATCGTCACATAAGACCGTTGTGCTCAGAGTTAAATAGGTCAATAAAAATATATCTGCTTCTTATTCAGGGGCAGATGTACTATGCTCTGGAAAGTGATAAATTGGAGAGTGATAAACTACCAATCAATCAGCTCCTAACTGTCATTTTTCAAGCACAGCCTGTAACAGTTTGGAGCTGAGTGGCTGGCAGTTGATCATTTTCCAATTTATCACTTTCCAGAGCTTTAATAAATCTCCCCCTCAGTGTGGACACACAGACTCCAGAATGCATATTTAGTTCTTTACTTTATTACAATAAATCATATAAAAACATTACATATAGAAATACATATTACAATGAGACATAAGAAGATAAATTTAGCACTATATAAAAATAGAATCACAATCAGCTCGGTAATCTCTTCTTCAAAAGAAAAGTGCAAGAAGCGAGCAGTGTGTCATTAGTTAATAGCACTTAGGGGTCTATCCAGAAAAAGTGATGATGTTGCCCAGAATATTATCGGGCAACATCGTCATGATTTTTTATGAATTATTACAATTTATGAATGCTATTCAGCATTATTTTTTGCAGGGACAACGGTTGCGGTAACACTATGGGCCTCATTCAGAGGCGGTCGGAGGATGCAAGCGGTCGCTCAGAAACTGGGCGGCCACTTGCATCCTGACCGCCCGCCTCTGTTGCGGTCGTTAGGCTGTGGGTTAACACCCACAGCTCTAACGACCGCTCGGGTGATGGTCGCGATGGTCAGAGACCATCGCGACCATCGGGGCTTACGACGAGACCCTAGGGTAGGGTCTCCCTTGTCGTAAGCCCCGGAGAGCTTCTGGCTCTGTCTGAGCTGGAAGCTCTCCACTGACTTCACTAGTGATGTCAGTGGGGCCTCCCCCAAATGGTAGGCGTTCCCATGGGAACGCCCCCATTTGGGCTGCCACCCCCCCAGCCCGCCTTCCAAACGGGGCGAGCTGTCAATCAACATCGACAGCTCGCCCCCTTTGGATAGAGACCCGCTACGACCGGCGCTGTCGGTCGTAGCGGGTCTCACGCATGCGCACGACGGCGCCGTGCCGTCGTGCGCATGCTCTGTGGGGGGCCATCGACCCGGTCCGAGCGCATCGGTGCTAATGACTGGGTCTGAATGACCCCCTATGTCCCTGCGATATTACAGAAGGCATTGTTATCAGTTACCGAAAACAATACCTTCTGTTGCTGCTACTGCACATGCTCAGTCATGAGCTTCCGAACAGTCTCCGTACGGCTTTGAGGTGACCACAGACGGGTAAGTGCAAATACAGCATATCCAACGTGATTGACATATGTATACAGGCTTTATATTAGTCTGTATACATGTATATTTATGTGCTTTTATATTTAACATTTATATATAACAGGCTAGTATAACGCCTGTATACACATGTCAATCACTTTCGGCAGGTTTAACAGGCTCTAATTGGTCTTACCTGCCGGCGATCACCGGGAAGCAGGTACGGAGACTGGGCGGTCTTACACGATGCTGCAGGGGCTTATGGGAAAATTTCCCTCTGTCCCTGCAGTTTTCAGAAATTTTATGCATTTTCTTCATATAACGCCATTCTGAGATGGCGTTATACAAAGTAATGATTTATCGAGTAATTTAACACTTTTTGCTTTGCTGAATAGCAAAGAGCATTAAAGCACTGTAGATATCAATGGCTGATCCCTGATAATTGCATTATCTTCTCCATGATTCCATTGCTGAATAGGGGATTTACATAAAAAATTTGGAAATTATGATTTCCGCATTTTTTATGTAATAAAAATCATTGCTGAATAGAACACTTAGGGGCATATTCAATTGGGTGCGAGGTTTAGCGATGAAGAAACTTTGCGCCCCTTGCGCCCAATTTTGGAATACCGTGGGTATGTGCGCTCCCGATACCTGCGGTATCCATTTAAGAAAATATTGGTCGCAGGCTTTTCAGCTCAGAAAACCCCACGCCACGTAAACCCCCACCCCCCAAAAAAAACACTTACCTGCTATGTGGTCTCCGCGGCTCCCGGTGGCCTCCCCTCTATCTTCTTACTGTAGAGGGGGCTGCTGGGAGGTGCCAGGGGCTGGTGGGAGGGGCAAGGGCTGCTGGGAGATGTAGTTCTCCCAGTGCCCATTCCGGGGGGGACACACAGACACTGGGGGGACACACACCGGGGGTCACACACACACAACACTCATACACACACCCACACACACACTGACATACTCACCCTGCTGCAGAAGAGCTGGCTCCCGACGCTGGATGCACAAGAAGATGCTGAAGACAGCGCTGCAGAAGAGTAATTAAGGACTAATTAAGCTAATTGGAAACTTCCAGTTGCTTAATTAGTCCTAAGGGTGGGGTGGGGTGGGGGGGAGCCCCCGGGGTCCCAGAGCAAGTCCCACTGATTATTCCTAAAAATAAAGATTTTAGGAAAAATCACACTTGCTCTGGGGTTGCGTGAAAAAAAAAACCTCCCGACAGTCAAAGAAGAAAAAAACTCGCACCTATTTGAATTGCAAAAATACCGCACCTAAAGTACAGGAAAAACCTCGCAGGGATTTTTACAATTCACGCACGCAATTGAATATGCCCCTTAGTGTTAAATAAAGCAATAGCCGTATGAACAGGTTAATGTCTAAAAACCTGAGCAAACCTTAAGAATATTTTTCTTTGTTAGTAATAACATCTATCCTATTCTGACATCCCAGTAAGTATAACGTGAGCCCGCTAGTCTCTCCTGTGATATAGCAGGTATCTTGTTAATAAAAGCATAAGGTAGCAAAAGCAATATAGGCAGCCATAAGCATGAAAGAAGGGAACAGTCCACGTCAATTTGTTATAAGAATAGTTACCGCTTTTGTGTTCAGTCCAGTGATATCTGAGCGTGGCTGCGCTGTTTTATAAACACTTGGAGTCCACAGCTGAGGGGATATGTCAGGGCTGCCGGTGTCTGCGAGGGAGACACGTAAACCCAATATAGTCTGGAGTGTGTTTTTTTTAAAAGAAAAATATATATGAATGAAATAAATAAAGATAAATCCAATAAAAACAGTTCTACAGTATATTTCGCTTTTATAATATTTATATTGTGCGTGAGAGAGTGTATGATAAATTACACTGTTATCAATGTCAAGTTTACTTCTTTGGTTGGCACTTAATTAATTATTAATGGGGAACATCTCTTGTCCGAATGCTATTGTCACAATCACAGTGGCAAACGCAGGATTTCTAGAGGGGGGTTTCCAAATGCCTGATTTTATAGTGAGTGTGGCCAGTCCATGAAGATGGCATAATTACCACTTATCCAGCTTTAATATGCACCATACAAAGTGTATTGTGTGTCATAATTCCAGCATATACAGGACCAGTGATCACAGTAAGCCATTAAATGCGGCAGTAGCATAGGCAAACGCAGGGGGGGGTTTCCATCTGCCTGGAAACCCCCCTCCCCAGCACACACCGTGACCACAATAGAAATAGTAATATAATAGAATGTTACTAGTGCTGCATGTTCTTCTCAGTATCACAAATGAAATTATCAGCACCAACTGTGGATCTTTTAAAATGTGTCAGCCAGTAATAAATACACCTGTGCACCAACTAGGAGATGTGGAAAACATGCACTGTTAGGGATGCACTGCTATAGACCATCAATAGGGTTATTAATTAACACTGTATAATAATACACTATCCAGTACATAAGGAGACCGATATGTACATATATGTCCAGGGCAGTGCTAGGTTCTTCTGCTGCTCCCTCAGACTCTTGGACTTGCTCCAATGCCCACATCTGAAAAAAAACCATTCTGCTATGAATGCCGTTCAGTCGCTAATTTGCGGTGCAAGTGACTTTAGAAAGAATTGCTTTCCAGTCTAATCGTGTGGTTCCAAAGCACAAAAGTTATTTTTATGTAAAAAGGGGTAACACGATATAAGTTTAACAATTAGAGTAAAAAGCAAGAAAATGAACAATAGGTACAGCCAATACATACGCATGCACACTGGTCCCAGTATACAGTCATTCATTCCAGAAGTCTGCGGTCGCAAAGAAGATGTCTGTACACTGAAGCCAGTACACAGGCCTATATACGGTACAGGTTACAGAGATAACAAAGGGACAAGTTGGCAGGTTTTCATTGGTTCTTGCTTCTGGTCAATCTGGTCATTGGTCAGTTCATACAGTGTCATCAGGGGTATGGCTCAGTCATCCAACGGTCACATTGTGTATCTTCCGCTGAAGAACTGGTTAAAACTGGCTACAACACTGCATACAAGAAATAGCATTCTACTCAATAACTCCCTATCATCCATAACTAGCGGACGCATGATGCGACTTCTTTGCCGATAGAAATGTATGTCTGCAAATAAACAGGGATTTAGTATGATACCAAACATGACATGTCCACTGTATTCTGAACCTTAATTCTCTTTTAAGCACATCTTACATCTTAATTATTAGCTAACAATACCTTTAATAACTCTGATTATTATCTATAATGTGTGGGAACCATTTTATATGTATGCATTCGCATATGTGCGTCTGTGTGTGGAATTCGCATATGTGCGTCTGTGTATGTGTGTGTATGTGAATACATGTGTGTGTTCGCATTTGTGCGCATTGGATTGCACCAACGCAAAGTAGCATCCTAATAACACGCCATCAGACTGTAGACGACTATATCGTCAGATAATAATTGTAAAGCGATCATACCCAATTATTTGACTTTGACACTGCTCAGACAGGGTGGACCTACTGCCGCATCTAATGGCTTACTGTGATCGCTGGTCCCGTATATGCTGGAATTATGCAACACAATATACTTTGTATGTAACATATTAAAGCTGGATAAGTACTAATTATACCCTCTTGATGGACTGGCCACACTCACTCTAAAATCAAGCATTTGGAAACCCCTCTCTAGAAATCCTGCATTTGCCACTGAGTAGGGCCATCCTGCCTGAGCTGAATGTTTTTATTTTAGATGTGGGCACCATTCCAGAACATGGGAGCAAGTCGGGGAGTCTGGAGGAGCAGCAGAAGAACCTAGCACTGCCCTGGACATATATGTACATATTGGACTCTATAGCAGTGCATCCCGAACAGCACATATTTCCAAATTCCCTAATTGGTGCACAGGTTATTTACTGACTGATACATGTTAAAAGATCCCCAGTTGGTGCTTATTATTTAATTTGTGATACTGAGAAGAACATGCAGCGCTAGTAAAATTCCATTATATTACTATTTCTATTGTGGTCATGGTGTGGGCTGGGGAGGGGGGTTTCCAGGCAGACGGAACACCCCCCCCCCTGCATTTGCCTATGAATCAGACGTTTATTGTTAGCACATTCCATTCTTATATGTTAGGATATCACCCGTAATGTTCTCCTTACTCCGCATGGTATTGTGTAGGGGTGAGCGGGTTCGGATTTCTGAAATCCGAACCCCCCCGAGCCCCCCCGATCCGAGTCCGATCCGAGTCAGGCTCGACTTTTCCCACCTGACACGGATCTGAAATCGAGGCAAAACGTCATCATCCCGCCTTCCGAGTCTCGCGGGTTTTGGATCCTATATAAGGTACCCGCGTCGGCGCCATTTTCTCACTCGGCTGTGGACAGTGAAGAGGGAGGGTGGGAGTTAGGGCTGTGTAGTGTAGTGTAGTGTAGTGCTGCTGTTGTCCACTACTTCAAAGTCCATAGGGGCTGGCTGTGTTGTGCTGTGCTGCTGTTGTTAATAGGGGCTGTGTCCACTACTTCAAAGTCCATAGGGGCTGGCTGGACTGTGTTGAGCAGTCAGTTCTCCATAGGGGCTGTGTCCACTCCAAAGTCCTGTGCAGTGTCCCAGTCCTAAAGGGGTGCTGTAGTGTTGTCCAGGCAGTGCTCTGTCCATCAGGGGTGCTCCCCCCAAGTGCTAAAAAAATAATATATTTTCTGTGTTTGTGAATTGTGTGCGCAGTAGCCGCACGTGCATCAACAAAGTAGTGCCAAGTGTGCGCCTGTGTCATAAGTAAAGGGCCGGCTGGCTTGACCGTTAAAGGGTGCTGTAACCCCCAAAGTACACTCCAGTCCAAACCAAAAAAATAATTATTTTCTGTGTTTGTGAATTGTGTGCGCAGTAGCCGTACGTGCATCAACAAAGTAGTGCCAAGCGTGCGCCTGTGTCATAAGTAAAGGGCCGGCTGGCTTGACTGTTAAGGGTGCTGTAACCCCCGAAAGTACACTCCAGTCCAAACCAAAAAAAAATATATTTTCTGTGTTTGTGAATTGTGTGCGCAGTAGCCGCACGTGCATCAACAAAGTAGAGCCAAGCGTGCGCCTGTGTCATAAGTAAAGGGCCGGCTGGCTTGACCGTTAAGGGTGCTGTAACCTCCGAAAGTACACTCCAGTCCAAACCAAAAAAAAATTATTTTCTGTGTTTGTGAATTGTGTGCGCAGTAGCCGCACGTGCATCAACAAAGTAGTGCCAAGCGTGCGCCTGTGTCATAAGTAAAGGGCCGGCTGGCTTGACCGTTAAAGGGTGCTGTAACCCCCAAAGTACACTCCAGTCCAAACCAAAAAAAAAATTATTTTCTGTGTTTGTGAATTGTGTGCGCAGTAGCCGCACGTGCATCAACAAAGTAGTGCCAAGCGTGCGCCTGTGTCATAAGTAAAGGGCCGGCTGGCTTGACCGTTAAGGGTGCTGTAACCCCCGAAAGTACACTCCAGTCCAAACCAAAAAAAAAATTAATTTCTGTGTTTGTGAATTGTGTGCGCAGTAGCCGCACGTGCATCAACAAAGTAGTGCCAAGCGTGCGCCTGTGTCATAAGTAAAGGGCCGGCTGGCTTGACCATTAAAGGGTGCTGTAACCCACGAAAGTACACTCCAGTCCAAACCAAAAAAAAATTATTTTCTGTGTTTGTGAATTGTGTGCGCAGTAGCCGCACGTGCATCAACAAAGTAGTGCCAAGCGTGCGCCTGTGGCATAAGTAAAGGGCCTGCTGGCTTGACCATTAAAGGGTGCTGTAACCCCCGAAAGTACACTCCAGTCCAAACCAAAAAAAAATTATTTTCTGTGTTTGTGAATTGTGTGCGCAGTAGCTGCACGTGCATCAACAAAGTAGTACCAAGCGTGCGCCTGTGTCATAAGTAAAGGGCCGGCTGGCTTGAACGTTAAGGGTGCTGTAACCCCCGAAAGTACACTCCAGTCCAAACCAAAAAAAAAATTATTTTCTGTGTTTGTGAATTGTGTGATCAGTAGCCGCACGTGCATCAACAAAGTAGTGCCAAGCGTGCGCCTGTGTCATAAGTAAAGGGCCGGCTGGCTTGACTGTTAAAGGGTGCTGTAACCCCCAAAGTACACTCCAGTCCAAACCAAAAAAATAATTATTTTCTGTGTTTGTGAATTGTGTGCGCAGTAGCCGCACGTGCATCAACAAAGTAGTGCCAAGCGTGCGCCTGTGGCATAAGTAAAGGGCCGGCTGGCTTGACCGTTAAAGGGTTCTGTAACCCCCAAAGTACACTCCAAAACAAAAAAATATATATTTTCTGTGTTTGTGACTTGTGTGCACTGTGGCTGCACGTGCATCAACAAAGGAGCAGCGCCAAGCGTGCGCCTGTGTCCCATAAGTAAAGAGCCGGCTGGCTCATTTCTTAAAGGGTGGTGTAACCCACAAAGTGCACTACTCTCCAGCAAAAATAAAAAAATATTTTCTGTGTTTGTGTGCGCTTTAGCCGCACGTATATATCAATATAACATAAATGGTGGACCAAACTTTCTCCGATAAAAATAAAATAGGGAAAGATCAAGAACCACTTCCTCCTAGTGCTGTTGCTGCTGCTGGGAGTTGTTCATCATCCCAGAGAGGAAGTAGGAACATCACTACTTTTACTAAACAATTGACCCTTCAACAGTCCCTAGCGATGAGGGTGAAGTACGACAGCAGTCATCCTGAAGCAAAACGTATAACTGAGGCCTTGACTGCTATGTTGGTGTTAGACGTGTGTCCGGTATCCGCCATTAGTGCAGTGGGATTTAGACAATTGATGGAGGTAGTGTGTCCTCGGTTCCAAATCCCGTCTAGATTCCACCAGCATCCTCAAAGCAGCAGCGACAAGCGTGCGTCTGTCTGTTAAAGGGTGGTGACACCCTCAAAGTGTGCTACACAAACAATTAAAATATTGTTCTTTTTTTTTCTGTCTTTGTGAAATGTGTGGGCTGTAGCCGCACCTGCATCCTTAAAGCAGCAGCGACAAGCGTGCGTCTGTCTGTTAAAGGGTGGTGACACCCTCAAAGTGTGCTACACAAACAATTAAAATATTGTTCATTTTTTTTCTGTCTTTGTGAATTGTGTGGGCTGTAGCCGCACTTGCATCCTCAAAGCAGCAGCGACAAGCGTGCGTCTGTCTGTTAAAGGGTGTTGTAACTCTCAAAGTGCTCCAAAAAATAATTTTTTTTTTTTAATGTGTTAGTGACTTGTGTGCGATGTAGCCGCACTTGCATCAAAGCAGCAGCGACAAGCGTGCGTCTGTCTGTTAAAGGGTGTTGTAACTCTCAAAGTGCTCCAAAAAATATATATATTTTTTTAATGTGTTTGTGACTTGTGTGCGATGTAGCCGCACTTGCATCCTCAAAGCAGCAGCGACAAGCGTGCGTCTGTCTGTTAAAGGGTGGTGACACCCTCAAAGTGTGCTACACAAACAATTAAAATATTGTTCATTTTTTTTCTGTCTTTGTGAATTGTGTGGGCTGTAGCCGCACTTGCATCCTCAAAGCAGCAGCGACAAGCGTGCCTCTGTCTGTTAAAAGGTGTTGTAACTCTCAAAGTGCTCCAAAAAATAAAACATTTTTTTTAATGTGTTTGTGACTTGTGTGCGATGTAGCCGCACTTGCATCAAAGCAGCAGCGACAAGCGTGCGTCTGTCTGTTAAAGGGTGTTGTAACTCTCAAAGTGCTCCAAAAAATTAAAAAAAATTTTTTAATGTGTTTGTGACTTGTGTGCGATGTAGCCGCACTTGCATCCTCAATGCAGCAGCGACAAGCGTGCGTCTGTCTGTTAAAGGGTGGTGACACCCTCAAAGTGTGCTACACAAACAATAAAATATTCTTCTTTTTTCTGTCTTTGTGAATTGTGTGGGCTGTAGCCGCACCTGCATCCTTAAAGCAGCAGCGACAAGCATGCGTCTGTCTGTTAAAGGGTGGTGACACCCTCAAAGTGTGCTACACAAACAATTAAAATATTGTTCTTTTTTTTTCGGTCTTTGTGAAATGTGTGGGCTGTAGCCGCACCTGCATCCTTAAAGCAGCAGCGACAAGCGTGCGTCTGTCTGTTAAAGGGTGGTGTAACTCTCAAAGTGCTCCAAAAAATAAAAAACTATTTTTTTAATGTGTTTGTGACTTGTGTGCGATGTAGCCGCACTTGCATCCTCAAAGCAGCAGCGACAAGCGTGCGTCTGTCTGTTAAAGGGTGGTGACACCCTCAAAGTGTGCTACACAAACAATAAAAATATTCTTCTTTTTTCTGTCTTTGTGAATTGTGTGGGCTGTAGCCGCACCTGCATCCTTAAAGCAGCAGCGACAAGCGTGCGTCTGTCTGTTAAAGGGTGGAGTAACTCTCAAAGTGCTCCAAAAAATAAAAAACTATTTTTTTAATGTGTTTGTGACTTGTGTGCGATGTAGCCGCACTTGCATCCTCAAAGCAGCAGCGACAAGCGTGCGTCTGTCTGTTAAAGGGTGGTGACACCCTCAAAGTGTGCTACACAAACAATAAAAATATTCTTCTTTTTTCTGTCTTTGTGAATTGTGTGGGCTGTAGCCGCACCTGCATCCTTAAAGCAGCAGCGACAAGCGTGCGTCTGTCTGTTAAAGGATTACATCGGTGACAGCATCCAAGTAGGCATGTCAGACAGTCCGTACCTGTACTGGCAGGAAAAAGAAGCAATTTGGAGGTCCCTGTACAAACTGGCTCTATTTTACCTGAGTTGCCCCCCCTCCAGTGTGTACTCCGAAAGAGTGTTTAGTGCAGCCGGGAACCTTGTCAGCGAAAGGCGTAGAGGGTTGCTTCCACAAAATGTGGAGAAGATGATGTTCATAAAATGAATTATCAACTCTTCCAGGGAGACCAGCCTCCAGAACGTACAGAGGGACCTGTGGTTCCAGCAGGGACGAATCAATACTCTGTGAGGATGAGGATGTACACACTGAAGAGGGTGAGGAATCGGTGGATGAGGAGGATGAGGATGACATCTTGCCTCCGTAGAGCCAGTTTGTGCAGGGACAGATTAATTGCCAGCTTGTTTTGTGGGGGCCCAAACGAACCAATCATTTCAGCCACAGTTGTGTGGCAGACCCTGGCGCTGAAATGATTGGTTTGTTAAAGTGTGCATGTCCTGTTTATACAACATAAGGGTGGGTGGGAGGGCCCAAGGACAATTCCATCTTGCACCTCTTTTTTTTCTTTGCATTATGTACAGTTTGGGGCCTAGTTTTTCAAACTGCCATCCTGTCTGCCACTGCAGTATCACGCCTAGATGGGTCACGTGTTTGTGCCGCCCACTCGTGTCGCTTAGCATAGTCATCCAGCTACCTCGGTGCAACCTTTTGGACATAAAAACACTATTGTGAGGTGTGAGGTGTTCAGAATAGACTGGAAATGAGTGGAAATTAAGGTTATTGAGGTTAATAATAGCATAGGAGCAGAAAAACCTACAAATTCTGTGATTTTAGCTGTTTTTATGCTTTTTTTCAAAAAAATACAGATCCAAAACACAAAACCCAGAACCCAAAACACGGAAGGGTGGTTTTGGCAAAACCAATCCAGATCCAAAACACGAAGAAAGATCCAGATCCAAAACCAAAACACAAAACACGAAAAGTGGCCGGTGCACACCCCTAGTATTGTGCTACAGTATATCTCCTTGCAAGGTGTTTTATTACCTCGGATGTGTTCCAATGTGATGCTGTTTACTAATGTAATGTATTCTGAATTTGCTAAGGAATAGAATGACTTGGAACACATCTGATTTAAAGGTATGGAGTTGTATACTTGTCAGTGTTAACAGTGTAATCTATCATACACACTGTTATACCCCTTTTACACCAGAGCTAAAACCCGGGTTTTTGAAGGGTTAACCCGGGCAGCTCCCTGGTGTAAAAGGGGAGAGGGTTGGATCGCCGGGTCGAGTGACCCGGCAATCCAACCCAGGTAACTAGCAGGGTTTAACACGGGCGTAGCCCGTGAAACCCTGTAGTGAGAACAGCGCACTCCGGGTCACGATAACCTGGAGTGCGCTGCTAGCTGGCCGATTGGTCCGGCTTCAGTGGCACTTGGAGATGACGTCATCTCCAAGCGACCACTTTCACTCCGCAAAAGCCGGGTCTATGCAGACCCGACTCCGGTGTGAGCGGCGCTGACTCGGGAATATCCCGAGTCGGCGCCGGCAAAATTCCGGGTCTGATCTGGATAGGAACTTTGTTCCAACTCCGGGTCAGACCCGGAATTTAGGTGGAAAAGGGGTATTACACACAATATATGTGAATGAGAGAAAAACAGACTGTACTTAGTGTTACTTTTTATTTCTTTAACTTAATGTCAGTTTTATTTAGCTGCTTTTAGTGATATATTGTAATATTCCCCTAGATTTAATACATATTATTGAAAGATATGTTTTGGCTAACCTAAGGGGTGATTCAGAGATGGACATTAATAGCAGAAATGTGCTAATGCAGCAGGAGGGGTCTGTGGACAAAAGACGCCTCCTGTCAGTATTGTAGATCCGAGCGCTGCGTCTCAGTGGCGACTCCAGAGGTGCAGCATGGTCCAAAATTCAAATAGGGGAGTCACACCAACTGCCACCCCAAATGCTGCCAAATATCACTGGCAGTTGGTGTTGATCCCCTATTTGAATTTTGGACCATGTTGCAGTCCCATCACTGAAATCACCACTGCAGCATCTGAAGACACAGCATCGGAGCCTAAGCTTACTCAGACTGCTTAACAAAATGGCTCAGCCATGGCCCCAGCCTGTGGCGTCACAAGGATGGTGTGGGGGATGCGGGCCGCACCCGGGTGTCACCCACCGAGGGGTGACACCAAGATGCAGACTCCCCCTGAGTGACAGGAGCCAGGTGCTGCACTGTATTATTAAGTGCAACACTCGGCTCCTGACATTGTGAGGGAGCCGCCACTGCAATCACAAGGCAGTCCGCACCTCCCCTCCTGCACACCTGACTTCCACCACCGGTAAGAAGAACTGGACCACGTAGTTCGGGCCACGAGGCCACGCCCCCATCCCATGTGGTCATGCCCCCATTTCGGTCTCCCTCCCACCCTGGGCGACAGCGCGGGGAGAGAGGGACGGCGCTGGCCTCAGCATGCCTACATAACGGTGGCAATGCGCCCCCATTTTGTAAAACAGACCTGGTAGGGGCCCCCACCCCCAAATGGCTTAGTTGGCACTGCGAGCGATCTTGCAGGACCCCTTCTGCACATGCTCATTCCTCCTGCCATTGGGTTTGTATACATCTGTGAATCAGGCCCCTAGGACATAAGGCTGATAGTGCACCACATGATAAAACCCTATTTTTCTATATTCTTGACTTGTTAGTATATACCATATAGGAGCAGCAGTCCCATTTGAATCAGGACAAAGAAATGACCATCTTAATATCACATAAACTACTGGTTGGCCTACTACAGATGTGGCCTCTTTTATCTTTGCTGCTTATGCGGCAAATCACGGCACATATGGCGCGAGTCACATGACCGGGTACGCACGGTACATTTGCATTCACGATCCATAGGAAGGCAGGGTGCGAACGATGCAGAGGCCTGGCGTATGGCAGCGCACGCATGCGCGGCAAATCACATAACGCGTTTGCCGTTTAAGAAGCAAAGATGGAAGAGGACACATCTATATCCCGCTAACATCAAATAAATATGAAAATAACACAGTAACCTCGTCGTGTGGCTTTACGCTTACCTTTTGGCATGAATTCTCCAGGATAGCAAAGTGTTCTCTTTTACAACTGCCATGTTTGGGAATTTGAGGGGAGAAGCATCCAGATATGAAAAAGAGAGAAGTACATCAGTGGAGAAGTTACCTATAGCAACCAATCAGCTTCTACCTATCATTTTACAGAATGTACTTGATAAAAGCTACCTCAAAGATTATTGGTTACTAGGGGCAACATCTCCACTGGTCCACTTCCCCACTCTTTTCATTGCTTGATACATCTCCCCCTATGTGACTGTGGTAGGTTTAGAAGTGAAAAACGAACAGTGATTTTTTGCTCATGTTAAACTGCCTACAGTATGTCACAAAAGCAGAAAGTATATAATGTAGCCCACATGTGGAAAAGCCCACACAACCACGTCTGTCCCTGACAATATAATAATACTGATTTATATTACTCTTTTGATGATCATTAATCAAAGTATTTGTTTTTTCATTTTCTACTTCCCCTTTTCAATATCTATATTTCTCATGCTTCACCTGAAGACAGCTGTATAGTCAAAACAAATGATGATATTCTAATTTCCTCTTCTTCGGCATGGCAAGCTGACACTTGGTCTCCACATAAACCACGCAGTTTCCTATTCTCAAGAATACTATGCACAAGAACACTACTATGTTAAGCAGAGCGGTAAGCACAGTTCATGGGCACTGGTGTTTTCCCCTGCTTGATTCAGCTTGCAGACAAATTGTAGGAGATTGTGTAGTGACGGATATGTTTTCTTGGTTGTCGCCATCCAGGGCTGCCATCAGAAATTGTGGGGCCTGGTACTGGCAAAATAGGAAGGGGCCTCCCCTCCGGAGGAATGCTGCAGAGGTGGGAGTAGCTGTGGCTAATGTGGGTGTAGCTACTTTGGAGTGGCATCAATTGGTGCATAAACCAGTTTATAAATGCTCATAGTTTGGGCTGTTGGGGCAGTTCGGGCTAGTTGGACTAGGGGAGGCAAAGGGCAGAGAAGGGTGGCTGGACTGGGCGCGGGGCAGGCAGGCTGGCTGGCTGGTATGGGGGGTGCAGGGAAGGCTGGCTGGATTGGGGCAGGGAAGACAAGCTGGCTGGACAAGGGGGGGTGCAGGGAAGGCTGGCTGGACTGGGACAGGGCAGGGAAGACATGATGGCTGAACTAGGGAGGGGGGTGCAGGGAAGGCTGGCTGGACTGAGGGAGGGACAGGGAAGGCAGACAGGCTGGACTGGGCGGGTGTGGGCAGGGGAAGGCAGGCTGGCAGTTTGGACTGGGGTGGGGGCACAGGAAAAGCTGGCTGGACTGGAGGGGGCAGAGCAGGGAAGGCTGGCCAACTAGAGGGGGATCAGCATACTGGGCCACCTGCAGGGCAGAAGGACAACAAATATGTACATTAGCATGGCTGTAAGCAGCAGGGGTGTGGAGCAGTGGCAGCAACAGGGCGTGCACAGAAACATAAGCGGGCGACAGAGGGACTTACTGGTGCTGGGCATGCACCTGAGAAAATCAAATCAATAATTCATAGATGCATGGGCTTTGGTGCTACTTGGAGAACCACAAGTACCAGCAAGCAGGGCATTAAGGGCCCGCTGGTACCTATAGTACCCCTGTAAAATAAATATTTTTTAAAAAAACAGACACTGTTTGTTTTAATAATTTATTGCTCTGCATCTTCACCTGGAGGGCGGTGGCCTTTAAGCTCTTTTACATGGCCGCCGCCCAACCAGGACTTCCCCGGCATCTTCTTTCTTCGGCAGTCTTCACCCGCTGCCCCTCTGCGGTCAGACTGCCGTGCCGCTGCTTTCCCTGGCTTATACAAGCCAACTGAGGGGGTGGGGTGATGACGTCACGAGCTTCGAATTGGCTCGCCGCGGCCATCTTTGAATTTCAAATTTGGTGCTGAGGCGCCATTTTAGAAATGGGTCAATGGTGAGAACCGCTCATTGGCTGAGAGGCGGAAGACTCGCCTCTCTCAGTCAATGAGCACTCTGCACCAGGATTTCGGTACTGAAATCCCGTGGCAGAGCTGTCATTCGTGTAGTACTGTCCTTAGAGGACAGTACTAAAGTTCGCTGGTCCGCGTGTTTAATTTTTTTTTTTTGCTAAGACCCTTGATTGCCTACTTTGGAAAGAAGAGGATGTGATCCATGCATAGGAGGAGGTGAGTATGGATTTTTTTTATCTTAGGTATCCTATGGATAATCTACTGGAGAAGAGGACCTATGCGCTATAGGGATACATAGGTGAGTATGTGAGATAGTGGGTGTACATGTGTGTGTACATGTATGTTTTAATAAAATGTTACTTTCTATGGTGTGTGTTCTGTGTTTTTTTAATATTGCTTTTGCGGTGGAACTACAGGTACCAGCGGGCCCGTAATGCCCCACATACTGGTACTTTTGGTTCACCAAGTACCAGCATGCGGGGGAGGCTTGCTGGGAACTGTAGTTTCACAGCAAAAGACAATATTTTAACTTTTTACTTGGGCTATCAGCCTGGGCCTAGGGTGCCCTGGAGAGGGGGCCCAGCCAGGGCTGACCAGCGGTCATGGGTGATGTTTCGGCTGGGGGGGCCCGGTGAAAGGGCTGCCCTGGCTGCGGCATTACCCCCCCCCCGCTAGAAAGGGACTGGTACTGGTTCTGGTAAATACAGGGGGACTCTACACATTTTCCCCCCCAGTATTTTAAGAACCTGGACCAGCTCAGAGCCCAGTGCTGGTTGCGCTGAATACGGGGGACCCCTACATTATTTGTCCCCTGTATTTTGGCAACCAGGACTGGTTCTAAAAATTCTGGTGCTGGTTGTGCTTAATATGAGGAACCCCTACATCATTTGTCCCCTGTATTTAGCACAACCAGTACTGGGTTTCCAAAGCCTGGTGCTGGTTGTTTTTTTGGGGGCGGGAGCCACGCAATTTTTTTATTTTTTTTTACACAGGTTTTCATTTTTTTTAAACACAGAAGCACAGACGGGTCTCACTGATCCTGTCCCTGCTTCTGTGTTTGTTTATTTAAACACTGATGCAGGTATCACAGATCTTTCAGATCTGAGCCTGCATGTGTATGCTGCTCCCTCCCCCAGGTTCTGCTGCCCGCACCACCACTGCTAATGCCCGCTACCATCCCTGGGTCCCGGCAGCAGCTAATGCCTTCTACCACCCTCCCCCGGGTCCCGGCCGCAAATAACGGCCGCTTCCTTCCCCTGAGCTCACCGCCGCTACCTTCCACACTGACCTGCCATCTTGGTGCACCAAAGTGAAGCCACAGTGAGTACACCTGCTGGAGGCTCCTACTGAGGCTGCATAACAATTTGAAACTTCCAATCTCTGTAATGGCAGATTCGTGAGGTAATAGTTTAAAAACTGTAACTTTCTCAATTAAGTAAACCCCAAAAGCACCTACCCGGGAACAATAGCTACCTAATAAAACAAACCCCAAGTCTAAATTCGCCCCCTACCCTGAGTTATACCTTCCCAAAAATCCCCCACAGAGAACAGCAAAAAAGTGGTCCTAATTGAGAGTGTCAGAAACACTAACAGTTGGAAATTTAGATTACTCCCAAATTCTAATTTTTTAAGCCTTTGCCCTGAAATTTGGCATGCAGCACCTAGCAGTAGTTCTACCAGCTGCTGCCAAATTTCAGCTTGGTAACCCTAATATCTTTTGAGGTGTTGCCCCTTAAACACAATGCCCTCCCCCCCTTAGGAGTTCTCAATGGGAGAATTCTGTATTTTTTAGATTCAGCCGAAATATAAGGGCACATCTGCGCCCTTATCATATACAGTCAGGTGCATAAATATTGGGACATTGACAGAATTTTCATATTTTGGCCTCTATTCGCCACCACAATGGCTTTGAAATGAAACAAACAAGATGTACTTTAAATGCAGAGTTTCAGATTTAATTTGAGGGTAATTACATCC
Source organism: Taudactylus pleione (assembly GCA_031769625.1). NCBI lineage: Eukaryota > Metazoa > Chordata > Amphibia > Anura > Myobatrachidae > Taudactylus > Taudactylus pleione. The sequence continues at coordinate 2,065,611 of JAUIMM010000107.1, forward strand.
AAATCAGGTGAACGGTGTAGGAATTACAACGGTTTTCTATATCTGCCTCCCACTTTTTATCCTATAATCGAGTATCAGTATACTCAATCCTCAAAAGATTCCAATGGGATTATTCCTCATCTAATCCAGATCGACGGAAACAGTTTTGTGCCCTTGGAAGTTTTCCTTGAGTATTGTCTCCCCCAGGTTATGGAACCGAAAAAAGACCAAAGAAGCACTTATAGTGTAGTATGTCCTAGGTCCGAGGTATATTCTTAAAATCACAAGTATATAAAGTTCCCTTGAATCACTTAAACTCACAGTAATCAGGAAGGTGTTGTGCACATAATGGTTTCTTTCTTAAATCCCTTTTTCACCACAGGAAGCTGTGCTTACATCAAACCAACAGTGAAGGCAAACATACCCCACTTACAGTGATCAATCTTTGTAAATGCATATAAAGGTTTCTTTAGGGTCGTATATTCAACCCCTTCTGGTCTTTTCTCCCTCAACTCGTAGGGGGGACACCAGACATATGAAAGAATAAAGAAGGAATCTCCCTCAATTTCCTACATTTTAATTCAGCCAAAATAATATAATATAAAAACAGGACAGCAGGGGTTCCAAAAGTACAGATGAAACAAATGAGGTGACCTGACCTGTAAATAGATGGAAAAGTCCAGACTCCAGGTCAGTGAACGCCTCCAGGAACAAGTGCTAGTCCAAAATTACAGATGGTCCTCCCTTACCAACGCATTTCGATACAAGGTATCTTTGGGCCTGATTCAGAGCCGCTCGCAATTAGCGCTCGCTCGTTCAGAAAAAGGGGGTGGCTATTCAAATGAACCGTTCGCTCTTTGCGGTCTGATGCCGCCTCCATGTCTGAACGAGCGAGCAAAACATACGCTCGTTTATTAGATAAAAACGCCCCCTGGCCGCTCGCACCATACGTCATGTCCGCTATTTATTAGATTAATCGAGTACATCGAACAGCGTATGTACTGCTCGCTATTCTTGTGGTTGGTTTCTCCTACCGCTATCTTGCGAGCAGTTCTGGCTATAAAACAACCAAGTGACGTGGTCAATGATGCTCCTGTATTAATTATGCACACCCATGAAACGCCCGCTTTGACCTTTAAGCACGCCTGCGTTCTGAATTCCACTCCCCGTTTTCAAGCACCTTCCCCTGTTTCCACCCACATACGCCTCATTCTGTCACTCAAAATAGCAGGCACTCGCTACATAGCGAACAAACGATTTTCGGCCGCACTGACTGGTTTGCGCATGCGTACTAAAAACCGTTCGCATGCGCAGATGGGCGAACATCGCTCGGAACGAGCGTACTGCCGCTTACGAGTGGCTCTGAATCAGTCCCTTTTTCCCTTATAAATAATACAAAAGGCGATCAGCGCTCCTGAAGGGGGAATTGGATGACACCACTAGCTGCTACCTCAGGGAATGTCCTATAATTCCCGAAATATAGATAATAGCATAAAAGGGGGGGGAGGAGAAACAGCGCTCTGTGGTGAATAATATAAATAAGTAATATATATGTCTGTCTGGAAATGTCAATATGAATATTTAATAAAATTCTGGTTGGAAAAACTTGGGGCTGGGAATTCGTGGTAATCAATATATTGTCCCAAATTGAGAGAAAATATCAATATGCGGAAACCTGGTGGGCAATAACTTTCGGCTGAGTGTTCGATGTGTATCCCAAGTTCCTATTTAGACTTGGTGTATAATGATATTTGTGCTTGTCAGTCACGCTACAGCTTGGTGGGCAAAAACTTTTGGCTGGGTGTTCAGTACCAGTGAAGATGCTTGGTTGATAACAGTGTTGCTCCTCCTTCCCTCAACTCACGTCACCTCAGGGGATATGAACGCAGTGTCAGAGTGACAATGACACTATAAAGCAGTATGGTGTATGTACGAAATGTACTTACCAAGCGATGTGCCTCTGCTGGTCCGTCACTCTTCCCCACGTCCTCCGGTGTGCGCATGCATGTGAGTGAGGGGTATTGGGAGTATATGCGATAAGAATGATGAAACTAATCAATCATAAATGATGATTTATTGTGACTTCAATATGCAAAAGAATCCAACAATGTACAAAGTACGGTATTGATGGAATGGGTTAAAAAAGTCTATGGGTATAGTCTCTATGTCCCAACGCGTTTCGTCCCTATTAGGGACTTTTTCAAGGGCAAATGTCTCATGTTGTCCCATCTCCTCTTAAATAGGGATGCCAATTGAAGTTCAAAACCTCCGGTGTGCATGCTCAGTGCCGCACTGAATCTAGAAGTCAGAGGACACTGTCCCTGGTCTATTGTTACCTGCAGCCTAATGATTGCTTAATGTGAATCAGTCTCTATATTCTGTGCATCTGGGCTCCACATACAGCGGCGGCCATCTTTGGTGGGTCCGTTTGTTACTCTATGACGTGTAGCTTCAAGCGGCCATTTTTGTTGTGGTTTCTACCCCTCTGTGATCGCTAATACATTTATCTTTGCATAAACAATATATCCGTATATAGCGTTCTTGTTACATAGCATAATCATTAAGTTACAATTGTGTCCAATAATTAAAGTATATTGGACACTTTAAATGCAATATTCCAGTGATTGAATTCGGCGTAGGTTATCCTAATTTTTGCACCTAATATATCTATTAAGGGAAAACTGGAGGAACACACTCAATGTTCCTACAGTGAATTATAGTTTGATTAATTAAATATTTGAATGGAAGAGTATTATGATAAAATTGTAATGGTCTTGTTAAAGGGCCATTCTGTATGTGTGTATAATGATTTTGATCTGCTTGTACCTAACCATAAGAATAGGAATTATAAATGCAAGATAAACATTAAGGGAATTATTGTCCTAAATAAGGAAATAATCATGATATGTGGCGTCTTGGGGGCATCAGTTTGTGTATATCTAATTTTATTATTTTTATTTTATTTTAACTCCTAAGTGTTGGAGTTTGGGTAGATGTTATCTTTCTATCTTGGCAAACTGTTCTACCTGGAGTAAATCTTAATATTATGACATGGGAGTGATAATCCCTAAATATTGTCTTTCATGGCTGCTCCTAACATTTGAAACTATCTTCATATAGAGCACTGGTTTTTGATGATGGATTGTCCTGATGAACATCCACAATTGTTATACCTTCTGGGCCTGATCAGAGTAGGAGTATCGTCAGTTAATATTCCGGGGTACCTCTTGGCAACTGATACTGGTGTAATACTGAGAATAACAATTCTGACATCCAGATTACGGTTATGTGCGGTATGTATAATTGGGGTTCTGTCAGTAGTTCTGCATTTTGATTATTATTATTGGTAACCTATGGATCAATATTTTGACCTTCTGGATGTAGTGTCTGTAATTCGTAAATCCATCTGCTTTCTATGCGGTCAATTTTTTCAATCTTGTTACCCCCCTCTCCAGTTGAATTGTACTTTCTCTATTGCTGTAAATTTGAGATCCTTCGGGTTGCATTCATGTTTGATCCTAAAGTGTTCTGAGACACTATGATTTGTAATATAATCTACCTACTAGAATGCACCTGTGGGCTACAATACATAGGACGGACCACAAGACCTCTGAAGGTCCGCATTAGAGAACACATCCGCAATATCATGAAAGGTTTTACAAATCATAGTGTCTCAGAACACTTTAGGATCAAACATGAATGCAACCCGAAGGATCTCAAATTTACAGCAATAGAGAAAGTACAATTCAACTGGAGAGGGGGGTAACAAGATTGAAAAAATTGACCGCATAGAAAGCAGATGGATTTACGAATTACAGACACTACATCCAGAAGGTCTAAATATTGATCCATAGGTTACCAATAATAATAATCAAAATGCAGAACTACTGACAGAACCCCAATTATACATACCGCACATAACCATAATCTGGATGTCAGAATTGTTGTTCTCAATATTACACCAGTATCAGTTGCCAATGAGGGTACCCCGGAATATTAACTGACGATACTCCTACTCTGATCAGGCCCAGAAGGTATAACAATTGTGGATGTTCATCAGGACAATCCATCATCAAAAACCAGTGCTCTATATGAAGATAGTTTCAAATGTTAGGAGCAGCCATGAAAGACAATATTTAGGGATTATCACTCCCATGTCATAATATTAAGATTTACTCCAGGTAGAACAGTTTAGATAGAAGGATAACACATCTACCCAAACTCCAACACTTAGGAGTTAAAATAAAATAAAAATAATAAAATTAGATATACACAAACTGATGCCCCCAAGATGCCACATATCATGATTATTTCCTTATTTAGGACAATAATTCCCTTAATGTTTATCTTGCATTTATAATTCCTATTCTTATGGTTAGGTACAAGCAGACCAAAATCATTATACACACATACAGAATGGCCCTTTAACAAGACCATTACAATTTTATCATAATACTCTTCCATTCAAATATTTAATTAATCAAACTATAATTCACTGTAGGAACATTGAGTGTGTTCCTCCAATTTTCCCTTAATAGATATATTAGGTGCAAAAATTAGGATAACCTACGCCGAATTCAATCACTGGAATATTGCATTTAAAGTGTCCAATATACTTCAATTATTGGACACAATTGTAACTTAATGATTATGCTATGTAACATGAACGCTATATACGGATATATTGTTTATGCAAAGATAAATGTATTAGCGTTCACAGAGGGGTAGAAACCACAACAAAAATGGCCGCTTGAAGCTACACGTCATAGAGTAACAAACGGACCCACCAAAGATGGCCGCCGCTGTATGTGGAGCCCAGACGCACAGAATATAGAGACTGATTCACATTAAGCAATCATTAGGCTGCAGGTAACAATAGACCAGGGACAGTGTCCACTGACTTCTAGATTCAGTGCGGCACTGAGCATGCGCGCACACGATACCCGGAAGTGCGGCATTCACATCGCACACCGGAGGTTTTGAACTTCAATTGGCATCCCTATTTAAGAGGAGATGGGACAACATGAGACATTTGCCCTTGAAAAAGTCCCTAATAGGGACGAAATGCGTTGGGACATAGAGACTATACCCATAGACTTTTTTAACCCATTCCATCAATACCGTACTTTGTACATTGTTGGATTCTTTTGCATATTGAAGTCACAATAAATCATCATTTATGATTGATTAGTTTCATCATTCTTATCGCATTTACTCCCAATACCCCTCACTCACATGCATGCGCACACCGGAGGACGTGGGGAAGAATGACGGACCAGCAGAGGCACATCGCTTGGTAAGTACATTTCGTACATACACCATACTGCTTTATAGTGTCATTGTCACTCTGACACTGCGTTCATATCCCCTGAGGTGACGTGAGCTGAGGGAAGGAGGAGCAACACTGTTATTAACCAAGCATCTTCACTTTTTCCCTTATAGTATATTTGTCCAAAAATAATTATATTTATTTACATCTAGTCATTTTTGACTTGAGGAGCCTGCACACTGCACGCGCCTAGTGTCAAGCATCTGGTTTTACCTTTATTGCTTTTCTCCCAGATGTCACTTTGAGATAATACATACCTAAGTTTATTTCTAGGTGACTAAGCTATACAATCATGAAAACAAAATCCAAATTCATCCCGTAGTTTTTACGTGATGCTGGAACGAATAGACAGACAAACAAACAAATATTCCGAATTTTTTTTTGCCTCCATGGTCCATACACAGTCCCAAAGAGTACATATCTGCAAAATAATTATATGTACAGACACAACCATTACAACTTTATTATAAGTATAGATATCTTCAAAAATAAATGAAAAATATTGCTGTAATTTTCCGTAGTGTTCTACTAAGAACCCTAGTACATACATACAGAACATCATTATGGGGCGACATCTACTACTACATTAGGAAACAGACTTTTGGATCCACCCTCGTATATGTATATTTATTGGTTGGTGTGAGTTTATGTATGTAATGGTCTCTACGTGGTCACATTTATAAAGTTTGTGCTTTAGTATTTGGCAAAAGGCAAAGGTGTAATTTCCCGTGTAATGTACTACACAGTGATTTTCTGATTTTCATTCAAGTCTGAATTTGAAACATTTAGTTGGATCCTGATATCTACTTCCTGAATGCCAAACATAAGCCAATGTACAATCCAGTGACATCTGATCACTTCATTCTGACACAGAAAAAACAATCAACGCATGGCTGCACAGTATAGTATTGCACCATACAGCTCTAGAAATGCACTTTAAATGACAATAAACAAAACATTATGTTTTACAACATTGAGGGGTCTATTTACTAAGCAGTGTTAGGAGACAGAGTGAAAAGTGATAAGATGCCAGCCAATCAGCTCCCAACTGCCATCTCACAGGCTGTGTTTGAAAAATGACCGTTGGGAGCTGATTGGCTGGCACCTTATCACTTTTCACTCTGTCTCCTAACACTGCTTAGTAACTAGACCCCTGAGTAGCAACTAAGTAAACAGGATTAGGATTAGAAACTCTGAGGTCTACAATATTTAAGGGCAAAACCATGTGCAAATGGCGGATTTTCGGATCTTGCCCTTCTTGGCTAATGCCATCATCATCTGCTCCTATGAGGAAGCCCTTCCCTCAACTTTATCACAAAAGCATATTGTGCATGCGCAGTCTTATGTCGGCATGCACAATAGCGTTCGCTACAGGGTCGAACTGGCCCACAGGGTACAGGGCAAAACCCAGTTGGGACCCACTGCCTAAGGGCCCCAGCCCCTCCTCTAGTGGTGGAGCAGGGTCATGGAAGAACTTGGGTGGTTGATTTGTTTGTATGGAAACTACACTAAGATTAGCCCTCCTGCCAATCAAAGTGGGTGATGCTGACACACCCCTGTACCCTCTTTTATAAAAGGCCCTTGTTCTTTGCATATTCTCTCTAATGGTTGGCCAAGTCCATCTGCTTTGGCTGGCCACACCCCTTAAGCTTGGGTCCCTATCATTGCATTCCCTGTTGGGCCCTTAAGCCCCAGTCCAACACTGGTTTGCTATCACTTTACTGCTAAACCGCTTTGCTGTGATCGGCTCTTGCCTGATCCTTTGGGGCTGATTCTGAGTTACACACAAGATGGCCGTGGTTGCGGGCTGCCGGGGAAACCTGATTTACTACCTTATGCTAATATCAGACTCCACAAGGCTAATGTTAATTTATACTTTTTTATTTCTTTATGTGTAAAATTTTTACATATCTTTCTACAGCCTTTACCAATACCAGTTTTTGTGGGAGTCCATGTCATAATGTCAATGCTCTTACAACAGAGAATCCTTTCTTCATCCCAACTTTAAACTTTTTTGCTGAGCAGGTTGCTAGCAAGTTTTGGTGTGGGCTACTGTCATATATTTATTCCTTGTGCTTCTTTTATAGCAGAGCACCTCCTTTTTGTATGCTAAAATATTATTTTTATCTCTAAAGGTACGGAAACACAACAATGCATATACTGAGTGATATCTAGGGGCAGACCAATACTTTGCCTTTGAAAGTTTTGCTCTGGTGCCTGGCAATGTAGAATTATGCCCCTGAATGTAATCTGTCCTTCTGTAGCACCTGCTCTCCTTCTGCGTTTGGACTTCCCTTTGGCGTAAGTACTGCTGTTGCAGAATGTGAAGTCTCTATGGATCCCTCTAGCTTCCTGCTATATCGCAACCCCTGCAATGTAGTTTAAGCCAGCATGGCATTTGTTAGGCCTAATTTTGGAACCACTCCCTGGGAGATCTTGGAGAAGATGTCATAGTGGCAAGTAGAGGAATGTGGTGACGCGTTTCACATCATAATGCAGCATGTCTATAATGATGCTCTTTGCCACATACAACTTGGCTCCACCCACTTTATCATTGTCATTATAAAAGTAAATTAACATTTTAATAAAAACAATGGTTGGCTTCACTGGCCTTCAGGCATATACAGATGCACCCAAGTTCATTGTGGCTGATCGTGTCACAAATGTGCGCGCGCCACGGTACACTACAGCGCATCTCCGATTGTGGGAGTGCTTCTCCCATTCATTCCTATGGAGACGCAAATGCGCATCTCCGATCGCAGGAGTCCGTCTCACGCCACGCATGGCGCGATTCGCTGCGCTACAGGCAAGTATGTAGCTGGGCATATTTCTAAGGTATTAAATGGAAGTCAAAGAAGCTGCTAGAGAACAGTATGTCTGATAATGGTCACATTATATTCACTACTAAGAAGGAGAACAGCATTCTGATTGGAGAGCAGTGACATGACACCAGGCTCTCAGTTCAAGCATTTGGCCCTGGGTACAGGAGTAATCTCTAGCAGCTCCACACAATGCATTGGAGTGTGAGTTACTGCTAAAAAGTGTAGATTCTGAAAAATAGTGAGGTTTAATGTTCCTTTTTGGCCTTGGCCTTCACTACAATCTTGGGATCCAGGTTTCCACCAGGACTGTAGAACAATTGTCCCAGGATATGTTATGATATGACATTCCTATTTACTATTATTTCCTCATTTCTAGTATTGGTGCCAACTGCTTTCTTGCCAGCCCTTGGCTCCTGCTGTATGTGGCTCATTACTAGATTATTACTCGGAGTGGGGGATGGAGCCGCCAGGCAGCTACTGTATATTCATCTCTCACCTTCCAAACAGTAGCACGATGCATCTCTAACAAATCTACAAACAAGTGGCAACTAGGGGAAAAGAAGATTTTCAAATCCAAATCTAATACATTGAACTATTGATTTTTGCATTGTTTTTAAATTTACAGAACCAGTTTTCCCCTCTCTTGCAGTTAGTATTACACAGCCTCTGTCTCTGATGGCTACAATGTTATTTCTGGAAAGATCAATCTATCCAGTAAGTTACACTATTCTAAGGTAGCTATCATCTAAAAACATAGAAAGGGTAGAATGTAATTGGGAGAGAGTTAATGCGCGAGTACAAACTTGCACCTGCTCGCACATATTAAAGTTTCTGTTTGTCACGCAACTCGTAAATGTAATAGGGTGGGAGTTTGCAGGTGCAAGTTTGACTGGCATGTGAGTGCATGCGCGTTAAACTGCTGGGAAACTGACACTGTAATGCGATTTTCATTACCATGTGCAAGATAGACAGAAGCCTTCACAGATCAGTGAGACCCATGAAGGCTTCTATGTCAAAAAAGCTATTAAATTGTTAAAATAAAAATTAATGATGTTGGGTCCCCCCCTAAAGCATAACAAACACCAGGCTGTGTGAGTCAGGCCTGGTTGTGAAAATACGAGGGAAAAATGGCATAGGGGTCCACTGTATTTTCAACAACCAGCACAGGTGCACTGAGCCTGTCCTAGTTGTGGAAATACAGTATGGGGACAAAATGAGTAGGGGTCCCCCATATTATCCACAACCAGCACCAAGCTCTTTCTAGCGGGGGTGTAATACCACAGCCGTGGGACTTGCTTCACTAGGCCCCACGGCCAAAGCATTCACACCCCGTGCTAGTGAGCCCCTGCAGAGGATCCCTGGGGCAGTAATGACCTCCCCAATAAAGCAGCACCCCCCTCTCCAGGGCACCCCAGGCCTAGGCTGAAGCCCGGGGCTATCCCCGACATCCATGGGTGGTGGGTGCCAAGTTGTTAGTGTATAAGTAGTGAAAATATATTGTCCTTTACAGGAGAACTAGAGGTCCCAGCAAGCCACCCCAGTATGCTGATACTTGGAGAACCACAAGTACCACCATGCAGCGCATTAAGGGCCCACTTGTTCCTCTAGTTCACCTGCAAAGAAATATTAAAAGAAGACAAGACTCACGCCAAAGGTTGTAATATTTTATTACACATACACTCACTCACTCACACTCACCTTCACTCAGACGACATACTTACCTGTCCCTAGTGCCTGTCTGTCCCCTTCTCCTGTAAAATCCAGATTGATACTTGTAAAAGAAAATACATACCACATACCTCTTGATTCCAGTAACCTTGGTTCCAGTCAAACCCACAGCCGCAAACTCGCACCTTATTACATTTGTGAGTTGCGGGATAAACTTGTGCCTTCAAAATGTGCAGGCAAGGTGCGAGTTTGTACTCATGCAATAATTTGGTGCCCAGGGATGCAGAAGATAGCCTGAGCTTCAGCCCAGGCCTGGGGTGCCCTGGAGAGGGGACCCCTTTATTGGTTGGTGTCTCCACCTCCCCAGGGATCTCCAGCCCGGGTTGACCTGCATGGGGTGCGGATGCTTTGGCCGGGGGACACCGTGAAGCGGGTCCCATGGCGACAGCATTAAACCCCTGCGAGAAAGAGCCTGGTGCTGGTTGTTGATAATACGGGGGACCTCTACTCATTTCGTCCCCCATATTTCCACAACCCAGACAGGCTCACTGAGCCTGGTGCTGGTTGCTGAAAATATGGTAGTATCTTTCATCTCCCCCCCCCCTACCGTATCTTCACAACCTGGTGCTCACACGGCCAGTGCTGGTTGTGTTTTTCGGGGGGGACCCCATGTCTTTTTTTTTTTTTTCAGTACTTTCATTGCTTTTTACACATAGAAGCATTCACGGATCTCACTGATCTGTGAAGGCTTCTGTGAAACTCGCACCTGCTTATGCTAAACTCGCCAGGCTGAAGCAGGTCTATTATTTTGCGAGTTTCATTAAAGTAGTTTTGTGCGAGCTAAAAACTTGCACTCTATTTCATTGGCTGAGTTGTATGTTTTCCATGGGAATACATATGGATGCAAGCAGAGCCGTAACTAGACTTTTTGGTGCCCTGTGCCAGAAAGAGCATTGGCGCCCCCCTCATTTTTCAAAGCGACATAATGCACCCAAAAAAGGGCCATGGCTTCATGGGGAAGGGCCAGGGAAGAGATAGTAGAGGCCAGGAGATGCTGGGGATGAAATAAGAGGAAGCTACAAGCAAGAATGATAATAAACAGAAATTTTACAGGCCCAAACAGCGCCCCCTGACCTGTGGTGCCCTGTGCGATGGCACCGGCCGCACTACCCTAGCTACAGCCCTGGATGCAAGTTCAGCAATTGCGAGTTGCAGTAATGCAAGTAACATGCAAGTTTGCATGTTCTCGCACCTTATTACGTGTGCAAGTTGTAAAAAAATGCAACTCGCACCCAATTACATTTAGCCCAAACTGTTAGACCAGCACCAACAATATTCGATACATTCCTTTTGTAACTTTGTTAAATAACATTGACTAAGATGTACATTACAAGATCACTGAATTATGGTGATCCTCTAAGATGATTGTGCCAATAATTTATGAAAATTATTTTATAATGAGAAGTCAATCAAAAGAGGAACTTGTGGCTACAGATGAGCTTCCTGAAAAAAACCTCAAGAGAACAGATACTTTGTGGTCATTTCTTTCTCTTAAATAAAATATGATGTTATTATCAACCTAATTATTTGTAGGATAGTTACATATACAGTACATAAAAAGATGGGTTAAGTTAAAAAAAAAATGCATATTCATATTATTTATTTATTAACGTTTACTTACAACACTATCAAATTCAATTCACAATTTGGAACAAAACAGTAATAACAGACAGACAAAGGTAAGAGGGCCCTGTTCACAAGCTTACACTCTATAGTTACTGTAAATAGGTATTGATACGCCAGGAGCCAGGATAAATTCTGCATATTGGCCCAGCCAGATTGCTGAGGTTAAAAGAGTGACCGGTGCTGTATAAATAAATATAGTTACATATTAGGATGGATCAGATTATAGTAATTGGTATAACATTTCTTAAAGCAATTTATGAATATCATATAAATCAATATAAATAAGGGAAACTGAAAAAAATATTACGTGCCACGCGTGATTTTTTTTTCCTAGATTTTCTGTTAAAAAAAATCACATGCTATCCCATTGCTCCTGTTTTTCATGCACTCAAAATCATTTTTCTCGTGCTCAAAAAACAAGCACGATGAATTGTTTTTAACGTGCACTTTCCAAATGGAAAGAACAGCACAAAGATATTCAATTGATTACGAGGCAGAGTTAATATGTTTAATTTTTAAAACTTAAGGCTTGGAATTTTTTGCATGTCAGGGGCTGCGAGAATTGACAAGTGAAAGGACCACAAGTGCAGAATATACAGGTATGGCATGTAGATTCTTCTGTTATTCCTCCTCAGGACACAAGTCAATCAGACCGGTAACTTAGTGCAGGACTAAGGTAAAAAATAGGCTCACAAAAGTTTAGCACGCACCTGGAAGTGGTGGGAAGAATGGTTGCTGTGAGTGTGTTGCATAGTACTAAGGGGATTTGCTATGTGCAGGGACATCTATGGAAATGTCACCTCTAACCTATAATAAAATACTAGGGGAGGAAAAAGTAGTGTGAGCAGAGGTTGAAGGTCGTGTAGTTCAGCTTTGCAGCCAATCATTGTATTTTATTTTTTACACCCACAAACACTTCTCCTCACAGGTAATTCTTCAGTATTCTTCAGCCCGTGATGTAAAGAATTCTGTACACTGACTGTCCTGCATGTTGACCGGTAAGTTAAAAGGGAGGCAAATGACTGGAATAAAAATGAGGTCTTTCATACCTCTAGATTGGGGCCGGCTTATCTGTGCATCACATGCGGTGTACGATCCTATCAAGTTAGAGGGCGTGTCTGTATTTAAGGATTTGGTTTACTGGGCCAAAACCTCTTTTGTTGCTTGTTGCATTGTATGGGCATGTGCATGGTTAGTCAGCTGGCAGAGAAGGTGTTTTTAAGTACAAACAACTGCATAACAATACACACACAACTACTTGGGCGTAACTAGACCTTGGGGGTCTCCATAGCAACATTTTCTTGGACCATCACACACCCCCACACACATCTCTCCCCAATTACTCAGATCACCCCCACACACATAGAGTGCTGCACCCATACAAATCAGTGGCGGATCTAGACCATACTTGCCGACAATTTGTTCCCTTCTCCGGGAGGGAGCTGATTGTCGGCTAACAGCTGGGGGCGTGCCCGGCCATTGACGACACTTTGGGGGCAGAGCCGGGGGCTGGGGCACGTGATTGCGTCATCATGGCCCTGCCCCCTGTTCACAATGCCGTTATTTTCGGCATTGTGAAGCAGGGGGCAGGGCCACGGTGACGCGACTCAGTGTGAATCGCGTCACCGGCTCCCCCCGCTGTGGGGTTTTTTACTTTATTCTGGGGGGAGGTCGGGAGGGTTGCTGGCTGCCGGGAGGCTTGCCTGCCTTTCTGGGGGGCTGGGAGCGGCACCCGAAAATTGGGAGGCTCCCAGCCAAATTGGGAGGGCAGTCAAGCCTGATCTAGACTTTTCTTTAAGGGGGGGTGGTATACTGTTTAGCACTCCCCTTTCCAGTCCCAACTCCTCCCCCTCCAATTAATTTAATTAACACCTTGCCTTGCCAGCCAATGAGGTGGGTGTGATAGTGATACAGTGCCCGATATACAGTATCTGGGCTCTAGTTTGAAACCATGAGAAAGCATTCACCATTTCCAACAAACCTTTATTACAAACAGGACATATGATAAGACTTTGTCACAACATGCACACACACAGATACATGTGCACACACTGATAGCCACATATAAAAACAGCCACATATGCACACACAGCCACATTTATAATATATACACAGCCACATATGCACACACAGATAGCCATATATAAAGTCCAAATTGTTCGGCACTCTGGATAAGCAGAATACTGCGGGGTGCCCTCCTAACGAAATTTAAAGCAGACTATTTCTATAGTGATGCATGGCAGCACCACAGCAATAAGTAAAAAAGAGAGGTGGCACTCCCAATGTCAGAGTTGATCAAATAAAACTTTTAAATGAACAAAGATATAAGTACAGATTAAAGTCGACGTTCCAAGGCCCTAAGACCTGTTCATCAGGACTGTATGTTTGTATGTGCTGCCATGCATCACTATAGGAAAAATAGGAATAGTCTGCTTTATATACTGTATATATATATAGATATTTATATATATATATATAAATATATATATAAAATATAGTGGTCGCCCACATCAACTTAATGGTATTGTACAGGTGCTTATAAAGGGCAGGGTTTGCTCTGAACCACAGAAAAAAGGGTGTTCCATCCAGCACACTGCAACTATACCAGCGAAAATAATTCAAGCCAAGGACCATCCCCAGGGCATCACACGAAAAAAGTAAAAAAGGTGATAGTGAAGTGTAAAGTATAGATGTGTAAAGATAATCAATAAGTGTTAATATAGTAAGAAAGAATTAAAATTACATGAATAATAAACAAACATATAAAAAGGTGATGAAAATGTATCTATGTGAGTTAAGTGGTGATGCCCTGAAGAAGCCCAGCCAGATCAACCTCGGGGGCCCCAAGCCCAAACGATCATCCCAAAATAATTAATGCTACCTAATAGTAGCACCCACTCTGGGTCATATAATTACATATTAATGTACTACATAATAACAGCACATATATATAAGCCGAGAGCTGACTCACCTAGGAGGTACATATGGGAAAGGGGTCCTAGACTGCACACCCTGAATATATATAATGGGAGGTGCTACCTGTTGAGACTGTTGCTGCAGACACAAAAAAAGACAAATCACAGATGCACAACTCCAAATTACTAGTTATATACAGTATATAAATACATTTTTCATTAAAAATTTAGCAATAAATAAAGGTTTTTAGCATACTCATGGCCAAGGTTATGGGCCTACCCAACATATCCAGGTAACCTCTGTAGGGTAGGTCCCTAACATACAGGGGTCAAATCAAGGGGACTGGACACCCCCAAAGCAGCTCAGCCGAGCCACCCAAGAGCATCGCTCTAATGAGAAAGGTGAAGTGAAAAGTAAGATAAACAAGAGCAGCTACAGCTGCATGTATAGAGTAGAAAAGTGAAATTACATATATAATAAACAATCAGTAAAAGTGTTAAAATGTGCAAAAAAGGAGAAATGTGTTATAATGCGTGGGTCCCCTGGATTGCTTTGGTTGGTCTGCTTCAGGGCATCGCATTATAACACACCTCCTTTTTTGCACATTTTAACACTTTTACTGATTGTTTATTATATATGTAATTTCACTTTTCTACTCTATACATGCAGCTGTAGCTGCTCTTGTCTATCTTACTTTTCACTTCACCTCTCTCATTAGAGCGATGCCCTGGGGTTGCTCGGCTGAGCTAGTTTGGGGGTGTCCTGTGCCCTGGATTTGAACCCCTGTATGTTAGGGACCTACCCTACAGAGGTTACCTGGATATGGTGGGTAGGCCCATAACCTTGGCCATGATTATGCTAAAAACCTCTATTTATTGCAAATATTTTATTGCAAAATGTATTTATATACTGTATATAATTAGTAACTTGGAGTTGTGCATCTGTGATTTGTCTTTATTTGTGTCTGCATTAACAGTCTCAACAGGTAGCTCCTTCCATTATATATATTCAGAGTGTGCAATCTAGGACCCCTTTCCCATATATTCCATTTAGTGTGCTTCTTTGCACACCTGAAGGCATGAGACACCTTCAGCCTGGACTGCAACCCAATGCTGGCTCCCTTCATGCTCCTCAGAACTGCAATGTAAAATATAGTGGTCGCTCACATCAGCTTAATAGTATTGCACAGATGCTTATAAAGGGCGAGGTTTGCTCTGAACCACAGAAAAAAAGGGATATTCCCTCCAGCACACTGCAACAATATCAGCAAAAATACTTGAATCCTACATAATAATAGAAATTCAGAGTTATTAGTTGCATACATTTGCAAATATATGATTAAGTCCTGGGCCAGCATCAAGGCTCCGCTATAAAGGCATTCTTACCATTCAGGGGTTCACGTCTGAGGCGCAGGGCACCCCAAAAAAATCCAGCCAAGGACCATCCCCAGGGCATCACACGAAAAAAGGTGATAGTGAAGTGTAAAGTATAGATGTGTAAAGATAATCAATAAGTGTTAATATAGTAAGAAAGAATTAAAATTACATGAATAATAAACAAACAAATAAAAGGTGATTTGAAAATTTATCTATGGGGTCTATTTACTAAGCAGTGTTAGGAGATAGAGTGAAAAGTAAAAAGTCTGTGATAAGATGCCAGCCAATCAGCTCCCAACTGTTAATTTTCAAACACAGCCTGTGAGATGACAGTTGGGAGCTGATTGGCTGGCACCTCATCACTTTCTTATCACTTTTCACTCTGTCTCCTAACACTGCTTAGTAAATAGACCCCTATGTGAGTTAAGTGGTGATGCCCTTAAGAAGCCCAGCCAGATCAACCTTGGGGGCCCCATGCCCAAATGATCACCCCAAAATAATGAATGCTACCTAATAGTAGCACCCACTCTGGGTCATAGGCAAACACAGGGGGGTTTCCATCTACATGGAAACCCCCCTCCCCAGCCCACACCATGACCACTATAGAAATAGTAATATAATAGTTTGTTACTAGTGTTGCATGTTCTTCTCAGTATCACAAATGAAATAATTAGCACCACCTGTGGATCTTTTAACATGTATCAGCCAGTAATAAATAACCTATGCACCAACTAGAAGATCTGGAAAACATGCACTGTTAGAGATGCACTGTTATAGAGCCCAATATGTACATATACAGTATGTCCAGGGCAGTTCTAGGTTCTTCTGCTCCTCCAGGTTCCTGGACTTGCTCCAATAGTCTGGAAAGGTGCTCACATCTAAAATAAATACTTTCAGCTCAGGCAGGATGGCCTACTGGCGCATCTAATGACTTACTGTGATCACTGGCCCTGTATACGCTGGAATTAATACACACAATACACTTTGTATGATACTTATTAAAGCGGGTTAAGTACCAATTCTGCCCTCTTCATTGACAGGCCACACTGGCTCTAAAATTAAGCCTTTGGAAACCCCCCTCTGGAAATCTTGCATTTCCACTTCTCTGGGTCATATAATTACATATTAATGTACTGCATAATAACAGCACATATATATATATATGTGAGCCGAGAGCTGACTTACCTAGGCTAGGAGGTACCTCAGAAACCTCCAAATGGCACTGTATGAACCAGCACATCCTCCCAATGCTGGCTCCCTTCATGCCTCTCAGAACTGCAATAAAAAATATAGTGGTCGCTCACATCAGCTTAATGGTATTGAACAGGTGCTTGTAAAGGGCGGGGGTTTGCTCTTAACCACAGAAAAAAAGGGTGTTCCCTCCAGCACACTGCAACTATATCAGCGAAAATACTTCAACCCTACATAATAATAGAAGTTCAGAGGTATTAGTTGCATACATTTGCAAATATATGATTAAGCGCCGGGCCAGCACCAAGGCTCCTCTATACTGGCATCCCTACCATTCAGGGGTTCACTTCTGAGGCGCAGGGCACCCCAAAAAAATTCAAGCCAAGGACCATCCCCAGGGCATCACACGAAAAAAGTAAAAAAGGTGATAGTGAAGTGTAAAGTATAGATGTGTAAAGATAATCAATAAGTGTTAATATAGTAAGAAACAATTAAAATTACATGAATAATAAACAAACAAATAAAAGGTGATTTGAAAATGTACAGTATCTATGTGACTTAAGTGGTGATGCCCTTAAGAAGCCCAGCCAGGTCAACCTCGGGGGCCCCACGCCCAAACGCTCATACCAAAATAATTAATGCTACCTAATAGTAGCACCCACTCTGGGTCATATATGTCACACGCCGGCCTGGAGACCCCAGAATCAGACCCCGTCGCTTACCTGTGCGGGCGCTGACCCGCGCTGTCTTCCGGCTCCCGCGCTGTACGCTCCTTCCTCTTCTCCCAAGGCAGTCTCCGCTGTTGTCCTCTGGAGGGTCCCGCTGCTGTGCTGCTCCCATGCCGGCTCCTGCTGACCGCTGATCCCCGCTGACTACCTCCAGGAAGCGCTGTCCTCCGGTCCATGGGCGCGGCCATCTTGGATGGCCCATGTGACCCCACTACCACCAATGAGGAGCCTTCTCCTTCTCTCTCAGCCTGTCAGCTCCCAGTGTCCACTATAAAAGGATCCCCAGTGCTCACACAAGTTGCCAGTGCAACTAGTTTCTTAGTTTAGCTAAGCAAGCCTTCCCACTGCGCTCCAGCTGCTCCACATAGCCGCTCAGCTACCAACGTCTACCCACGGCTAACCAGCCGCTCCACGTAGCCGCTCAGCTACCAACGTCTACCCACGGCTAACCAGCCGCTCCACGTAGCCACTCAGCTACCAACGTCTACCCACGGCTAACCAGCCGCTCCACGTAGCCGCTCAGCTACCAACGTCTACCCACGGCTAACCAGCCGCTCCACGTAGCCACTCAACTACCAACGTCTATCCACGGCTATCCAGCCGCTCCCTATCCAGCCGCTCCACGTAGCCACTCAGCTACCAACGTCTACCCACGGCTATCCAGCCGCTCCATGTAGCCACTCAGCTACCAACGTCTACCCACGGCTATCCAGCCGCTCCACGTAGCCGCTCAGCTACCAACGTCTACCCACGGCTATCCAGCCACTCCACGTAGCCGCTCAGCTACCAACGTCTACCCACGGCTATCCAGCCGCTCCACGTAGCCACTCAGCTACCAACATCTACCCACGGCTATCCAGCCGCTCCACGTAGCCACTCAGCTACCAACGTCTACCCACGGCTATCCAGCCGCTCCACGTAGCCACTCAGCTGCCAACGTCTACCCTCGGCTATCCAGCCGCTCCACGTAGCTTCCTAGCTACCTCGTTACTGCCACATTCCTCAAACTCCTGTCAGTTCGCTGCACCCTCTCATGCGGAGAAACTTCATTAAGCCAAGTCTCCTCCAGCGAGCGTCTGCGCCAAGTAATACAGATCCAAGGCCCAGTCCGGGAACACAGCTCCTAAATTCCACGTTTGTGACAGTTTGCACTGGCCAGATGGACTCAGCAAGTGGTCAAGGATCTGGGATAGAAGCCTCGCAGGATGTACTATCCCGTCTGGAAAGACAGGAGACCTCTCAGGCTCAGCTGATCCAATTTATCCAAGATATGTCGTCACGCCTGGACAACATTCAGTCCTTATTGGATCATCCCGCTCCCGCTGGCTCCCAAGCCGCCTCTCCTCCTGTGGTGTCACCTGCTCCTCTGGTTCTACCTCCTGCTCGTCTTCAGCTCTCCCCTCCGAGCAAGTTCGATGGCAACCCCAAATTATGCAGGGGTTTTTTAAACCAATTCGAAATCCAATTTGAGCTACAATCCGCCAACTTTCCGACGGCCAGAACCAGGGTGGCATATATCATCTCTCTACTCTCTGTCCAAGCACTCGATTGGGTCTCGCCCCTTTGGGAGAAGTCGGATCCCCTGCTCTCCAACTACCCCGAATTTGTTGCTACATTTTGCAAAATCTTTGATGAACCCGGAAGAACCACTTCCGCATCAGCTGATATTCTACGCCTCCGTCAGGGCAGCAGGACCGTCGGCCAATACGTAGTCCAGTTCCAGACTCTGGCTTCAGAACTCAATTGGAACGAGGATGCCCTCATCGCTGCCTTCTGGAGTGGCCTTTCTGAAAGGCTCAAAGACGACCTAGCTTCCCGTGACCTTCCAACCAGTTTGGATGGGTTAATCTCTCTATGCAACATGGTGGATCTCCGTCACAGGGAGCGTGCCTTGGAAAGAGGCAGATTTGATCGTGGAAGGCCACGTCCAGTTTCCCGCTTACCCTCTCCTCCTCTGGGCGAAGAACCCATGCAGGTCAACCGCTCTCATTTATCGGCTGAGGAGTGGCAGAAAAGGCAGAGGCAGAACCTCTGTATGTACTGCGGATCTCCTCAACATTTAGTTAAAACTTGTCCCATTCGTCCGGGAAACGCCTCCTCCTAACTTATGAAAGAGAGGTTAAGTTAGGAGTTGCCATTGAATCACAAAGGAAGTCTGATTCCACCATCCAGGCTCATTTAAAGTGTCCTCAAGGTTCCAAAGCTGTATTAGCTCTCCTGGATTCCGGAGCGGCAGAGAACTTTGTCACTACTGAATTTGTCCAGAAGCATCAAATCCCCATGGAAGCGTTGCCTCGAGTCATCACTTTAACCGCCATCGATGGTAGTCGCATTTCTAGTGGAACGATCACCCATCGTACAACACCACTTAAACTTACCATTGGGGTGCTCCATTCCGAACAACTATCCTTCCTAGTGATTCCCAAAGCCTCTCATTCTTTAGTCCTCGGATTACCCTGGATACAGAGACATTCACCACAAATCGATTGGACCACCATGCAAATAACCTCCTGGGGTTCCAATTGCTTCAAAGGCTGCCTTCAGCGGGTAATACCTATCAGATCTTCCATTGTACGGGATTCTACAGACCTGCCCAAAGCCTACGATGGGTTTCAGGACGTCTTTAGCAAACAGAGCGCAGACCTGTTACCTCCCCATCGTGATTGGGACTGTCCCATAGATCTGATTCCCGGAAAGAATCCTCCTAGAGGCCGAACCTACCCTCTATCTCTCCCTGAGACTCAGGCCATGTCGGTGTACATTACGGAAAACTTAAATAAAGGCTTCATTCTACCTTCCACGTCTCCAGCAGGGGCTGGATTTTTCTTCGTAAAAAAGAAAGATGGGGGCTTGCGCCCGTGTATTGACTACCGGGGTCTTAATGAAATAACTATTAAGAATCGCTACCCTCTTCCTCTCATTACAGAGTTATTTGATAGAGTCAAGGGAGCCACAGTTTTTTCCAAACTCGACCTAAGAGGAGCCTATAATTTAATTCGTATCCGTCCAGGCGATGAATGGAAAACGGCCTTCAACACCAGGGATGGGCACTATGAGTATCTCGTTATGCCCTTCGGCCTCTGTAATGCTCTGGCTGTCTTCCAGTTTTTCGTCAATGAAATCTTCCGGGACCTCTTGTACAAGTGTGTGGTCGTTTACTTAGACGACATTTTGATTTTTTCTCAAGACCTCCAAACTCATCGAGACCAGGTCAAACAAGTCCTTCTGAGGTTGCGGTCCAATCAACTGTTTTGCAAATTAGAGAAGTGTCTGTTTGAGGTCTCAAGTGTACCATTCCTGGGATACATTATCTCCGGAACAGGCCTTCAAATGGATTAGTCAAAACTACAAGCCATTCTTGATTGGTCTCTTCCTTCTTCCTTAAAATCCATACAAAGATTCCTAGGATTTGCCAACTACTATCGCAAGTTTGTAAAAGGTTTCTCGACTCTGGTAGCTCCAATTACAGCCCTCACCCGTAAGGGAGCAGATCCAACTATATGGCCCGTCAAAGCTACCTCTGCATTTCAACTTCTTAAGCAAGCCTTCATCTCCGCTCCCATCTTAAAGCAACCAGACTCCACCCGGCCCTTTATCCTGGAGGTGGACGCATCCTCTGAAGGTGTCGGTGCAGTGCTCTCCCAGCGATTTAAAGATGAAAAACTTCATCCCTGTGGTTTCTTTTCCCGGAAGTTTTTGCCTGCAGAGAAGAACTACACCTTTGGAGATCAAGAGTTACTCGCCATGAAACTAGCCCTCGAAGAATGGCGATATCTTCTAGAAGGAGCTCATTACCCCATTACCATTTTTACTGACCATAAGAACCTCCTTTATCTTAAATCTGCAAATTGCTTGAACCCTCGTCAAGCCCGGTGGGCAATGTTTTTCTCCAGATTTAACTTCAAAGTCTCCTATCACCCCGGTTCACAAAACCTCAAAGCCGACGCACTCTCCCGTTCCATGACGAGCAACCCTGATCTACCCATGGAACAGCCCCAACCAATCTTGAATTCAGCTTTCTTCGCCTCTACCCAATTATCTTCTATACCCCCAGTTGGGAAGACTTTCGTCGCTCCGGAACTCCGCAAGAGGTTACTGCATTGGGCTCATGCTTCCCGGTTCTCTGGTCACCTGGGTATGGATAAAACCCTAGAATTTATCCAGCGGTCCTATTGGTGGTCTTCGATGAAAAAGGACATCAGGTCTTATGTGTCTTCATGCATCAAATGTGCCCAACACAAGATACCTCGGTGGGTTCCACACGGTCAACTCCAACCTCTTGCAATTCCATCTAAGCCATGGACTCACCTATCTATGGATTTCATCTCTGATCTTCCTCCATCTCGGGGCCACAACACAATTTGGGTTATCGTGGATCGTTTTTCTAAAATGGCTCATTTTGTACCACTTACTGGGCTTCCGTCTGCACCTCTACTTGCCCAGAGCTTTATAAAAGAGATCTTCAAGCTCCACGGCCTACCTCAAGAGATCATCTCCGACAGGGGAGTACAGTTCGTAGCGAAGTTCTGGAGGTCACTCTGCTCAGCTCTTCAGGTAAAACTCAAATTTTCTACCGCTTATCATCCCCAGACCAACGGTCAGACCGAAAGGGTCAATCAAGACCTGGAACAGTTCCTGCGCACTTTTGTCTCCTCCTCCCAAGATGACTGGATTGAACTTCTTCCTTGGGCCGAATTTGCCCACAATAATCATTATCACACGTCCACCAGCTCAACTCCTTTTTTTTACAGTTTTTGGTCAACATCCTCGAGTGCCAGATTTCCCTCTTCTTCCCACATTAGATGTGCCTGCGGCCAAAATGTCCCTTCAACGGTTCTCCAACATCTGGGAAAAGGTTCGTTCCTCTCTGACTAAAACGTCAGCCCGGTACAAGAGATTTGCTGACCGCCAAAGACGAGCGGTTCCAAATTTCCGACCTGGGGATATGGTCTGGCTCTCTACCCGAAACCGAAGACTCCGAGTACCCTCGATGAAATTTGCTCCGCGATTCATTGGTCCATTCCCAGTCATCAAAGTCTTGAATCCTGTGGCTTACAAGTTAAAGCTTCCTCCATTTCTTCGCATTCCAAGTTCTTTCCATATTTCTCTTTTAAAACCACTAGTCTTAAACCGATTTCAGAAGGTCCTGCCTAAAGCTTCTAGTGTTCAAACACAGCAGGGAGAGGAGTTCGAAGTTGACAGAATCTTAGATTCCCGTTGTCGATACAACCGTCTTCAATACCTCATCGACTGGAAGAATTATGGTCCAGAGGAACGAATCTGGATAAATGCCTCCGATGTCCATGCACCCCATCTGGTCAAAGCGTTCCATGTGAAATTTCCTCATAAACCAAGGAAGTGTCCGGTGGCCACTCTTGAAGAAGGGGGTACTGTCACACGGCCGGCCTGGAGACCCTAGAATCAGACCCCGTCGCTTACCTGTGCGGGCGCTGACCTGCGCTGTCTTCTGGCTCCCGCGCTGTACGCTCCTTCCTCTTCTCCCAAGGCAGTCTCCGCTGTTGTCCTTTGGAGGGTCCCGCTGCTGTGCTGCTCCCACGCTGGCTCCTGCTGACCACTGGTCCCCGCTGACTACCTCCAGGAAGTGCTGTACTCCGGTCCATGGGCGCAGCCATCTTGGATTGCCCATGTGACCCCACTACCACCAATGAGGAGCCTTCTCCTTCTCTCTCAGCCTGTCAGCTCCCAGTGTCCACTATAAAAGGATCCCCAATGCTCACACAAGTTGCCAGTGCAACTAGTTTCTTAGTTTAGCTAAGCAAGCCTTCCCACTGCGCTCCAGCCGCTCCACATAACCGCTCAGCTACCAACGTCTACCCACAGCTAACCAGCCACTCCACGTAGCCGCTCAGCTACCAACGTCTACCCACGGCTAACCAGCCGCTCCACGTAGCCACTCAGCTACCAACGTCTACCCACGGCTATCCAGCCGCTCCACGTAGCCACTCAGCTACCAACGTCTACCCACGGCTATCCAGCCGCTCCACGTAGCCACTCAGCTACCAATGTCTACCCACGGCTATCTAGCCGCTCCACGTAGCCGCTCAGCTACCAACGTCTACCCACGGCTATCCAGCCGCTCCATGTAGCCGCTCAGCTACCAACGTCTACCCACGGCTATCCAGCCGCTCCACGTAGCCACTCAGCTACCAACGTCTACCCACGGCTATCCAGCCGCTCCACGTAGCCACTCAGCTACAAACGTCTACCCACGGCTATCCAGCCGCTCCACGTAGCCACTCAGCTACCAACGTCTACCCTCGGCTATCCAGCCGCTCCACGTAGCCACTCAGCTGCCAACGTCTACCCACGGCTATCCAGCCGCTCCACGTAGCTTCCTAGCTACCTCGTTACTGCCGCATTCCTCAAACTCCTGTCAGTTCGCTGCACCCTCTCATGCGGAGAAACTTCATTAAGCCAAGTCTCCTCCAGTGAGCGTCTGCACCAAGTAATACAGATCCAAGGCCCAGTCCGGGAACACAGCTCCTAAATTCCACGTTTGTGACAATATAATTATATGTATAATATATATAATTACATGACCTGTGGCTGTATGTGGCTATATATATATATATATATAATATATATATATATACAGTCAGGTCCATAAATATTGGGACATTGACAGAATTTTCATATTTTGGCCTCTATTCACCACCACAATGGCTATTAAACAAACAAGATGTGATTTAACTGCAGACTTTCAGATTTAAATTGAGGGTAATTATATCCAAATCAGGTGAACGGTGTAGGAATTACAACGGTTTCTATGTGTGCCTCCCACTTTTTAAAGGGCCAAAAGTAATGGGACAAACTAAACAATCCTAAATCTAACTTTCACTTTTTAATACTTTGTTGCAAATCCTTTGCAGGCAATTACAGCCTGAAGTCTGGAATGCATAGACATCACCAGACGCTGGGTTTCATCCCTGGTGATGCTCTGCCAGGCCTCTACTGCAAATGTCTTCAGTTCCTGCTTGTTCTTGGGGCATTTTCCCTTCAGTTTTGTCTTCATCAAGTGAAATTCATGCTCAATCGAATTCAGGTCAGGGGATTGACTTGGCCATTGCATAACATTCTACTTTTTAGCCTTAAAAAACTCTTTGGTTGCTTGTGCAGTATGCTTCGGGTCATTGTCCATATGCACTGTGAAGCGCCGTCCAATGAGTTCTGAAGCATTTGACTGAATATGAGCATATAATATTGCCCGAAACACTTCAGAATTCATTCTGCTGCTTTTGTCAGAAGTCACATCATCAATAAATACAAGGGAACAAGTTACATTGGCAGCCATACATGCCCACGCCATGACACTACCACCACCATGCTTCACTGATGAGGTGGTAAATTTTTGGTTCATGAGCAGTTCCTTTCCTTCTCTTCTCTTCCCATCTCTCTGGTACAAGTTGATCTTTGTCTCATCTGTCCATAGGATGTTGTTCCAGAACTGTAATGGCTTTTTTAGATGTTGTTTGGCAAATGCTAATCTGGTCTTCCTGTTTTTGTTGCTCACCAATGGTTTGCATCTTGTGGTGAACCCTCTATATTCACTCTTGTGAAGTCTTCTCTTGATTGTTGACTTTGACACATATACATCTACCTCCTGGAGAGTGTTCTTGATTTGGCCAACTGTTGTGAAGGGGTTTTTCTTCACCAGGGAAATAATTCTTGTGTCATCCACCACAGTTGTTTTCTGTGGTCTTCCGGCTTGCTTCACTGATAGTGACAGCTCTTTGGATCTCATATTGAGAGTTGACAGCAACTGATTCCAAATGCAAATGTCACACCTAGACTCAACTCCAGACCTTTTACCTGCTTAATTGATAATGAAATAACGAGGGAATAGCCAACACCTGTCCATGAAATAGCTTTTGTGTTGATAGTCCCATTACTTTTGGCCCCTTAAAAAGTGGGAGGCACATATTGAAACTGTTGTAATTCCTACACCGTTCACCTGATTTGGATGTAATTACCCTCAAATTAAATCTGAAAGTCTGCAGTTAGATCACATCTTGTTTGTTTCATTTCAAAGCCATTGTGGTGGTGAATAGAGGCCAAAATATGAAAATTCTGTCAATGTCCCAATATTTATGGACCTGACTGTATATATATTGTCGAAATCAAACAATTGGTTATGATCATTGTGCAAATTATTATCTGAATGATTTAGTCATCTACGGTCTGATGACGAATTGCTTGGACGCTTCTCTGTGTCAGCGCATTTCCGATGAGCAAAAATAAAAGGGTTTAGTGTGGAAAACAGGTTTGGTGTGTATGTGTGTGGGTGTTTGCATATGTTTTGAGAGACTCCGCATGCTAATACAGTATGCCTGTGACAAATAATTAAAAATGTACACAGAGACTAGTATGCTCAAAGGAAGTGGTCTAAATGTAAAGTTACAAATTACTGTCATGGACCTGCAAATCATTAGCAGTTGTATATCTATTGTTTAATGCTGTTTTGGTCCATAGAAACAAACATCTACATTTTAATTACTTGACCAGATTATGTGGCACCTGCAAGCAGCTGTGGGTCTCTCTCTCTCCTCCCCAGTTTAGAAATAAACTTCCATTTACATCTTAGAATTGGTCCAGGCAATGCTTGGATGTTAAAATATGTTAGAAATGGATAATATATATATTAATCCATTACAAATACCCTAAATTACATAACACCTACATAGACTTACATGCATACACACATTAAATAAAACATAAAAATATACAAGATGCACAGTGCATCTTTATCAAAGCATAAAACACATAAACACACCACACATATTAGCGAAACTACGCAATATTCTCACACCTACACATACCAAAACTTATAAAAAGGTTCCTCCACATTAAAAGCTTAATATTAGAGGTTTTATTAGCGAATTATTATGTTGTATGTGATATTTAAGGTATGGAAGCTAGTAGACATGTCATGTTTGGTACCATTCTGAAACTCTGTTTGTTTGCAGATTTTCGGTTCTATCGGCAAGGAGATCGCAGCAGGCATTTGCAAGATATGAATTATAGGTTAGAATGTATCTCTGTATGTAGTGTTTCTTTATTAGTTCTTCTGAGGGAAACCTACACAAAGAAGCAGTTGAAAAGCTGATCCATAGCTATGATGACACCATATGAACTAACCAATGAGCAGAATGACAAGGAGCAAGAACCAATGAAATCATGCCAGCTCAACTCTATTGTATATGTGATCTGTGTGGTATATAGGCTATTGCTCTGTGAACTGTAAGGGAGTCATATTCATATACAAGATGACTGCAGGCTTCAGGATTGATGGCTGAGTACTGGATTCCAGAGCGCTAGCTTTTATATCAGTTTGTACCTTCTGTATTTACTTGCTTCTTTGCGCTAATTGTTGTAGATCAAAGTGCGCATTATCCTTTATGTGAATAATATTACTTTTGTGTTTTGGAACCACAGTTGGGCTGGAAAGCAATTATTTATTGTGCGACAGGTTACGCTAAAATAGCGACATTTTGGGTATAAAGGTTTATTAGGAATTCATAATATATATATATATATATATATATATATATACAGCCACATATAGTGTGCACACAGTGTAATAACCAGGATGAGCTGGTTTCATAAAATTCTATCACACAGATAAAAAAAAATACTTCCCTTAATTCTTTATCTTTCAATGACAGATGGTCTGTTTTATTCCAGACATATATCAAATCATGTAAGACATACATTTAAACATAAAACCATTGTGTAACAAAATTAACATAGTTTATTTCTTCCAGAATATAATATCAATATGTACAATAAAACAGCCATGCGCAGATTCAATATAGAACATAAAGTACAGCCTGGTACTATAACTGGTTATGCACTGGAAAGTTACCAGATGTCCCCAGTCAAAAGGGCCCATAGATATTATAAGATGGAGGTCTCCGGAAACCTCATGTGGACGCTTCCTGTTAGAGGGAATGCTCTGGAGTCCTCTTTCCAATACTACAATTTTGTCACACTTCAACCAACATGTTTCGAGAGGTTGACCTCTCTTCTTCAAGGTATTTTGACACTGTTCTCCTGACAAGGCCTTTTATACCCTGTTTTTGAAGTTCATTCAGGTCAGAAGGTCATTAGTTTTAAAAGGGTTCAATCCCTGGGTGAATATCATCCAATTAAATAAAATGAGTTGATACATATCTCTATTGTTCAAACTACTTGTATCCAGCATGAAAAAAATAACTTTGGTATAACGCTACAATCATATACTGTCCATTGTGATCCAGGATGTAGGGGGCTTGTGCTTGTGCATCCATACACATCCTTCCTCTGAACCACACTTTGAGATGCACATACTACCGGTCAGGCGGCCATCATTGATAAGGGCGATTCATTATAACATGAGATGGATGATCCCATATATGTATACCTATGTCTCCCGGAGCTTAGCCATCTTAAATATGGGTAGATTCTCCTAAGGCATAAGCAGCCATCTAACTTAAGGGTTGTCACAGCGCTGCCGAATCCTGAGTCCTTCCTGTCTGTGAACACTCCTAGCCCTGATTGGAATCACAGGTGTGGTTCTGATTCTCAGAGCTGCAGAGATGAATACTCCCTTTGCATGTTGTGCCTTCCACCACTCAGAATGCTACTGCCAGACCACCTGTCCATATCAACCAATTGCTGCCAGACCCAGGGTATATTTATCCTCCCCTGGTAGCATTCTGGGCCTGAACATCTCGTTACTTCCCCTGGTGTATGGTTCATGCTGTTTCTGTGTTCAAGTGTATCCCTGACTCCTGCTGACAGCAATCCCTGGTGCATCCAGAAAACCTTCTACAGCAATACCTGGCAATCCAGAAAACCTGCTACAGCAATACCTGGCAATCCAGAAAACCTGCTACAGCAATACCTTGCAATCCAGAAAACTTGCTATAGCAATACATGGCAATCCAGAAAACCTGCTACAGCTATACCTGGCAATCCAGTCATCCTGCTAGTTCCCAGGCCAGTGCAACTCCTGTGTTTTCAGCATCAGCTATAAGTGAGTTCCTGTGCTCCTGACCTTAGCACTGTGCTAGACTACTAGCCCTAGTCCTGGTTGGTCCCTGGCACCCTGCAAACCAGCTTCGTGTTACCCTGCCTTGCTTCCTGCTCTGGATAAACTCCTGCTCCTTCTACCTACCCACTCCCTTCCTGAACCTAAACTCCCAGACCTACCCATTCCTTCAGCATCAAGCAGCATCAAGTACTACAGCTTTTGCAAATCCTGAATAATCAGCTAGATGGTACTCAAATCACACCTGAACCTCTAACTACCTTTCATCAACTGCTGGAGCAGCTACAGACTTTACTCATCAAAATTTTTCAGATCATTCCCGAGTATCTTAGGGCTACCCCTGTCTCAACTAAAACCACTGCCTTGGAATCCCTAAGAAACAAGGATTCTTCCGCACCAAGTAATGTCAGACATCGTAGTTACTCACGCCCCAAGCTCTCTGTGGCTGAATGCCAGCGGCGCAAAGATTTACAGCTCTGTCTCTATTGTGGGGGTTCTGACCACTTCATTAAAGACTGTTTCCTTTGCAATTCCAGCAGTGGTTCCAAGTGTCAGCATCTCAGTGCCCGTTCCGGCCCCAGCGCGGATTCTGCCCGTTCCGGCCCCAGCCCGGATTTTGCCCATTCCGACTCCAGCCCGGATTCTGCCCATTCTGGCTCCAGCCCGGATTCTGCCCGTTCCGGCCCCAGCCCGGATTCTGCCCGTTCCGGCCCCAGCCCGGATTCTGCCCGTTCTGGGCCCAGCCCGGATTCTGCCCGTTCCGGGCCCAGCCCGGATTCTGCTTGTCCCAGCAGGTGACTCCAGTCATCAACCCCAGGAGGGGTATCCAGAGTTTCACCCCAGGAGGGGCTCTCAAGTCTCACACCCCAGCAAGGGGTCTCATGTCTCACACCCCAGCAAGGGGTCTCAAGTCTTGCACCCCAGCAAGGGGTCTCAAGTCTCGCACCCCAGCAAGGGGTCTCAAGTTCCAGTTACCAGGGAGAAGTGTCTTGTACTACAAAATCTGATCATGGTTCCTGTTCAGTGTCTCCTGCAAATATCATCCCAGAAGATGACAATCTCTGTAGTCTGTTCTCAGCTTTGATTGTTGAGGCTACTGCCTCTATCTTCCCAGGACTCCTTCCAGTTCCATCAATTGGTCTGAATTCCGAACATCTGTCAGCTTCAGTTATTTCAACTCCTCATCAATCGGAGCATCCTCAAGTTTCCTCCAGCCCTGCACCTGAATGTGCTCCACAATCCTCGAACACAAAGGATTCGTCAGATACTCCAGTATGTATTTATATTGATGGGGACTTATCTCAATACTATGCTTTATTGAAACAATTCTTCGCTATGACGAATTCTTCTTTGCCATGTGGAGTTAAGCCTGCTAATATTGTAGAGTTTATTATCCCATCTTTTCAAGGTAAAGCTTGGTACTGGGTTGCCCCTATTTACAACTCCAATGATCCAATGCTTCTAAATATAAAGACTTTCAGTGAAGCTGTTGTCAAAGAATTTGGTCCATACCCTGTAAACTAATATTCTAGCGAAGTTCTCAGTTCCAAAATATTGTCCAAGCAGTCTGTTTGTGCTACCAAGAATTC
Source organism: Taudactylus pleione (assembly GCA_031769625.1). Taxonomy (NCBI): domain Eukaryota; kingdom Metazoa; phylum Chordata; class Amphibia; order Anura; family Myobatrachidae; genus Taudactylus; species Taudactylus pleione. Next base: position 2,095,945 of record JAUIMM010000107.1, read on the forward strand.
GTCCTCCCAAAACACCATCAAAATTGGTCATATTAGTTCCTCCCAGGAGTTCTATCAATGTTCAAGTCCTACTAAGCCTTCCATTTTACCTTTACATACTGACTCGGAATCTGAATTCGATCATGCACATGATAAATCTCTATTCCCTGAAGACCATATGTCGTTTGTCCCTGTCTTTCCCAGTCACGTATTTCCTCAGGAGTTGCCCGAGAGAGCTACGGCTTTCCGGGGGAGACGATCATCTTCCCACCAAAGATACCAGCGAAATAATGCCGGTTATACATCTTCTCATACCAAATCTTCGTGTACTACATTTCCAGAAGAGTGTCCTCATTTTGGGATTACTAAAGACTTCCTAGGTGATGAAGGTTCCACCTGTAGTGAGGAAGAATGGTCTACTTACTCTGAGGATGAAGATGTCTGAAGAGATGATTTTAGAGTTATGGTGTCCCTGTGTTTGAAGCTCCTGGAATGTCATGTCTGAAGAAAGCTTTTGTTTTGGTGTCCAGAGTCCACCCATAAAGAGGGGGTTACAGTCACAGTTTTCACCTTTTGCCTGTAGACTTACCCCTGCCAACTGTCTCCATGGATTTGTGTGTGTGGTTTGCCTGGAGAATCTGCTCTGGTCATGCTGGCTGCAGCACTTCTCCCTGCATTCCTTCCACAGTGATTGTTCACCTGAGTCCTTCCTGTCTGTGAACACTGCTAGCCCTGATTGGAATTGCATGTGTGGTTCTGATTCTCAGAGCTGCAAAGATGAATACTCCCTCTGCATGTTGTGCCTTCCACCACTCAGAATGCTACTGCCAGACCACCTGTCCATGTCCACCAATTGCTGCCAGACCCAGGGTATATTTATCCTCTCCTGATAGCATTCTGGGCCTGAACATCTCGTTACTTCTCCTGGTGTATGGTTCATGCTGTTTCTGTGTTCAAGTGTATCCCTGACTCCTGCTGACAGCAACCCCTGGTGCATCCAGAAAACCTTCTACAGAAATACCTGGCAATCCAGAAAACCAGCTACAGCAATACCTGGCAATCCAGAAAACCTGCTACAGCAATACCTTGCAATCCAGAAAACTTGCTACAGCCATACCTACAATCCAGAAAACCTGCTACAGCTATACCTGGCAATCCAGTCATCCTGATAGTTCCCAGGCCAGTGCAACTCCTGTGTTTTCAGTATCAGCTATAAGTGAGTTCCTGTGCTCCTGACCTTAGCCCTGTGCTCTGCTGCTAGCCCTACTCCTGGTTGGTCCCTGGCACCCTGCAAACCTGCATCATGTTACCCTGCCTTGCTTCCTGCTGTGGATCAACTCCTGCTCCTTCTACCTACCCACTCCCTTCCTGAACCTAAACTTCCAGACCTACCCATTCCTTCCTGAACCTGTTATTCCCAATTACCCAATCCAGCCTTTGTCACAGCATTTCCGAATTACCCTGTTTAACCCTCATCTCAACATTACCTGATTTCCCTTCAGCCATTGTCACATCACTCCAGTCCGGAGTCAAGTCCAAGTTCTTCAGTTCAATCCATGTTATTCCAGTCCAGAGTCAAGTTCCAAGTTCATCAGTTCAATCCACATTATTCCAGTCCAGAGTCAAAGCCAAGTTCTTCAGTTCAATTCACATTACTCCAGTCCGTAGTCAAAGCCCAAGTTTTCCAGTTCAACTCAGCAAGTCTTCCTGCCGGTTCCAGTCCGGTTCCTCTCAAGTTTCTACTGGCTCTAAGTTCCTGTCATTTATCACCAAAGGCGGTTCTCACTGACACATAAGTCTTGCAATAGAGCTATTCACCTCATCTGTGGTTCCAGTCATGCCGGTCTCCGTTGAATCCCGCTCATCACCTGAGACAGGTAACTCACAAAGACCAATCGTGACAAGGGGATACCTGCTTCGATTATAAGTCACACTCTAGTGCCCGGATCTCGACCCCGTAATGCATGCAGCAGTGTGACATGACCGGCTGCTGGATGCTATGGGGACGCAGAGCGGGGTCTGTGCTGCTCTGTCTGCTAGTGGGGGTGATCGCCTCAATTGCCCCCATGGATCCGCCAGTGACACAGATACCCCCTCACTCAGGTCCCCCCTCACACAGATATTCCTCCTTACTCAGAACCCCCCTCACACTCTCTCCATGCACTCAGGATCCCCCGCACAGTTCTCTGCTCTCACCTCACACACACACACAGCACTTCACCCACACATAGATCCCATCTCCCCTCACACAAAACACCTTCCATCTTTACACCAATGTCCCCTTGTGCTCACTATCATAGAGCTCACCAAGCCGTGGGCTGAGGGGGGAAATGGAATCACCTACTGAGCCTGCAATACATCGAGATATCAGTGCCTCCATACTGAGAGTGTGGGCATGGCGGGAGCCCCGAGTGTTGCTCCGCTCACACCACGTCCCCTGTCTCAAAGCACTGATCAGTAATATATTGCAGGCTCAGCATGTGGTCCCGTAGTAAACATCATTTGTAAATGCTACCGTGGCCCACTGCTTCTGCAATATGACTAAACCCCATAGTTTTGCCAGCGCTGGCACTGTAGGTGCAGGGGGAGAGCCAGGCTCCGGAGACGGCCTGGGCCCCATAGCAGCCGCACCCCCTGGACCTACGTTAGTTACGCCAGTGACTACTTGCTTATTCTTCCAGATGTTATCCTTTACTGAAAAGGAGATTCATGTGATCACATAAATAATATATGCAACTATTCAACCAGCAATGAAAAAATAAATGCGTGTACTGCTTTTATTTCGTTTTATTCTTTTCCATTTCAGTATTTTTCATGTTTTCCTTTTGAATTTTGTGCTGTAGAAAAAATAGAAAAAAAAATCAGATTTTTTTTTAAATGAAATAAACATTTCAACAAGTATATTTATTATATAAAAAAATTGTGAATATCACTATTATTTTATGAATATGATATAAAGAAAGAATACAGTATATTTCTACCTGGACACTATTTTATTTTAATTAAGTGTTGGGCTCAGAATAGCATACAGGTGGCTCTCTGATAACTCTCACCCCCTTGCCATTGGGTGCTATCATTATATCCATCAATAAATACATAACGTGTATTCACCAAAACTAGCGACAATATAAGGAATTAAAGGCCTGATTCAGAGCCGCTCGCTTGCTCTGTGCGTTCGCAAGCGCCCCGATGTTCTGTATACGCACATGCGCACGCTTCGTTCTGCGCATGCGCGAACTACACACTGCGATTGCAACCCACTCGCTCGCCCAGCAAAGGCAGCCCAGGGTAATGAGTGACAGGAGAGGCCGTTTGTGGGTGGTAACAGGAGCAGGACACTAATAATGGGGGGTTGGAGATGCGAACGCAGGCGTGCCTGAGTGTTTCAACGCCGTTTTAGAGGCGTGCATAATTAACAGGCAGCGTCATAGTACACGTCACTTGCCTTTATTTACACTGATTTCCTCGCAATGCTTGCAGTAGGGTAAGGCAACCACAAGCACTGCGTTCACATCCGATGGTGCTCGATGTACCAATGTTTTAATACACTTCCTGGAGATGACGTGTTGCTGGTGGGCAGCTCTGCCTGTGCGATTGGGTGTACGCTTACACAAAGTGGCTGCTCGCTAAGATATGGTGGGCGTGCTTACGCCTTGGTGAGCGATCGCTTCCCGTGGCGTCACTTTGACAAATTTGCATATGCATCCAGGTAGCAAACAGGTCTGAATCAGGCCCTAAGACAGCTGAAAAGAAAATGAGGTAAACTACAAAACTTCTGAAATAAACATAAATTATAAGGAGGTAGTAAATTATAAGTTTTTGCAACTAGGATGCATTTGCGGGCAAAAAAGATGTGAAAAAGACAGCAGGCGCTACTATTTGTGCACAGGACCTGGCGACTCACCCGCGCTAGGCGTCTCGCACCACATGGTGTATTGAGTTAGATGTATGAGGACACATCTGTACCTCGCTGCAGGCCAGGTGCTGGCTGTTAAAGTTGTCTATCTCTAGGGAGTTGGGAGTTGGACTGTCGCAACACTGCCTTCCTATCTTACATGATGCCAGCAGACACAAAACTGTACATTGTGCAGTTTAGACCTGCCCCCTCATTGGAACACGCTCCCTCCCTTTCCTTCCTCCTTACTGCACAGGCAGCCCAGAGATGCAGTCTAATGGGCACAACTGGATTGGTGTCTGCATATTCTTTTAAAAGTTGATAAAAACAGCTATAATCATGTAACTTAAACCTTTTTTGCTTTCTACAGAATTATCAACGCCAATAGTATTAATTTCCAGTTATTTGCAGTAAATTTTGACAAATGTTGGTACCTTAAATCATGAGGGAGGGACAAAAATGCAATTCAACATACAAGATCTGCAGGGGCGTATTAAGAGAGGAGGGGGCCCATGTTCACTCCCTGTCCGGGGCCCGCCCCTCTCTCCCCGGCTGCCGCCAATGAACTGACAGCAGCACTAATCTGTGCCCGGAGTCTACTGCGCATGCACAGGTTACCGAGAAAAAGGTGAGAAAGTAATTTTCCCAGTGATTTCCTACAGCGCATGCACAAAACACCGGGAAAATGGCCATGGCGGCCATTTTCTAAATTTTCTGTAGCATTGCTCCATGGGACTTTGGAAATGGAATGGTAAGTATGAAAAATAAAGGATGGGTGCAGGGTGTGCGGTGCATCCATTATAAATACGCCCCTGGAGTTCAATATTTAGATCTGACGCTCTGAATCAGGGCCGTCCTTCCTAATTTTAGAGCGGCTTCCTGGCCGTTCGCATAGCTGTGGGTGACCACCCACAGCTATAGCGAGCGGCCAAAAAGATGGTCGCGATGGTCAAGACCATCGCGACCATCGGGCTTGCGACGAGACCCTTGTGGTAGGGTCTCGTTGCCTCAAGCCCTGGAGTGCTTTCGGCTCTATCAGAGCCGAGAGCACTCCCACTGACATCACTTATGATAGGAACGCCTTCGTCTGGGCAGCAACACCCCTGGCACGCCCACCAAAGGGGGCGTGCTGTCACTCACCATCGACAACATCTGGCTCCCACAGTGGGTGATGGGAGAGACATCATGACGTCTCTCCCATAGTGCAGAGTGGGCAGGGAGGACGGAGGAGTGGACAGCGGCCAGCGTGACAGGAGCGGGGATTCAGGTAAGTGTTTTTTTGGTGTGTGTCTTTGTCCTATATACAGTATGTAAGGGGCACTGGCACTGCATAGGGGGGCCACTACTGGGGGCACTGGCACTTCATAGGGGGCCACTACTGGGGCCACTGGATAGGGGGGACTACTACTGGGGGCACTATATAAGGGGCCCTACTGGGGGCACTGCATAGGGGGACTACTTTAGCGGGGCACTATATAAGCAGCACTACTGATTGCACTGCATAGGAGGACCACATCTAGCAGCACTATATAAGGGGCATTACTGGAGGCACTGTATAAGGGGCACTGCGTAGGGGGACCATTACTAGTGGCACTGTATAAAGGGTATTACTGGGGGCACTGTAAAACTACTGGGGGCTCTGTATAAGGGGCACTGCATAAGTGGCATTGTATCAGTGGCACTACTGAAGGCACTGCATAAGGGGCACTACTAGGTGCACTGTATAAGGGTGCATTACTGGAGGCAATGTATAAGGGTTCATTACTGGGGCACCGTATAAGGGACACTACAGGGGGCATTGCATAAGAGGCACTGCTACTGGGGACATTGCATAAAGGGCACTATTACATTGGGCATTGCAAGAGGGGCACTACTACTGGGGGCATTAAATTGCAAATGGAATGGAAAGGAATGTTCCCAGAGTGATGAGAAACGGTTGTGTGTCATGTTGACATGCCCACATTTTCCAGTGGGCACGCCCCTTGTGGCATGTAACCACACCCACTTTTTTTGGCACACACGCATAATTTTGGGTGGGGGGGCTCCATTTATTAACTTGCCCTGGTCTCCAAATACTCTGAATACTCCACTATTAGTGGATATTTGGGTTTTACCAACTTCAATAATATATTGGTCTTTAATAATGTACACAGAGAAATTGAGTTTTTTGTTTTCTGTGATTTAGATAAACACTATATGGTTATTAAGATACAACTTAAGCAGATTCTTTGCAAAGAATATATAAAATAATAAAAATAGCAATGTCTAATATGTGTTAGGGCACGTGCGTGACTTTTTTGAGTATAGTCTTGCTACAGCCTTGAGGGCTGGAATTCTAGACTGGATGTGGCCATACAACAGCTTTGAGGGCTGGAAGAAAACTTGGCTAGGTGGGCCTGAAGGCTGTAGATTATGAAGCGGCCTTTGGGTCGTGCCGCAGCTTTGAGGGCTGGTATAACTTGGCTTCCTGTGGCCAGTGGGCCGTAGAATATGAAGCGGCCTCTGGGCCGTACAGCAGCCTTGAGGGCTGGTATAACTTGGCTTGCTGTGGCCAGTGGGCCATAGGATATGAAACGGCCTCTGGGCCATGCAACAGCCTTGAGGTCTGGAATTACTTGGCTTGCTGTGGCCAGTGGGCCGTAGAATGTGAAGCGGCCTCTGGGCCGTGCAGCTGCCTTGACGGCTGGTATAATTTGGCTAGATGTGGCCAGTGGGCCATAGAATGTGAAGCGGCCTCTGGTTGTGCAGCAGTCTTGAGGGTTGGTATAACTTGGCTAGATGCGGCCAGAGGGCTGTAGAATATGAAGCAGCGACCAGCTGTGTAGCGGCCTTGAGGGCCGGAGCAACTTGGCTCGATACGGCAGCAGCCGGGTATAACTGTAACAAAGTCACTGGTGTTGGAGCGTGGGACTGCGCACTAACGCTACTGGAGTGCGGCCTATGTCACCGGGTTGACGCAAGCAGCTGATGCTGTAGTGCGATCTGTGCCACTTAGCTGACACAAGCAGCTGATGCTGTAGTGCGGCCTGTGCCACCAGGTTGACACAGACAGCTGACGCCGAGTACTGTCCGTGCCGCCTGGATGACACGAACGGCAAGGAGACAGACTTGCGGACCATGCCATCTGGATGACTCAAACGGCAGGTAGAAGATATGCAGAACTGTGCTGATTAGAAGAAACAAACAGTGGAACAACAATATACAATAGGAGGCAGGACAACTGGAGCTCAACTGGAAGACAGGAGACAAAGCCAGAAACACGAAAACTCTATCACGGGCATTGGAGCAGCATTAGCGCCAGTAGTATATAGATGCAGGAGCCAATCCTGAAGTGATCCTCAGAATGATGGACAGGAGGTAGGTGCAGATTCATCGAACACTTGTCCGGCATTCACCTCGCACAAAATTCACAGTGTGGCAGCTTGTGACAGTATCCCCCCCTCCTTGACGAGGGGTTAAGGAACCGCTAAAACCTAGCTTGCCTGGAAAGTTCTCAAAGAATCTTCTCTGCAGCGTAGGAGCATGCAAAGATCTTTCTGGAACCTAGGAACACTCCTTCGGACCTTTACTGTGGACAAGAAATTGAAGAGATCCACAAGATATTCTGGAGTCCAGGATCCTCTTCACAACAAACCCCTGGCACCCCTGGATGAGTACTGGATGGTGGAGGCCTGATTGAACGCCTGGGAGTAAACCTGGTGGAGAGGAACACTGGCTTTAGGAGGGAACAATGAAAGGTACTATTGATCCTAAGAGTCCTTGGTAACTTCAACCAAAAGTCTATGGTATTAACATGGGCAATGATGCAAAATGGGCCGATGTACTTAGGCCCAAACTTTTGTGACCTCTGGCGCAGGTTAATATTTCTGGAAGACAGCCAAACTAGATCTCCAACTTTAAAATTACAGGGCCTCCGGTGCTTGTCAGCCTGTACCTTGGACCGCCCAGATGCTTGACGGAGGGCAGGATGCACCTTCCTCCAGACTGTCCATAGCCTAGAAACAGATGATGAAGAAGAGGTACTGGTAGTGTAGAATTCAAATGAATTACTCCTAGGATGCGTCCCAGAGTTGCAATAAAAAGGAGAGATGGAGGAAGCAGAATGGCAAGAGTTATATGCAAATTCCACAAAGGGCAGCAGTGGAACCCAATTGTCCTGGCACATGGAAATGAAACAACAGAGGTATTGTTCCAAGGACTGATTGCTGCGCTCTGTCTGACTGTTGGACTGTGAATGGTAGCCCGAGGATATGCTCACCTTGATTCTCAGCTCAGCACAGAAACATCTCCAAAATTGGGCAACAAATTGTATTCCACGATCCGAGACGATATCCATGAGAAGTGCATGAAGCCTGAAGCCTGAAGACATGTTGCAGAAATAGTGCTGACAGTTACTTGGCAGATGGTAATTTGGCAAGAGGATTAAAATGTACCATCTTGGAGAACTTCTCTACAATGGTCCAGATGACAGAACACTGGGAAGTCCATAGCAACATGGGTCCATGGTTTAATGGGTGTAGGCAGAGGACACAGGAGACCTTGAAGAGTGGTTCAGAGGGTCTTATTTCTAGCACAGACATCGCATGCCAGGACAAATTCATGAGTATCTTGAGACATTGACTGTCACCAGACAGAATGAGACAAAAGTTCTAAAGTTCTAGTGATGCCTGGATGACCCACTGCCTTAGTAGAATGGAAGTCCTTCAATACATCCTTGCAAAGTTTCCCAGGGATGAAGAGCACACATGATGGCTTTTCAAGAGGGGCTTCAGTCTGACAAGCCCTGAGAGAATCCACCAAAGTCCTGGTAATGGCAAAATGGATCCTGGAGGTTGAAATTATGGTCCCTTCTGAGGCTCTTGGGGGTAGGCTGACAGAGAAACTTCGGGAAAGAGCATCCGCCTTAATATTCTTAGACCCCAGTCGGAATGACATGACATAATTAAACCAGGTTAAAAATAGGGCTCAACGAGCCTGCCTCGCATTCAACCTCTTCTCCGTCTCAATGTAGGTCAGATTCTTGTGGTCTGCAAGCACTGTCACTACATGGTTAGCCCCTTCTAAGCAATGCCTCCAATCCTCAAAGGCCCACTTAATGGCTTAAAGTTCCTGGTTGCCGATGTCATAATTCCTCTCTGCCTTGTCAAATTTCCTGGAAAAGAACGTACATGGATGAAGCTTGCCGTGTCTAATATCCTTCTGCCAATGTATAGCACCCACTCCAATCTCAGATGCATCAACCTAAGAAATAAATGGAAACTCTGGATTGGGATACCGGAGAACAGGAGCAGATAAAAAAGCTGCCTTAAGTGTGTTAAATGCTTGAATGGCCCCAGGTGACCAATGAGCAACCTCTGCTCCTTTTCTGGTAAGTTCTACAAAGGGCAAGATTATAGAGGAGAAGGACTTCACAAACCTGCGATAATAGTTTGCAAAACCCAGGTACCGCTGGATGGCCTTCAGCATAGCGGGTTGTTCACAATCCAGGATGGCCTTCACCCTGCTGGGATCCATAGAGAAACCTTATGAGGAAATAATGTAACCCAGGAATGATACCTCCTTTACATCAAACTCGCATTTCTCTAATTTGGCATAGAAGTTGTTCTTCAGTAGCCTTTGTAAGACCTGCCTCACATGTCTATGATGTTCATCCATGGACTTCAAATAGATGAGGATGTCATCTAGATAGACCACTGCAAAGACTCCCAATAAATCCCTTAAGACCTCATTAATGAAATCTTGAAAGAAGGCTGGGGCATTGGAGAGGCCAAACGACATGACAAGATATTCAAAGTGTCCTGAATGGGTGTTAAATGCCGGCTTCCACTCATCTCCTTCTCTGATGCGGATGAGGTTGCATGCGCCACTAAGATCAATCTTAGAAAAGATGGAGGCCTCACGCGGTTGGTCGAAGAGCATGGAGATGAGTGGCAAGGGATAGGCATTCTTGACTGTGATCATATTCAGTCCACGGAAGTCAATGCATAGTTGGAGGGATCCATCCTTCTTCTGGTCAAAGAAAAACACAGTTCCTACTGGGGATTTAGAAGGACAAATGAATCCCTTTTAAAAAAGCCTCTTGAATATAATCCTGCATAGTTTTATCTTCTGGAATAGACAATGCATATAATCTGCCCTTAGGAAGTCTGGCACTGGGTAATAAATAGATGGCACAGTTGAAAGGACGGTGAGGCGGCAGAACGTCAGCCTTCCTTTTAGAAAAAACTTTGGCCAGATCACGGTAAGGAGCAGGAATGGACTAGGGCTTGGCTGAGACGGTGGCAACAAGATGAACAGGATGCGACAAACATCCGGAGAAGCAAGTCGATCCCCACTCAAGAAATTCACCAGTTTGCCACTGAATTACAGGGTTGTGTTTCTTCAGCCAGGGTAACCCCAGTACAACTGGGGCCAGTGGACACTGAAGAAGTAGGAACGACAATTCCTCCCGATGCAGAGCTCCAATGGCAAATTGCAATGAAGGGGTCCGGCACAATGACAGGAAGCTTGGAGAGATTTGACCTGTCCAGACCAATAACCGACACAGGTGTGGATAAGGGCTCAGGTTCCAGGCCCAAGGTCTTGAAAAAGGTTATGTCCATGAAATTCTCTGCAGCTCCGCTATCAATGAACGCAGGGATGGAGACTTGATCGCGAGAAAGAGAGATGACTGTGGTAATAAGGACAGAATTTTCTGGAGAGATGGATGCAAGGTCTAGATGTACCTCCCCTAGTTCATCTAGACCTTGCCTTTTCCCAACTTCAGTGGGCAAAGCTGAGCATATGTCCTCTACCACTGCAGTACAGGCACAGACCCAATGAACGTCTCCTCCATTTCTCTTTGGCCTGAATTCCTAATTGCATTGGTTTCTCTGACTCGGGTGGAGCTAACCATAATGGAGATCATGGAGGCAGAGAAGGCAATTTCTTCTCCAATCGGCATTCACGGAGTCACCGGTTGACACGAATAACCAGGTTCATGAGGTCATCCAGAGAACTAGGGGCAGGATACTGGACCAAGATATCCTTAATCTCCAAACACAGCCCGCAATGAAACTGGCTTTGCAAAGCTGGGTCATTCCAGCCGGGATTGATTGCCCATCTCTGGAACTCAGTGCAGTAGTCCTCGATGGCTTTGTTTTCCTGTTTCAGAGACCAGAGGCTAGCCTCTGCCATTGACGCTTTATCCGGGTCATCGTAGAGGAGACCCAAAGCGGCAAAGAATGCTTCAACCGTGAGCAGTGCATGGTCAGTAGGGGGAAGACCAAAGGCCCATGTTAGCAGGTCACCCTGTAACAAAGAGATAATTAACTCTACTTGTTGGGCTTCAGAACCCGAGAACCTAGATCAGAGCCTGAAGTAGACCTTGCAGCTCTCTTTGAAATTTAAAAAGTCCTTTTGGTTACCTAAGAACCGATCAGGCAGATTTAGCTTAGGTTCTACAACAGTGGGAGCTGAGGCGCCTCGAGTTTCTTCAACCCGGAGAGAAAGTTCTTGAACTTTCTGCGTAAGAACCTGTATCTGCGCAGCTAATATTTGAGCAGGATTTTGACCAGGCTCCATAATAGAGGATCATCTATACTCAAAGAAAATGTGTGTGGCCGGTGATAATGTTAGGGCACGTGCTTGACTCTTTTTAGTATTGTCCTGCTACAGCCTTGAGGGCTGGAATTCTTGGCTGGATGCGGCCGTACAACAGTTTTGAGAGCTGGAAGAAAACTTGGCTAGGTGGGCCTGAAGGCCGTAGATTATGAAGCGGCTTTTGGGCCGTGCAACAGCCTTGAGGGCTGGTATAACTTGGCTTACTGTGGCCAGTGGGCCGTAGAATATGAAGCATCCTCTTAGCCATGCAGCAGCCTTGAGGACTGGTATAACTTGGCTAGATGCGGCCTCTGGGCCGTAGAATATGTAGCGGCCACTGGCCTTGAGGGCCGGAGCAACTTGGCTAGATGCAGCAGCAGCCGGGTATAACTGTAACAAAGTCACTGGTGTTGGAGTGTGGGATTGCACACTAATGTTACTGTAGTGCAGCCTGTGACGCCGGGTTGACACAAGCAGCTGACACTGTAGTTCGACCTGTGCTGTCGAGTTGACAAAGACAGCTGACACTGTAGAGTGTACTCTGGACACCAAGTACTGTCCGTTCCACCTGAATAACATGCACGGCAAGGGGACAGACTTGCGGACTGTGCCACCTGGATGACTCAAATGGCAGGTAGAAGATATGCTGAACTGTGTGGCCTAGGTGACACAAATGGCGGAACAATAATACACTATAGAAGGCAGGAAAACTGGAGCTAACTGGAAGACAGGAGACAAAGCCAGAACCGGAAACATGAAAACTCTATCACCAGCAGACAGGAGGTAGGTGGAGATTCAGCGAACACTTGTCTGGCATTCTATTTAATGCATATGCGATCTATATATTTATGGACGTGGATTATTAGTCCAGATATGACAATTTATTTGCTCAGAACTGACATTCACTATCGCTTAGAGCAGTGGTTCCCAGACTGTGCGCAGAGGCACCCTGGGGTGCCTCGGGACACTTGCCTCCGGTTGGTGGTCCAGCTCCATTTAAAATTCTTTATGGTCAATGTAATGTAAATATGTGGATAAACAGAAGTGCAAACCTGTCCACCACCACATAACTGAGCCTAAGGATGACAGGTCAGCACAATTTACTTGACTTTACTACATTACTTAATTTTCTTATGAATTTCTCAATAACAAACTTTTGGCTTAGGGGTGCCATGAAAACAATGCTGCACTAGGGTGCCATGATTCAAAAAAGTTTGGGAACCACTGGCTTAGTGTAATATTCCATTAGTATATATTATTGGGGATACAGATATATATATATATATATATATATATATATATACACAATATATATATATATATATATATATATATATATATATTTATATTTATTACAAAAGATGTGTGGCTTTTAAAGAGTGTATTGAAATATTGTTACTCATTTTTATAGATCTAACATATGAAACAAAATAACACCTTATATTCCTTTTAGAACTAATATAGAATATTTATTTCTGTATAAAACATTTTGAGGTATAGTTTATTGTTGCAAACAAGGCTTCTCTAGGGTAAGTATTTTCATCACTAAAGGTGCGTACACACGTAATGATTTTTTGAACGATTTAACCATAACGATGTCATTATTGTCCAATCGTTCAAAAAATAGTTCAGTTTCTGAGTTATAACAATGAACGAAAATCGTTCAAGCATGCTCCTGTTTGTTGTTTGTAGTTTGTAGTTCATTTCAGACTGTCCAACATAACGATTTTCATTAAGGGAAGGAACATTTTTCGTTCATCGTTGTAAAAATCGTTCATTACACTTCAAAAAATCATTCACTTTTCAAGGGAAAATCTGACAGATAATTGGTGGTTGCAAAATCGTTACGTGTGTATGCAGCTTAAGAATTCACAAGTAAAAAGGAACACACAAATGTGAATAGTAATGTGATTAATTATCTGAAACCACTGCAGCTAATTAAGCAATAAAGATTCCCTTCATAAGGAGACCCCTGTCTTGAAAAAGCTCCAGGTACGGAGCAAAACGCATCGACGAAGGGGGTCAACTATCTTAATACTGTACTACTCACGTGAATCCAAGGTATCCTTTCCAAGTCACCACTAAAAGACAGAGGATTGTTTTTTATACAATGACACTCAATGTCCGTGCAGAGGAGGTAGGTCCGGTAACCAAGCTTTCTATATCTTTATCACATGGACATATACCTGTACACAAGGGTCAATTTTTTTCTGTGAGCAGCCAATTAGCCTACCAGTATATTTTCAGAGTTTGGAAGGTAAACCTGAGCAAGCACAGGGGGGACATGCAAACTCCACACAGACAGGTCAAGACCAGGGTTTGAACTCATGACCTCAGTGGTGTGCTAGCCCCTATGCCATCTGTGCTGCCCCATTAATTGATTTTGCTTTGACTGAGAGCACAATTATTATATAACTATTTCAATATTTTTGGGATGTAGTCGGCAATCACAGTGTCGACAGTCAAAATGTCGATACCATGAGGACTTTCATAATGTGGACATGGTTAAAATGTCAATGCCTGACATGCAGACACCTGCAAAATGTCAACACAATGAAAATGTTAACAATAGAAATTTATCGGGTTAGGGTTAGGCATCCTGTGTCGACATTATGTTCCAGTAGACATTTTATCTGTTGACGTTTTGCAAATGTGGACATTGACATTGTGGTTGTTGACATTCTAAATGTGTCCACATTTTGCACGTACACATTATGGTGTCTATATAACATAGGGGTCAATACAATTAGGTGTGAAGGGTGCAATGTGCCATTGCAATGGTGTTTAAATGCTGGCAGTGGCACCGCATCTCGCAGCCTTCACTACCCGCCCCGAGCCTAGATTCGCATAAATTTGCTCGGAGCCCTATGGCTTTAGCTATATCATAGTTGGCAGTTGTGTCATAGTTGGAACACTAAAATTTAGGCTCTAAGCCCCAATGTCACGTTTGAGGTAGTAGAATCCCCTACTGAGGGGTTGTGATCTTGGTTCAGGAAGATCTCGGTGAGGATATAGATATCCACCCCGAGGCCTGGATATAGAACTCCTCATCCACGGATCTTGGACGTTGGCGAGACCTGGTCAATGGTGCGGAATCTAACCTGCAGGAAGGTGTTCGCCAGTGACCCCTCCAAGCGGGATATGGGCTTAGCTGCATCCTGCAGGCAGGTCGCGGTCCTTTGACCAGGTATCCAAGATCCATGGGAATAGAGACTCAAGATATCAATGGCCATGGGGAAGTGCCTAACAAAGGCACTGTTACACAGGGAGTTACAATAAAAAGTTGTACTTGAAGAGTACTCCAGAAATAGTGTACTGACGCATTTTTACACAGCTGGATGACACTTGAGAGGTACACTAGAATTAATACTTGAAGGAGACACAGGTAATGGTGCGTAGACACACCTTTGCACAATGGGGTGCACTCGAGGGAGACACAGGTACTGGCATGTGTGAACGCACTTCTGCACCACGGGGTGGCACACTGTTGCACCACGAGGTACACTCGAGGGATACACTGGTAATAACGTGCGGACGCACTTTTGCACCAAGGGTTGATGCTGGTAATAATACACAGGCTAGGATGTAATCGCACTGTTGCTCACAGGAGACACTGGAGGCTAGGTACATAGGCAGAGTTATTTACTCTGCAGCAGAGAGAGACAGAAGTTTGTCTTGCACACAGGCTGGAGGTTGATTACACTGCTGCAGAGAGAGACTAGAACTTGCTTGCACACAAGCTGGATGTTGATTACAGTGTTTGCAGAAAGAAACACTGGAGACTCTGGAAACTAACAAGATAATCACGGTAACCTGGAACAAGACTCAACTAGTTCACTAGGAGTGACAATTGTTGATCAGGTAACTTCCTGGAGTTCTGGGGGCGGATTTATACCCAGGGGTAGCAGATTATTGGAGCACAGTGTCAGCTGACTGAGATCATGCTACCATTGGTTAGGACTGTCACATAAGAAGAACTGTCATGGCGGTGCCCATGATGGGAACTCCGATACTCAACATACACAGCCAACCATGGAAGTCCACAGAAAACACCTAAGGCAGAATACTCAGAATCTCGCCCATCACTACACCAGACGTCTGACCACAAGGAAGTCAGGGGAAGCCGGCACGGAGGTAAGAGATAGCCAATCCTAGGCTGAACCCTGACACCCAAGAAGGAGAGCGCTATTCAATTGAGATTTAATTGATAATTCTTTTAATAAAACACTGACAATTAAAAATCTAATTCATACATATACAGTCAATTAGCCGGCATAATTGATACACATAAAAAGATATAGCAAATTTTTAACTGCACTGGTAGTCAGTTGTACCACAGTTGGCAGTTATATCACAGTTGGCACTGACAGTTATATCACAGTTGTGTAACAGTTGGCAGTTGTATCACAGTTGGCAGTTATATCACAGTTGACACTGGCAGTTATATCACAGTTGGCAATTGAATTATAGTTGGCAGTTATATCATAGTTGACACTGGCAGTTATATCACAGTTGGCAGTTGTATCACAGTTGGCAGTAGTTGTATCACAGTTGGCAGTGGCAGGTATATAACAGTTAGCAGTTGTATCACAGTTGGAACACTAAAATTGAGGCTCTAAGCCCCAAGAAGGAGAGCACTATTCAATTAAGATTTAATTGATAATTCTTTTAATAAAACACTGACATTAAAAATCGAATTCATACATATACAATCAATTAGCCGGCATAATTGATACACATCTAAATATATAGCAAATTCAGTTTATCACAGTTGGCAGTTTATATCACAGTTGGCACTGGCAGTTGTATCACAGTTTTGTCACAGTTGGCAGTTGTATCACAGTTGGCAGTTATATCACAGTTGACACTGGCAGTTATATCACAGTTGCCACTAACAGTTATATCACAGTTGGCAGTTGTATCATAGTTGGAAGTTATATCACAGTTGGCAGTTGTATCACAGTTGGCAGTTATATCACAGTTGGCAGTGGCAGTTATATCACAGTTGGCAGTTGTGTCACAGTTGGCAGTTGTATCACAGTTGGCAGTTGTATCACAATTGGCAGTTATATCACAGTTAACGCAGTTATATCACAGTTGGCAGCTGTATAACAGTTGGCAGTTGTATCACAGTTGGCACTGGCAGTTATATCACATTTGGCAGTTGTATCACAGTAGGCAGTTATATCACAGCTTCATATTTTTTCTATTTGATACACAATTTGGAGCTTTCCAAATATAACCCAATTTTATATGCATCCATGCATACAGAGGGGCTCATTCAGGTTGGAACGGATTTGCAAAGCTGCACGCAGACAATTGCATCATTGTAAATATGCAAATGCAGCAGGTGTATGACACCCCCTGCTGCATTTGCAATCCCAGCATCCCGACCATCGTCCAGTGGTGGCAATGGTGAACGGCGCAAGGCCACTGAGTAAGCCTCAGCTTACTCAGGCTGGCTGGCTTGCAAGGCCAGAAAACTGCGTCGCTCGATACAGTCCGTTGCATTTCCATTCCCGGAAAACGGGTGGATATGCATGCATGACTATGCAGACCCATCGCAGAGTGATTGACAGGAAGTGCCATTTGTGGGTGGTGACAGGGGGTGGTCAGCGAAATGCAGGCGTGCCAGTGCGTTTGAACACCTTGCAGGGGCGTGCATAAATTATCCACTGCGATGCCATACGCAGCTCGAGTACACAGTGCGTGCGATGAAGTTAGCAATTTCTGAGTAAGGTCTGACCTTGTGCAAGAGTGATCACAACAGATTAGCATATAATCGCAGTCAGACTGAGTGCGTAATCGCAGCCGCGATTGTAGTTGCAATCCATAGTGAATCAGGCCCTATGTGTTTGTTCCAGGCATATGGCCATTCTGTTCTGTTCAACCGTTTGTGCTGACATGGAGGTCTGGCTGGAGAGGAGCATGGGTAGGGGCGAGCAGTGATGTGATGGATCCACTGTGTGGCATGGATGGGCATGTGTAACCTGGTACGTGTAACCATCTCCTCTTCTGTCTCCACAGGTTCAAGATCGAATATGAGTTCTACAGACTCCAATGGATTTTTATCCTGACCTAGAACAGATAGGTGGCTAAGTATTTGAATAATAAAAAATCCAATATCCACATAGCATAGCAAAATCAAACCCAGAACCATTTCTTGTAACTACAGCTAAGAGGGGCAAAAATAAGGTGTTGACTAAAAGCAAATATATAAAAAAATGTTTTCACTACTGATGTCAGCTGAAACCCTCGATTGTTCTCTTTATCTACAATGAACAAATTAGTAGATTGCAATGTGGCAGCGTTGATAAAAAATTAAAAGAGGTACAAAAAAAAAATGTGTTTATGTAAAGGTTCCAGATAAAACCACAATGTTTTCTTTTCCCCTCACGTAACCTCATTGCCAATACTATTTTATATATTGTTCATTGTGATACTGAAATGGTCTGGGAAGATTAATTCATGTCACGGAACAACTCTGATACACAGATTGAGCAACCGTCCTCTCCGAGGGTCACTTAATAGCAGCATACACATTTGTCGGTTTGACGCAGAAGTTTGTCCTGGTTCAGGAGAGGATTTGGGTGGATTAAGGGTCAGTGGCGTTTTATGAGTTGGGGAGGGGGGGATTTTATTCAGTGTCTAAGTGGGACACCCGGAATCGGTATGATTTACCGCCGGACCCATGCCCGGCGGTTGGAATCCCGACAGCGGCATCCCAGCAGAGGAGAAAATCCTGATCGTCCAAGGTAAGTATTGTCTAACCTAATTCTACCCCCTAACCCTAACCCTCCCTTAGGGGTGCCTAACCCTTACCTCCCCCCCAAGTGCCTAAACCTAACCCCCCCTTCTCCGCTGCCTAAGTCTAAGTCCCCCGGGGGGGTGCCTAACCCTAACCTCCCCCTGAGGGTGCCTAACCCTAATCCCCCCTTCCCCTAGCCTAAACCTAACCTCCCGGGGGGGTGCCTAACCCTAAGTCCCCCCCGGGAACCCTAAACCTAACCCTTCCCCTCCCATGGCTATCCGCGTTCGGCACTTGGCGTCCCTTCGATTGGGATGTCGAACGCCGGTCTCCCGGCGTCGGTAAAATGACAGGCGTCTAGATTTAGATGCCTGTCATTTAACCCTCACTGGGATTAAGCAGTCGGGAAGCCGGCTGTCAGGATTAGGTCCGCTGGCTTCCCGACTGCATACCGGACACCCCTACTCCCCCAAGCACCAGTGCATGCACAGTGTATACTCTGGCATGCAGGGATGACTCTTGGGGCGTTTGACCAGTGCAGTCCAACAGAGGTGCCACCCCATAGAGGAAGCAGTCCTCCCAACTGTCCTGGTTTCAGCTGGACAGCCCACGTTTTTGGGCACTGTCCCGCTGATCCACCCATGGGCCAAAGTGTCCCGCAGACATTCGGTAGGTTGGGGGACATGCATGGCAGCAGCTCTGCTTTGCTAAGCAGAGAGCAGCGGTACCAGTGAAGCTGAATGGATGCTGCGTGCATGCGTGCTTCGTCCATTCAGTGCAGGGAGACAGCTGGGGGCAGCCCAGCTGCTGACAGAGTGCTGAGCTCTCCCTCAGCCTGACGTAAAACGGGAGGCGTGCCACAGGGCGTGCACCCAAATACCGTCATCTAGGGGGCGTGGTCTATGGAAATTAGGACAAGCCTCATTTTCAGCCGCTCGCGGCTTCGCCACATGCAGAGGGTGCAGGGCACATACAGATACAGGAAGAGGGCACTGCACCACCTGGAGCCTGCCCTGTTGGCACTACAGTAGATGTACATTTTACCACTTAGTCTGCCAGAATCAAAGGAGCAACACATTACTACTTTTCTTTCTTGTGGTACATCTTCCACTGAGTCGGATTAATGTAAATCCCTCCAATCTCAGCCCCATGGCTACCTGCTCTCTACTCACCCAGTTAAACTGTAAGTCACTTACAATACACCATACTTACAAACTCTCCCAGGATGCACAGGTCGCCTCCTTCCCATGTGAATGGATGGCCGGGGGTTAGATGACACGATTCTTATTAAATCGCATCATTGTGATACTGAACCCATGTACAATGCCCATGATAATACACGTCCGTCCGTCCATCCGTCCGTCTTGAGAGCCGCCTCTGGGACTCTCCCAAAAGGGCCCAATCAAAAATAATCTTTTTCTACTTTCAGGGAATTAAGAAAGGCCACAAACAACCTGGATGGCACCGGCAGTATGAGCATAATACAGAAGGTGACTTCGGCAGTAAGAATCAGTAGCATATCAATATTGGGTGCAGAGTATGAGGTTCACTCGGGCCCCTGGGGGCACCACATGCTCTGCACCAATTTCATATTCTTATCTCTTTAAAGTCCTGCATCCGCACTGATTGGTGACTGGATGGTGACTATTTAGAATCAATGAAATATTCTGTCTTATGGACATGTTTTTGGGAGTGTCGTGGGTGTTGTCACAGTTGGTGCTAGTGAGTTACCTGTATCAGGTGATGAACTGGAATCACTGGAGGCCAGCTGGACTGGAACCATGGTTAACATGAATAGCTCTTTTATTATAAGAAGTGGGTAGCAGTGAGAACTGCCTTTGGTGATGAGTGACTGGAACTGGAAACTGGAGACGTTGGAATGAGACCAGAAGGAACTTGGAGGGACCGGACTGGGACCGGCAGGTAGGCTGACTGAGCTGGTCGGGGTACCAGTAGATGAGCTTGCAGATGGATGGTAGCATGGAAGCTACTTGGTGCAGCTAATGAGCCGTGAGGTGAGTGGACTTGGAGGAACCAGACTGGGACCGGCAGGAAGGCTGACTAAGCTGGTTGGGTTACTAGTAGATGGGCTTGCAGTCGGATGGTAGCGTGGAAGCTACTTGTTGTGGATTGGGAAGCCGTGGGTAGACATTGGTAGCTGGGTAGCTACGTGGAGCGGCTGGATAGCCGTGGGTAGACGCTGGTATCTGGGTAGCTACGTGGAGCGGCAGGATAGCCGTGGGTGGACGCTGGTATCTGGGTAGCTACGTGGAGCGGCCGGTTAGCCGTGGGTAGACGCAGGTACCTGGGTAGCTACGTGGAGCGGCTGGATAGCCGTGGGTAGACGATAGTAGCTGGGTAGCTACGTGGAGCGGCTGGATAGCCGTGGGTAGATGCTGGTAGCTGGGTGGCTACGTGGAGCGGCTGGATAGCCATGGGTAGACGCTGGTAGCTGGGTAGCTATGTGGAGTGGCTGGATAGCCGTGGGTAGACGCTGGTAGCTGGGTGGCTTCGTGGAGCGGCTGGGTAGCCGTGGGTAGATGTTGGTAGCTGGATGGCTACGTGGAGCGGCCAGACAGCCGTGGGTACACGCTGGTAGCTGGGTAGCTACGTGGAGCGGCTGGATAGCCGTGGGTAGACGCTGGTAGCTGGGTAGCTATGTGGAGCGGCTGGATAGCTGTCGGTAGATGTTGGTAGCTGGATGGCTACGTGGAGCAGCCGGACAGCCGTGGGTAGACGCTGGTAGCTGGGTAGCTACGTGGAGCAGCTGGATAGCCGTGGGTAGACGCTGGTAGCTGGGTAGCTATGTGGAGCGGCTGGATAGCTGTCGGTAGACGCTGGTAGCTGGGTGGCTACGTGGAGCGGCCGGATAGCCGTGGGTAGACGCTGGTAGCTGGGTAGCTACGTGGAGCAGCTGGATAGCCGTGGGTAGACGCTGGTAGCTGGGTAGCTACGTGGAGCGGCTGGATAGCCGTGGGTAGATGCTGGTAGCTGGGTGGCTACGTGGAGTGGCCTGATAGTAGTGGGTAGACGCTGGTAGCTGGGTGGCTACGTGGAGCGGCTGGATAGCCGTGGGTAGGACGCTGGTAGCTGGGTGGCTACGTGGAGCGGCCTGGGAGCCGTGTGGAGAAGCTGGTAGCGTGGAAGCTACTTGGTGCGGCCTGGGAGCCATGTAGAGAAGCTGGTAGTGTGGAAGCTACTTGGAGTGGCCTGGGAGCTGTAGGTGAGAGGCTGGTAGCGTGGATAGCTGAACGCAGCAGGCTTACGGATAGCACTGGTCTAGGAACCAGCAGGAGCCTGGGACATACTGGCACACAGAGGTACAGCTATAGCACAAGCAGTACACCATGGAACGTAACAAGATGTTCAAGCACTGAGTGCTATTAGAGGAGGATCTATATGCCTAGAGTCTGGCAGCGATTGGTGGATACAGACAGGTGGTCTGGCAGTGGCATTCAGAGTGGAGCAAGGCACAGCATGCAGAGGTAGTAATCATCTCTGCAGCCCTTGAGAATCAGGACCACACCTGTGATTCCAATTAAGACTAGCAATGCTCACAGACAGAGCAGGGTCCAGGTGTTTAATCAGTGTGGGGAGGTGAGAGCTCTGCACACACAGAGATGGCACAGCCAGCATGATTCAGCCAGAGCAGATGTCCCAGGAGAATTACAAACACAGATCCATGGAGCAGCTGGCAGAGGTAAGTCACAAAAGGTAAAAACTAGCCAGGATTGTGACAGGTGTGTCGCAAGACTTGTTGCAAACTCAGACACTTAATCACTCACATTGGAGCCATACTCTGACGGGGAATCTGCAGCTAGCATAGGACTGGTGGAAGTTTCACTGGTGCATCCAATGGTTGCTCCTAAAGATATAATAAGTGGGATGGTTGTGACTGCACCTGCTCAACGTAGACATCGTCAGACCTTGCACATTCAGGCATACACCAAAGGAAGGGCTGATACTAGCCTTAGCATAAAGTCGCAGACGTACCTTTGGCAACAGGCACTAATGCAGTCAAAGCAGCTTACAATTCATAATCAGTGCCTTTGCGCTGTTAAAACAATAAGAGGAAGATTGTCTGATATTTAGGAGGAACAAAATGTGTTTATTGGGAAGTAAAATGGGTTTTTTTTACACTTTTTTTGTGAAAATGGAAATTTACGTACTAAAAATGCAATAATCTCATATATTTTAGGGGAATTATAATAGCGTAGAAATTCAACCTAATAATACCAAAAAGAAAAATACCCCCATAGTACTTGAGTGTCTTTGTACTAAAAATCTCAGGGAACAGCAGCCAGCAGTAAGAGCAATCGTAATCCCTCTATAAACACACAGATAGTGAAATGGGGTTAAACCAGTGCTTGTTATCAAAATTCAAAGATAAATGTGATAGCCTGCCTAATGAAGGCATCGGCGGGTTTCGATCGAGGCTGACAATTGTTTTAAAGGGGCAAAACAACACCAACCTGGTTTTGCCTTGTAAATGATTGTCTCTTTAAAACATTGGGCAGACTCACTGGTAACTCGCCAAAGCCTGCAAGTCCCAGGCTATTACATTTAGGCCCTGATTCAGAGACGCACGCTGCCGCTGCCCGCACACTGGGATTGTGGGTGTTTTTTTTTTTTTGTTCTCCGGCCTCTCACAAAACTGTGGGAGACCACCCACAGCTTGTGCGAGCGGCCAGGAGACCATCGTGATAATCGCGACCATCGACCTTGCAACGAGACCCTACGGTAGGGTCTAGGCTGCCGCAAGGCCGAGTGGACCTCCTGCTCTAATAGAGCAGGAAGTCCACTACTGACATCAGTAGTGATGTCAGTAAGACCTCCCTACAAACGCCAGGCGTTCCTAAGGGAATGCCTGGGTTTGTCCAGCCACCCTCCCTACCCGCCCACAAAATGGGGCGAGCTGTCACTCACCATCGACAGCCGCCCTGTCTTGTTGCAAGCCCCATAGCGACTGAACTTCAGTCGCTCGGCGGGGCTCACGCACACGCATGCCGGATGCGGCGCATGCGCAGTGTCTAAACATTGGGCCGCTTGCGAGCACACAGTGCTTGTGAGCGGCTCTGAATCAGGGCCTTTACTCCTCTGTGTTAATATAGCACCCAGAGCCGGCCCTAGCCAAGTTGGTGCCTTAGGCAAGATTTTGGGTGGTGCCCCTGTCTCAGTGGGATCCTGAAAAAGGGGGTGTGTACACATGGAAGGGGCCCTCACCCAGCACAGCACCATCCCGTTCCAACACAGCATGGTGTCAGCACCCACCCTCACCCAGGAACCCTATCCCAGCAGAGCACCCCACTCCAAGCAGTGAGCATCACAGCACCCCGGCCCTCTTCCAGTTCCAAACTTACTTTTACTTGAGCGTAGCCTTTAGAGCCATCCGACTCAAGGTACAGCAAGCCGCGGACGGCACACCCACTTTTCCCGTCTCAGGCTGGCAGACCCCAGTTGTGTGATATGATTGCTGGAGGTGGAGCCCGGAGCCGTCAGGTGTGACTCACACTCTGAGCTCCGCAAAGACCCAAGAGAGGAGCTGCTGCGGGTGCAGCTGCCCTGCCACGACCATTTGTAGTCCTGAATGAACCTCTGCCCATGCGCAGAAGCTCATTCTGATTGAGATACGCCCCAGAGCCGACCCGGCGCTAACCACTAGCCGCTGTTCAGGTGCCCCGCCCACAACCTGGCACCGGCTGTTATGACGCTGCCCGCTTACTGTTTGCTGCTGCCGGGCCCAATTGAAGCTGTCAGCTGAGCTCCGATCGTGGACGTTGTGCAGTTGCAGCTGCCAGAGTCTCTGCTGGCACTAGGCATTTGCTTAGTTTGTCTATGCCAATGGCCGACTCTGATAGCACCTCATAATAATCAGTAATTAGAACTAGAGATGAGCGGTTCGGATTCCTCAGAATCCGAACCGCTCCGAACAGGTGGAATCCGAGTCCAACCGAACGCAAGTTCGGGTGTTCCCGCCTGACTCGGATTCCACCTCGTCACGCGTAGTTAGTGTTAGTTAGTTAGAGAGAGAGACTCGAGTGAGACTAGACTAAAGGTGCGCGCACACTAGACGGCATGCTCCCTGTGCGATATCGTCTAGTGTGTCCCCGGCAGGCTGTGCTCAATGTCGTTCATGACATTGAGCACAGCCGCTGAACGATATCATTAACAATATCATTCAGCGACGGGCTCTCTCCTCCATTCCCCAACATGCAGCAAACTGACGACGTCGTCAGGTTGGCCTGCAAGTTAACCCAATGAACGATAATGGCGAACGACCCGCGGGAACGTGCGTCGTCGTTATCTTTCATCGTTTTGGTGTAAAAAATGGACGATAAAGTGGACGACTGAACGATAACAATATCGTTATCGTTCAGTCGTCCACTTTAATCGCCCCATGTGTACGCACCATTAGAGAGAGTAGGCAGTGGCACCAATCATATAAAAAACTAACCTGTGACTTTACTGGGCATAAGCCCACTGTGTATATACAAGCTCCGTGAAAGGGCATAAGCCCACTGTGTGTATACAAGCTCCGTGACAGGGCATAAGCCCACTGAGTATATACAAGCTCCGTGACAGAGCATAAGCCCACTGAGTGTATACAAGCTCCGTGACAGGGCATAAGCCCACTGTGTGTATACAAGATCCGTGACTTTACTGGACATAAGCCCACTGTGGGCCTGATTCAGAGCCGCTCGTTCGCTCCGAGCGATGTTTGCCCAACTGCGCATGCGTACGGATCGTTATACACATGCGCGAACCAGTCAGTGCGGTCGAAATTCATGTGCTCACAAAATAGCGAATGCCTGATAATTTGAGTGACAGAGAGAGGCGTATGTGGGTGGTAACAGGGGAAGGTGCTTGAAAACGGGGAGTGGAGATCCGAACGCAGGAGTGCTTAAAGGTCAAAACGGGCGTTTTATGGGTGTGCATAATTAAAACAGCAGCGTCATTGACCACGTCACTGGGTAATTTTATAGCCAGAACTGCTCGCAAGATTGTGGTAGCAAAAACCAACCACAAGAATAGCGAGCAGTTCATACGCTGGTCGATGTACTCGATTAATCTAATAAATAGCGGACATGACGTAGGATGCGAGCGGCCAGGGGGCGTATTTTTCCAAAAAACGACCGCAAGTTTTGTTCGCTCGTTCAGACCTAAAGGCGTGAACAGACCGCAAAGAGCGAACAGTTCATTTGAATAGCCACCCCTATTTTCTGGACGAGCGAGCGCTAATTGCGTCCGGCTCTGAATCAGGCCCTGTGTGTATACAAGCCTCGTGACAGGGGAAAAGCCCACTTTGTGTATACAAGCTTCGTGACTGCTTGGGCCTTAGCCCACTGTATACAAAGCTCTGTGACTCCATGGGCCTTAGCCCCCTGTATACAAGCACTGTGTTTTCTTGGGCATAAGCCCTCTGTGTATACAAGCTCTGTGACTGCTTGGGCCTTAGCCCACTGTATAAAAGCTCTGTGACTCCTTGGGCTTTAGTCCTCTGTGTATACAATCACCATGAGTCCTTGGGCAGTAGCCCTCTGTGTATAAATCAAAAGCACTGTGACTCCTTTGGGCACTAGCCCTCTGTGTATAAAAGCACTGTGACTCTGCATGTCCTTTTTAATATCCAACATAAGGGTGGGTGGTCGGGCCCAAAGACAATTCCTTCTTGCACTACCTTTCATTTCTGCCACTGCTGTGTGGCAATGTGTCATATATGTGCTTTAAACTGTGGTGTCTGTGCCGCTGCTCTGTCACTTGGTGACCAGTCAGCTCACTGCAACCTTTGGCCAATAATGGTGAAAACAATACTATAAGCTGTGAGGTGGTCTAAATTGACTGGAAATGACTGGAAATTAATGTTATTGAGGTTAATAATACTCTAGGAAGAAAAAAAAGCCCAATTTATGTGATTTTAGCTTTTTTTGCCAATTTTTGTAAAAAATCCAAATCCAAATCCAAATCCGGATGACGAATTAGAACCAAATCCGGCAAAAATGGTCCTGCGCACATCCCTAATTAGAACTTTTATGTCCTTGAGATCTCAGGAGCTACACAAACTAGGGGGGCGATTCAGATCCGCTCGCAAGGCTGCGTTCTCTTGCAGCTGGCCGATTTTCGATATCTGCGTATGCGAACTAGTCTCTGTGATCAGGAAGTGATCGCACGCCAGCCATAACACCCTCATTAGCATGAGTGACAGAAAGTGCCATTTGTGGGTGGTGACAGGGGATGCTCCATGAAAACGGGGGAGTGGATGTGCGAACGCAGGCGTGCCTGTGCATTCTAACTGCGTTTCTTGGGCATGCACAATTAACATGGAGCGTCATCGTACACGTCACCTGGTTGTATTTCACACTGCAGCGATCGCAGTGGTTGCGGCGGGGTAGGGTCAACCACAAGTGCTGCGAGCGGCTCCGATGGCACTCGATGTTACTATTTTAACATACACTTCCTGGAGATAATGTGTGCTGCCAAGACAAGGGGGCATCATTAGACTGTGGCCCTGATTCAGAGCCGGACGCTCTGACAGAGCGCTCGCTCTGAATCAGGGCCGGCCTTCTTGTTATTTTGAGCGGCCTCCTGGCCGCTCGCATAGCTGTGGGTGACCACCCACAGCTATAGCGAGCGGCCAGGAAGATGGTCGCGATGGTCAAGACCATCGCGACCATCGTGCTTGCGACGAGACCCTTGTGGTAGGGTCCCATGGCCGCAAGCCCCAGAGAGACTTCAGCTCTAACAGAGCCTAAATCTCTCCCACTGACATCACTCGTGATGTCAGTGGGGCCGCCCACAAACGGAGGTGTTCACATGGGAACGCCTCCGTTTGGGCAGTCACCCCCCCCCGGCCCGCCCACCAAAGGGGGTGAGCTGTCACTCAACATCGACAGCTCGCCCCCTTTTTTGCGAGACCTGGAGCGACGGAGTGCCCGTCGCTATCCAGGTCTTGAGCATGCGCACTGACCCACCATCGACCCGGTTGCAAGCGCACAGCGCTTGCGACCGGGTCTGAATAAGGCTCAGTGTGAGAACGCATCTAGTGAGTGGGTCTGAATCGAACCCTGGGTCCCAACCAAGGTGGTGCGAGGTGTATAGACAGTGTGGAGAGCAGGGGCTGATCAGTAAGTGGGGCTGCACACACAGATCTAAAGCATAGCGCTGCAGCCACCTCCAGAGTGTTCATACTATAAAAGGATCCTTTAATCTAAGGATGTAACGTGAGTATTTAACACTTTATGGGGCCATTTTCCTATAGTATGTATAGAAACAGGAGGATTGGAAGATTTACTTTTCCACGGATGCACCTCACTATACAACTGGTAAACGGATACATATATTCTGTTGACTGTTCTATATAGTTTCAAAAATAGCACCTGGCTCTATCAGAGGATACAGTTCCGGAATTTCTTGACGCTTAGGGCCTGATTCAGCTTTGGGAATAGAAGGGGAGATGTATTAACGGCGACATCGCTGATGCGTACATCCCCCTTGACTTCGCGTACATACCGCGGTTCATTACCGCGGTATGTACCAAGGATTTCGCAAAGGACAGCTCTCTCGATGAGAGCTGTCCTTTGCGATGCTGCTGGGCAGAGGGACTTCAGGGTTGAACACCCAGAAGTCCTTCTGCATGCGCAGAAGGCCGCGGGCCGCGGGGGCTCATGGGAGGAATCCGATCGGATCCCTCCCAGCCCCGAGCGTCGCGTTAAGAAGCCCATAGGCTTCTATTGGGTAGCGCCACCTGAAGGTGGCGTCACCTAAGCATTCTGCTGCTTTATACATACAGGGAATGCGGTAAAACCCACGAAAACTGCATTTTCGGGGGTTTTACCACATTTTTGCCGTTAATACATCTCCCCCAGAGTGAGAAACAGCACGTAACTGATCATCTTGGTTAAACCATGCTGCACTGCCGGTGGGGCAGATGTACAATGTGCAGAGAGAGTCAGATTTGGAAGGATTGAGGCCCTCATTCAGAGGCGCTCACAAAATGCGAGCGGTTGCTCTGAATGAGGGCGGCCGCTTGTGTTTTGAAGTGCGGCCTCCTGGTCGCTAGCTAAGATGTGGGTTACCACCCACAGCTTTAGCGACCAACCAGGTTGATGGTCGCGATGGTCAAGACCATCGCAACCATCGGGGCTTGCGACGAGACCCTAAGGTTGGGTCTCGGCAACCGCAAGCCCCAGGGAGCTTCCTGCTCTGATTGAGCAGGAAGCTCCCCACTGACATCACTGCTGATGTCAGTGCTGCCGCCCACAAAACGGCATGCATTCCTTAAGGAACGCCTCCGTTTGTGAAACCACCCCCCCCTCCCCGCCTACTAAATGGGGCGAGCTGTGGATCAACATCGACAGCCGCCCCGTTGGTAGCGAGAGCCAGAGCGAGAGAATTTGTCTCTTGATCCGGGGCTTGCGCACATGCAATGCGGCCGCTGCACGTGCGCAGGGCCTAAACGTCGACCCGTTTGCGAGCACTCAATGCTTGTGAGTGGGTCTGAATAAGGTCCTGAATCCAAACTGGCATCTAAATTGCAGTGTAAAAATAAAGCTGTGCAGTATTTGTAGGCTACATGCAAAAGCAGCCAGTATTTACCCTACATGCAAAATATAATGTATGTATTTGCACCCCTTGCATTGCAACATGGTTTGTCCTGGTTCACAGTTACGTGCTCTTTCTCACTCTGGGCCTGATTCAGAGCCGGATGCTCTTTTAGAGCGCTCGCTTTGAATCAGGGCGTCCCTGTTTTTTTTAAAGACGGCCTCCTGGCCACTCGCTAAGCTGTGAGTGACCACCCACAGCTTTAGCGAGCGGCCAGGTGATGGTCATGATGGTCACGACCACCGCAAATCGGGGCTTGCGACGAGACCCTTGTGGTAGGGTCTCGTTCCCGCAAACCCCAGTGAGCTTTCGGCTCTAATATAGCCGGAAGCTCACCCACTGACATCACTCGTGATGACATTGGGGCCACCCCCAAACGGCCCGCCTCCAAAATGGGGCAAGCTGTCAATTACAACCGACAGCTACCCCACTTTGGTGCGAGACCCGTAGCTCCGGCGTGTGCATGCGCAGTGGGGGACCATCGACCCGCTTGCGAGCGCTGTTTGCTTGCGAGTGGGTCTGAATCAGAACCTCTATTCCCAAAGCTGAATCAAGCCCTTAGGGGGCGATTCCAGTGGAAGCCGCAGCTCTGCCTTTTGAACAGCCCTACGGACTTTTCGGGGCTGCAAATGATGCAGCCCTGAGAAGCTGGTGTTAGGCGTGCGCGTGCACGCGCCACCGCCGCGAATGCGCAGGTCCCGACGCCTACTAGATTCATTGAGCAGGCGCCAGGACCCAAGCCAGCAGCAGCGGCAGCCCCCCTCAGGTAAGAGGGCAGGAGCCGCTGCTGGTTCACAGTATCAGAGGATCTGGTAGGCAGAGTGTATCCATCATTTGTATTGTGTTTTTCCCCATTATCGATGCTTATTCTTCAACATTGCGGTTTCTGCTATTATTCTTTCATATCTTGTGTTCTCAGCACAAAAAGAAAAAAGTAGTCCAATCGTTGGGATACACAATAATGTTAATGTAGGTATATAAATGTTAAAACATAACTTTTATTGAATATCAGTAATAAACATACGAAGTATATTAAAATACAGCGAATTAAAATGATAGAAAAGTAATGAAAATTAAAATAAGAATGGCTGTCATAATCTCTATGTCCCATTAATATTGTGAGACGCTGTGTGTGTACATTCTGACTAGTGAATTGCTGCAGAGTAAAAGCAGAGCTATTAGAATTGCATAAATATAATACTGCGATTATTATTATTATATTGTATTACTCAATTGCAGAGAAGCACATTAGCATATTAACACTATTAGTCCTCAATTTACGTCGCATCACTGGGCCTGATTCAGACCCGCTCGCAAGTGGGTCGATGGCCGGGCAGTGCACACGCGCGTTCGCGAACCCTGGAGCAAGCGAGAAATCACTCGCTCCGGGGCTCGCAGCAAAACAGGAGGGCTGTCGATGTTGATCGACAGCTCGCCCCATTTTGTAGGCGGGATGGGGGGATTTGGCTGGACAAACGGAGGCGTTCCCAAAGGAACGCCTGCCGTTTGAGGGCGGCCTCTATTAGAGCCGGAAGCTCACTGGGGCTTGCAGCGGACGAGACCCTCTCGATGCAAGCCCGATGGTCGCGATGGTCACAACCATCACCTGGCCGCTCGCAAAAGCTGTGGGTGGCCACCCACAGCTTAGCGAGCGGCCAGGAGGCCGGTTTAAAAAAAAAAAGACCGGCCCTGATTCAAAGCGAGTGCTCGCTTTCTGCGAGCGGCTCTTAATCAGGGCCACTGTTGCATAAATACTTCTAAAGGGACACAAAATGCACATTCATCATATGAGGTATTGCTACGAATTAAAGCTGGCCACACACATACCGACTGTATTCACGTTCCGACGATGTGTCCGATTTCCCTTGAAACTCTCCCGGCAGCTCTGCACACGATATGCTGTCCAATCTTCGTCCAATCTTCATCGAAACTCCTGCAGTCAGACTTTTTCACAGTGCATTTGAGTCTAGATCGTCAGATCTGCCCTACAGCACTGCAGATCTGAAGATGCAATGTGCGACCTGCGGGGGCGCGCATCGCATCGTGATCGTGAGTGGGGACTCACGATTTGGTCATTTTTTAGCCAATCTGTCGTTCCGATGTGTCGGAATCTGCCAGATCAGGGAAAAAATCGTTATGTGTGTGGCCAGCTTCAGACCAGGACTGTGGGCCTGATACAGACCCACTCGCGAGTGCATAGCAGGTCGATGTTTGGCCCCTGCGCATGCCCCACCTCCGGCATACGCATGTGCGAGCCCCAGCGAGCGACGGCAGCTCCAACGCTCCGGGGCTCACTACAAGACGGGGTGGCTGTCGATGTTGATTGATAGCTCGCCCCGTTTTGTAGGCGGGGAGGGGGGGGTGGCTGCACAAACGCAGGGAACGCCTGCCGTTTGTGGGCGGCCCTACTGACATCACTCGTTATGTCAGTATTGGACTTCCTGCTCTATTAGAGCAGGAGGTTCACTCGGGCTTGCGGGAGCCGAGACCCTCTCGCAGGGTCTCGCCGCAAGCCTGAGGGTCGCGATAATCGCGACCATTGCCAGGCCGCTCGCGCAAGCTGTGGGTGGTCACCCGCAGCTGTGCGAGCGGTCTGAAGGCCGAAAAAAAATAAAAAAAGAACGCCCTGATTCAGAGCGAGCGCACACAAACAGCGAACTCCTCTAAATCAGGCCCTGTGTGTCCCATAACACAGTATGTGTTATAGTTGTGCAATAGTTAAGCCTGTATTAATAAAAGTATCCAACCAATACACCTTGTTATGATTTTATAGTTACTTTGTCTCTATTTCAGTGACACAATTGCCCTTTAATAAGGATGTGGCAGATAAATGTTTCAGTATCTTTCAGGCAATGAATATTAGCTCCTTTAATGTTACACTACTAAAGACTTATAGTTATCTGTCATCTGTCACTGAATGCGTGCACACAGGCTTCTAATTTATTTGCACATAGTATCTGAAGCTGTAATATACTGTATATCCGTAGCCCCATGTGATGTAGATTAGTTTCCCTGCAAACAACGTTACCACAGCCGCGGTGCGTTGCTAGCTGTCACCGTGCCGGCTTTATAATGCCCGGACACAGTCACAGCGTGCAGCCGTTATGCCGTGATGTAACACGGTCTGTATTCACAGCGGGTAGCGGCGTTGTCACTGTCAGGATGGTACACAATATAGCATAGTCTCAATTCAATTGGGCACAATATTATGTTATCACAGCCTAACGCCTTTGCAGTTTCTATATCTTGTGTTCTGTAGAGTTCATCATTGTTAATTCTCTAATTTTATGTCATTTATCGTTTTTCCTATGAAATGTCCATTCTCATGCGGTGACCATTTTTGATGCTTTCATATAACAGTCACTAGCAGTTGCCCACGGCTTCGCCCACGATGCAACCGCTTCTGCCAACATTTTTTTTTTTATTTGAGGTGTTCTAGTTGTATTGCTTTGCATAGGGGCCCTGTCGCAGGAGTGACCCATGTGACCAACAGCACTATACACCCACCAATCACACCAATGTCACTGTGTGCCCTGTGCACAGACTGCTATGTAATCTATCCTATTCATGTGACCATGTGCTCGAATAACCTCTCCCCTTACTGGCCGTGCACTTGGTGCCACACCTATCTCTTGCATTGATGAGATAAATTTAGTTATTGTTCAGGTTTCACTTGACGGATTGGGATGAAGCAAAGTGCAGGTTATTTCTAGGGGTTTCCACTACACAATGATGCAGTTTTCATGAAAATAGGTTCAGTTGTGTTTGAGCCAACTTGGATCAAACAGAGAGACACAACGTTCTAATTATATTAGTATAGATAGTGTTTGCCCGCAGCTTCGCTCACGTGGATGTCTGTTATTGCTCAGCGCAACTCATTTTACAAAGACAGTAGTGGCATCTAATTTATCCTTACTCACCAGCTGCTGTATGGGAGGATAGACTGTCTGTGTCCTTAATATGTGTCCCTGGGAGGATTTGAGGTGGGATGACTTGCTTCAGCTCCTCCTCAAACAAAATGAAGTGCACGCGGACTGTTGAGCCTTCTTGCCGACATTCTTTTGCAGCTTTCCGGGAGCAGCAGGAGGGGACCTGCTGCTCTCCTCTAGGGCCGGGGCCAGACAATAGACTCCATCAGGCCACGCCCCTTTACAGAAAACCCCAGTGATTTGCGGGTCTGTGAGGAGGGGGCGGGGCTAAATGATGCCATTTGCACCATTTAGCCCCACCCCTTCCCTACGGACCCAAAAATTTCAGGTAAAATCTAGGAAGTGGGGGGGATGCTGGAGATATGCCTACTCTTCCGGGGGTGCAGGGGGTTACCCGAAAAATCGGGAGCCTCCCACGATACCTGGGAGACTAGGCATGTATGCTGTTGAGCTAACCCCTTTCTTCCTGCTTTCTGCCATTTTAGCTTTCAAAACCCTCTTAACATCCAAGAAGAATTTCTTAAAGTTGTCAACACACTGCTTGCAGGGACTCGCAGCATTCACTGCCTCACAAACCCTCTGCCGTAAAGCCTTCTTGCAGGGTAGGGATGTGAAATGTGCCTCGGCCCCCAGCAGCCTCTCATGCACTGACACAATTGGATTCTCCAGTGCAGAGCTTTCATAGGAGAAGCGCACGTTGTACCCGGTCTTAGTCCTGCCTGGAGCACACACTGCAGCCTTTCCCTCTACATTTTCCTCCTCTTCACCCTCTTCTACTAATTCTGGGAGATCAAAATGAACATTATCCTCTTCCTAATAGCATCCTGCAACAAACCAAACTACGAGTTATGGCACCATCATGATATCATGCCATGGAGGGCCGTGCCACAAGCGACCAGAACAACAGCGCTGCCCCAGAACTTCCAGAGGATGCTCCAATGGGCTGTCGTGCCATTTGGAGCTTCCAGAGGATGCTCCAGGCGACATTGCAGCCACGATTCTGGCTGCAGGGTGCCGTTCCAGCACCCTGGAAGCCAGATACAGGGGCAGTGGATGGTCGGCAGTGCCGCCCACAAAGTGCTGCGCCCTATTTGGCGGCACCGGTCACCCATAGCTAGTTGGGACCCTGCACCACACTGTCTAGCCTGTCTCCACCTTCACAAAACCATCAGTGAGATCAGTGCAGAAGTGATACGGTTTATTAGGCAAATGATATCTAAATCATGCAAATTTGAATGACCAATTACTACACCACTTTCAAAGCCAAGAGCCAATGAAACTCACTTTGTTATTAGCAGGGTTTTCTCTCCAGCAAACCCACATGGCGTCACATGCAAGGTATGTAGGCACCTTGAAACCCGCAGCCTATTACATGCTGTGAGCTTCGGAAGACACTCGCACAGTTTGTGCGACTGCAAACTCGCACAAAAATCTGTTACATTTCCCCCATAGTTTTCCTTATAAGTGCCTGGTATGTCATACTGCAGACATATACAGGGCCAGCCATCACAGAGGGGCAGCAGTAGGGTATTTTTAGCAGATCTGGGCACCATTCCACAATACAAGTCCCCCACTCTGCAGAGCATTGGAGCAAGTCTGGGAGTTTTGGGGAGCAGCAGAAGATCCTACCACCGGCCCTGGACATATGTGTACACATCAATCTCCTTATAGTACTAGGTAGTGTATGTAATGCAGTAGTAATAATTAACACTGTAGTTTGTCTATAGCAGGGGTAGCCAACCTCGGTCCTCAAGAGCTACTAACAGGTCACATTTTCCAGACCACCTAGCAGGTGCACAGGTGTAGTCATTACTCACTAACACAATTGAAAAGATCCACAGGTGGAGCTAATTATTTCACTTGTGATTCTGTGAGGAGACTTGCAAAACATGCACTGTTGGTAGCTCTCGAGGACCAGGGTTGGCTACCCCTGGTCTATAGTATAGGCTGTAGGGGAATGAGTATAAAAAACAAACTTTCTGTATCAAACATACTGTATGTATCTCCTATAAATGACATAAGTGGTCAGGAAAAGCTTAAACATCCCATAAATAACTACATCTACATAATATAATTAGTAGGAGAGGACACAGAGCACATTCTCCTGGGAATGCACAGCAGCTCCGTTCTGCCCCTTATACCTCATATTGTGGCCATAGCTCTAGTAAAATTGTATAATATTCTACTGCTCTTGTCATGATTTGAGCCTCTGGTCAGGAAGGAGGGGAATCTCCAGGCAACTGGAAACCCCTCCTGTGTTGAACTACATATTGGAGAGGAAATACAATCCTTTTTGGATGCACCACGATCGTGGCAAATCAATACATTTCTTCATATTTGAATCAGTAAAACTAGTTTAGAGCATTATAGGCAATGTAAGTGCGCCCTTGCCCACACTTGTGATGATGCAGTTCTTTTGACATTTAAAAGAAGAAGTAACTTACGGTCGGTTTACTAGTAGGCTGTCAGGTTTCGTTCTATTTTTGCCGACAGTCACGATAATCTCCTGGGATTGATCATTAACATACAGGACGTGTACTGTTGGGTATATAGTCTATTTCCCAAAACACATCAGCATGCATTGCTTCATGTGTTCCCCAGAAATAGCATACATGATCAGCTACCACCGATCACTCATGCGATTTACATCAGGGGTTCTCCCACCCAGTACCTGTGGTTTTACATAGAAAACATTTGCAGACTGTTAGTTAAATGTTAAGTAGAATCTGATTGGTTGCTAACACCTTCTAGAAGATAATAGCTAGAATCTGATTGGTTGCTATGGGCAACATCTCTTCTTCTAATACTCACTTCTAAAAACTCTCACTTTAATAAATTGACCCCTATTGGCCAGATGATAAAGGAATGGACATCACAGATCACCTGTTTTATCTATTATATATTCATAAAGGGGATAATTAGACGCAAAAGAAACTTGGTGCTCATTTATTATATTTTATATTATTCTCAAGAATTAAAATGTAGCCTTTATTTTTCACACTTGTAAAAATAAATTGTGGCCATGGAGTTATGTGCTTGTAAACTACTGTAATCCCCTTAAGGGGCCTATCCACTAGCAGATAAATTTGAAGGATGAACGATTTATCGGTCAGTCGTTCAATTTATCTGCTAATGGATAGGATCTGAACGATAAAAATGCGCATTCCCGCGGCCGACAAATTTGGTCTTTATCGTTTATCGCTGACAGATATTAGAAATATTTGTCGCGGTAAACGATGAACGATTTTTTTCATGAAAATGAATAGAAACATAAAAAAAAAACTCAATGAATGATGTCATGCAATATCGTTCGTCGTTTGCAAAAATCTGTCATGTACATGACAGATATCTGTCACAGCAGCCCCAGGAAGTTTCATGGGATAAATCTTTTGTCTTCCATCTTACAGAAAGATCTGCTAATGCAGTGATTCCCAACATCGGTCCTCAAGGCACACTAACAGTCCTGGTTTTAGTGATATCCATGCTTGAGCACAGATGGTTAAATCAATATAACTGAGGTACTAATTAAGTCACTTGTGCTCAAGTATGGCTATCCCTAAAACCAGGACTGTTAGTGTGCCTTGAGGACCGTGGTTGGGGACCTCTGTGCTAATGGATAGGCCCCTTTAGTGATATAACAATAACTTCACTTACTTATTCTGTAATGCAGTGGTTTTCAAACTCGGTTCTCAGGACCCCACACAGTTCACTTTTTCCAGGTCACCCAGCAGGAGCACAGGTGTGTTCATTACTCACTGACACATTTTAAAAGATCCACAGGTGGAGCTATTTATTTCACTTGTGATTCTGTGCGGCGACATGGAAAATATGTACTGTTTGGGGTCCTGAGGACCGAGTTTGAGAACCTGTGCTGTAATGCAATATTACAAGAAATTAAAGGGCTTTTAATAGTCCATGGTGAAATATCAGGATTTGTTATGAACATCTATTCAGACACAGGAATCAAATATTAACCATTAAGTGATAGGTTATCAGAAAAATGAGAGATTTAAGGTGACCACACACATAGCGATTTTTCATCCAATTTGGCCGATTTCGATGAATCGCGCAGATGAATTGTGTGAAATAAGGGTAAATCGTGAATTTCTACACATGATCACAATGCCGATGCGCGTCCCCGCTGGTCGCACGTCGCATCGTCAGATCTGCCGTGCAGTAGGGCAGATCTGATAATCTAGGACACGATCCACTGTGACAGTCTGGATGCAGGAGAGATCGTTTGAAGATTGGACACCAAATTGTGTGCAGATCGTGTGCAGATTGTGTGCAGAGCTGCCGGGGAGAGTTTCAAGGGAAATCGTACACAAATCGCACACATCGGCTGATCGTGTGCACATCGCTATGTGTGTGGGCACCTTTAGGCACTTGCTTGGATTACAATGTTATGCTATGGGGCATATTCAATTGGCAGAAAGGTTTTAACATAAAAAAAAATCATGCAGACCTCGCAACCAATTTAGGATCACTGTAGGTATGCGCCCTCCTGATTCCAGTGGTTTCCATTTCAGTAGCGCATGCAGGGGGGTTTCTGGGTACTCAGAAACCCCCCCTGACAGACTGTAGTGCAGGCAACGTGTTTTTTAATCCCCGCAGAACATTGCTGCGATTCACAGGTCAATATGTCAAAATCCTGCATTTTCCCCTGCAATTAAAAAAATGCACGTAGGGTTTTCAGCATTGAAAACCCTGTGGTGCATGAAAACACTCACCCGTTCCCGTGGCTCCAGTATCTCCTGTGCCCAGCGGCTGCTCACGGGACTGTCTGCTGCACTGGAGAAGCCGACCAGTGTGAAGTAATAGTCACACACACTCACACACACTGGATGGGGTCACGGGATCACACAAACGACAGGGGGTCACACACATGACAGAGGGGGGGTTACAGACACATGACGGGGGGATTTTGGGTTACACACACACACACTGAAAGGCAGAATTGTTGCTATTCTCGCACCTAATTGAATATGCCCCTATATATAGATACATTTAAATAGGGGTGTGCACCGGCCACTTTTCGTGTTTTGTGTTTTGGTTTTGGATCTGGATCTTTCTTCGTGTTTTGGATCTGGATTGGTTTTGCCAAAACCACCCTTCCGTGTTTTGGGTTCTGGGTTTTGTGTTTTGGATCTGTATTTTTTTTTTAAAAAGCATAAAAACAGCTAAAATCACAGAATTTGTGGGTTTTTCTGCTCCTATGCTATTATTAACCCCAATAACCTTAATTTCCACTCATTTCCAGTCTATTCTGAACACCTCACACCTCACAATAGTGTTTTTATGTCCAAAAGGTTGCATCGAGGTAGCTGGATGACTATGCTAAGAGATACGAGTGGGCGGCACAAACACGTGGTCCATCTAGGAGTGGCACTGCAGTGGCAGACAGGATGGCAGTTTGAAAAACTAGGCCCCAAACTATACATAATGCAAAGAAAAAAAAGAGGTGCAAGATGGAATTGTCCTTGGGCCCTCCCACCCACCCTTATGTTGTATAAACAGGACATGCACACTTTAACAAACCAAACATTTCAGCGCCAGGGTCTGCCACACGACTGTGGCTGAAATGATTGGTTCGTTTGGGCCCCCACAAAACAAGCTGGCAATTAATCTGTCCCTGCACAAACTGGCTCTACGGAGGCAAGATGTCGTCCTCATCCTCCTCATCCACCGATTCCTCACCCTCTTCAGTGTGTACATCCTCATCCTCACAGAGTATTAATTCGTCCCCGCTGGAATCCACAACCACAGGTCCCTCTGTACGTTCTGGAGGCTGGTCTCCCTGGAAGAGTTGATAATTCATTTTATGAACATCATCTTCTCCACATTTTGTGGAAGCAACCTCCTACGCCTTTCGCTGACAAGGTTCCCGGCTGCACTAAACACTCTTTCGGAGTACACACTGGAGGGGGGGCAACTCAGGTAAAATAGAGCCAGTTTGTACAGGGACCTCCAAATTGCTTCTTTTTCCTGCCAGTACAGGTACGGACTGTCTGACATGCCTACTTGGATGCTGTCACCGATGTAATCCTTTAACAGACAGACGCACGCTTGTCGCTGCTGCTTTGAGGATGCAAGTGTGGCTACAGCCCACACAATTCACAAAGACAGAAAAAAGAAGAAGAATATTTTTATTGTTTGTGTAGCACACTTTGAGGGTGTCACCACCCTTTAACAGACAGACGCACGCTTGTCGCTGCTGCTTTGAGGATGCAAGTGTGGCTACATCGCACACAAGTCACAAACACATTAAAAAAATAGTTTTTTATTTTTTGGAGCACTTTGAGAGTTACACCACCCTTTAACAGACAGACGCACGCTTGTCGCTGCTGCTTTGAGGATGTAAGTGCGGCTACAGCCCACACAATTCACAAAGACAGAAAAAAAAAGAAGAATATTTTTATTGTTTGTGTAGCACACTTTGAGGGTGTCACCACCCTTTAACAGACAGACGCACGCTTGTCGCTGCTGCTTTGAGGATGCAAGTGTGGCTACATCGCACACAAGTCAAAAACACATTAAAAAAATAGTTTTTTATTTTTTGGAGCACTTTGAGAGTTACACCACCCTTTAACAGACAGACGCACGCTTGTCGCTGCTGCTTTGAGGATGTAAGTGCGGCTACAGCCCACACAATTCACAAAGACAGAAAAAAAAAGAAGAATATTTTTATTGTTTGTGTAGCACACTTTGAGGGTGTCACCACCCTTTAACAGACAGACGCACGCTTGTCGCTGCTGCTTTGAGGATGCAAGTGCGGCTACAGCCCACACAATTCACAAAGACAGAAAAAAAAGAACAATATTTTTATTGTTTGTGTAGCACACTTTGAGGGTGTCACCACCCTTTAACAGACAGACGCACGCTTGTCGCTGCTGCTTTGAGGATGCAAGTGCGGCTACAGCCCACACAACTCACAAAGACAGAAAAAAAAAGAACAATATTTTTATTGTTTGTGTAGCACACTTTGAGGGTGTCACCACCCTTTAACAGACAGACGCACGCTTGTTGCTGCTGCTTTAAGGATGCAAGTGCGGCTACAGCCCACACAATTCACAAAGACAGAAAAAAAAGAACAATATTTTTATTGTTTATGTAGCACACTTTGAGGGTGTCACCACCCTTTAACAGACAGACGCACGCTTGTCGCTGCTGCTTTAAGGATGCAGGTGCGGCTACAGCCCACACATTTCACAAAGACAGAAAAAAAAAGAACAATATCTTTATTGTTTGTGTAGCACACTTTGAGGGTGTCACCACCCTTTAACAGACAGACGCACGCTTGTCGCTGCTGCTTTGAGGATGCAAGTGCGGCTACAGCCCACACAATTCACAAAGACAGAAAAAAAAGAACAATATTTTTATTGTTTGTGTAGCACACTTTGAGGGTGTCACCGCCCTTTAACAGACAGACGCATGCTTGTCGCTGCTGCTTTAAGGATGCAGGTGCGGCTACAGCCCACACAATTCACAAAGACAGAAAAAAAAGAACAATATTTTTATTGTTTGTGTAGCACACTTTGAGGGTGTCACCACCCTTTAACAGACAGACGCACGCTTGTCGCTGCTGCTTTGAGGATGCAAGTGCGGCTACAGCCCACACAATTCACAAAGACAGAAAAAAAAAGAACAATATTTTTATTGTTTGTGTAGCACACTTTGAGGGTGTCACCACCCTTTAACAGACAGATGCACGCTTGTCGCTGCTGCTTTGAGGATGCAAGTGCGGCTACAGCCCACACAATTCACAAAGACAGAAAAAAAAAACCAATATTTTTATTGTTTGTGTATCACACTTTGAGGGTGTCACCACCCTTTAACAGACAGATGCATGCTTGTCGCTGCTGCTTTAAGGATGCAGGTGCGGCTACAGCCCACACATTTCACAAAGACAGAAAAAAAAGAACAATATTTTTATTGTTTGTGTAGCACACTTGAGGGTGTCACCACCCTTTAACAGACAGACGCACGCTTGTCGCTGCTGCTTTAAGGATGCAAGTGCGGCTACAGCCCACACAATTCACAAAGACAGAAAAAAAAGAACAATATTTTTATTGTTTGTGTAGCACACTTTGAGGGTGTCACCACCCTTTAACAGACAGACGCACGCTTGTCGCTGCTGCTTTAAGGATGCAGGTGCGGCTACAGCCCACACATTTCACAAAGACAGAAAAAAAAAGAACAATATTTTTATTGTTTGTGTAGCACACTTTGAGGGTGTCACCACCCTTTAACAGACAGGCGCACGCTTGTCGCTGCTGCTTTGAGGATGCAAGTGCGGCTACAGCCCACACAATTCACAAAGACAGAAAAAAAAGAACAATATTTTTATTGTTTGTGTAGCACACTTTGAGGGTGTCACCACCCTTTAACAGACAGACGCACGCTTGTCGCTGCTGCTTTGAGGATGCAAGTGCGGCTACAGCCCACACAATTCACAAAGACAGAAAAAAAAGAACAATATTTTTATTGTTTGTGTAGCACACTTTGAGGGTGTCACAACCCTTTAACAGACAGACGCACGCTTGTCGCTGCTGCTTTGAGGATGCAAGTGCGGCTACAGCCCACACAATTCACAAAGACAGAAAAAAAAAGAACAATATTTTTATTGTTTGTGTAGCACACTTTGAGGGTGTCACCACCCTTTAACAGACAGACGCACGCTTGTCGCTGCTGCTTTAAGGATGCAGGTGCGGCTACAGCCCATACATTTCACAAAGACAGAAAAAAAAAGAAGAATATTTTTATTGTTTGTGTAGCACACTTTGAGGGTGTCACCACCCTTTAACAGACAGACGCACGCTTGTCGCTGCTGCTTTGAGGATGCAGGTGGAATCTAGACGGGATTTGGAACTGGGGACACACTACCTCCATCAATTGTCTAAATCCCACTGCACTATTGGCGGATACCGGACGCACGTCTAACACCAATATAGCAGTCAAGGCCTCAGTTATACGTTTTGCTTCAGGATGACTGCTGTCGTACTTCATCCTCATCGCTAGGGACTGTTGGAGGGTCAATTGTTTAGTAAAAGTAGTGATGTTCCTACTTCCTCTCTGGGATGATGAACAACTCCCAGCAGCAGCAACAGCACTAGGAGGAAATGGTTCTTGATCTTTCCCTATTTTATTTTTATCGGAGAAAGTTTGGTCCTCCATTTATGTTATATTGATATATACGTGCGGCTAAAGCGCACACAAACACAGAAAATATTTTTTTATTTTTGCTGGAGAGTAGTGCACTTTGTGGGTTACACCACCCTTTAAGAAATGAGCCAGCCGGCTCTTTACTTATGGGACACAGGCACACGCTTGGCGCTGCTCCTTTGTTGATGCACGTGCAGCCACAGTGCACACAATTCACAAACACAGAAAATATTTTTTTTTTTGGTTTGGACTGGAGTGTACTTTGGGGGTTACAGCACCCTTTAACGGTCAAGCCAGCCGGCCCTTTACTTATGACACAGGCGCACGCTTGGCACTACTTTGTTGATGCACGTGCAGCTACTGCGCACACAATTCACAAATAGAAAATATATTTTTTTTTGGTTTGGACTGGAGTGTACTTTGGGGGTTACAGCACCCTTTAACGGTCAAGCCAGTCGGCCCTTTACTTATGACACAGGCGCACGCTTGGCACTACTTTGTTGATGCACGTGCGGCTACTGCGCACACAATTCACAAACACAGAAAATAATTTTTGTTTGGTTTGGACTGGAGTGTACTTTGGGGGTTACAGCACCCTTTAACGATCAAGCCAGCTGGCCCTTTACTTATGACACAGGCGCACGCTTGGCACTACTTTGTTGATGCACGTGCGGCTACTGCGCACACAATTCACAAACACAGAAAATAATTTTTTTTTTGGTTTGGACTGGAGTGTACTTTGGGGGTTACAGCACCCTTTAACGGTCAAGCCAGCCGGCCCTTTACTTATGACACAGGCTCACGCTTGGCACTACTTTGTTGATGCACGTGCGGCTACTGCGCACACAATTCACAAACACAGAAAATAATTTTTTTTTTGGTTTGGACTGGAGTGTACTTTGGGGGTTACAGCACCCTTTAACGGTCAAGCCAGCCGGCCCTTTACTTATGACACAGGCGCACGCTTGGCACTACTTTGTTGATGCACGTGCGGCTACTGCGCACACAATTCACAAACACACAAAAAATATTATTTTTTTAGCACTTGGGGGGAGCACCCCTGATGGACAGAGCACCCCCTG
The DNA here is from genome assembly GCA_031769625.1 of Taudactylus pleione. Taxonomy (NCBI): domain Eukaryota; kingdom Metazoa; phylum Chordata; class Amphibia; order Anura; family Myobatrachidae; genus Taudactylus; species Taudactylus pleione. Next base: position 2,138,920 of record JAUIMM010000107.1, read on the forward strand.
GACAACACTACAGCACCCCTTTAGGACTGGGATACTGCACAGGACTTTGGAGTGGACACAGCCCCTATGGAGAACTGACTGCACAACACAGTCCAGCCAGCCCCTATGGACTTTGAAGTAGTGGACACAGCCCCTATTAACAACAGCAGCACAGCACAACACAGCCAGCCCCTATGGACTTTGAAGTAGTGGACAACAGCAGCACAGCGCAGCACAGCACAGCACAACACTACTCTGCACTACACTACACTACACTACACTACACAGCCCAGCCAGCCCTAACTCCCACCCTCCCTCTTCACTGTCCACAGCCAAGTGAGAAAATGGCGCCGACGCAGGTACCTTATATAGGATCCAAAACCCGCGAGACTCAGAAGGCGGGATGATGACGTTTTGCCTCGATTTCAGATCCGAGTCAGGCGGGAAAAGTCGAGCCTGACTCGGATCGGCCTCGGATCGGGGGGGCTCGGGGGGGTTCGGATTTCAGAAATCCGAACCCGCTCACCCCTACATTTAACACTTGAACATGTATTATATGGTTCCCATAAACCAAAACAGATAAGGGTAAATGTAATAGCAGGTGACACATCCTCTCTTCCTTCCGAGAAAACTGGCCCAGTCCCCCTCCCCCAGCGGAGAAGAAGGGACCAAATTGGGAGCCTTCATGCCCCCCCAAACGCAGGAATGAGCACTGAACCAGCCACAATGCTTCCCATTCCCCAGTGGGTGAAGTTCTGGAACCACATGTATCCCCTTTTTCTCCTTCGCAGGAGGAGGTCTTGAACTAGGCAGATCAACACCCTATCCTGCCCACAGAAGAAGGTACCACACTGCCCTCTTCCATGCAGGATAAAAGGTTCCAAACAGAAGAGTAAGGGCTCTATTTATTAACATTATTTTTACTAAAATAAAGTGAAAAAGGGTGTTTTCACACGCTTTTCACATTATTTTAGTATCACCTACAGTTATTACAGGGCAATTGGAGTAGAATTCGTAAAATTCTACTCCAACCCCTAAGTATCACTTATATTTAGTAAAGCAGATCGCATTTCCCATAACTGTAATTGGAAATGTGATCTGACCAAAGTTACTAAAAAAAAAAATGTGAAAAAATATCAGGGAAAGCCCTGTGATAATAACGCCACCTGGAGGTGGCGTTATCCAGGGTCTCCCCCGGTTACCGGACTCCTGCTCCACTCTAATGGGCAGAGCAGAGCCGGGAGTCGGTCCCAGTAATCAGCTGTGAGGTCTAAACAGACCGCAAGCTGATTACTATAAAAAAAGAAAAAAAAAATAGTAAAAAAAAAATTTACTTACCTGACTCCAGGGACCGGTGAACGGGCCTCCGGTGATGACTCCCCTCTGGTCAGCTGGTCTCCCATAGTGCACTGCTGCCCGGTCATCAGGAGATCGGGTCCCAGTGCAGTATGGGAGATCACCTGACCGGAGGCATGGAGAACATCACCGGAGGCCCGGATCATGCAGGTAAGTGTAATTAAGGGAGAGGGGGGTCGCAGGGGGGGCGCGGGGGGTCAGCGATCGAGGGGCGCAGGGCTTAGCGCCGGGGGGGTAGCAGCGGCAACTGGTCGGCGTATGCGCGGGCACTTAGTCACGGTATTTTTTGCGAAAATACCGTGATAAAGCTCCGAAGGGGATTCACAGGGACAGAGCTTTATCGCAAGCTCTGTCCCTGCAAGGGATTTACTACTATTGTAGTAAATAGAGCCCTAAGAGAGAGAGCAGGAAGGGAGGTTGAGAGATGACTGGAAGAGGGAGAGAGAAGGGAGGGAGGGAAAGAGATGGAATGGAGGGAAAGAGAAGGAACAGTGAGAAATGGAAAGAGAGGAATAAAGAGATGGAGGAAGGGGATGCATTCGGCATACCGGCGGTCGGGATGCCGGTGCTTACATTACGGCGCCAGTATCTCGAAACAGGGATATTTCTATGTATATATATTCACTAAAAAAACAGCAAAATAAACCCAACAAATAGTTAGTGGTGCTAATATCAAATGTCTGTATAACAGTGTCCAAATAAATATTTTCCATTTCTAGGGAGCTTAAATATAAAGCAGCCAGCAGCTATCCTCGTTCTCAGGGCCTGATTCAGAACTGCTCGCTAGATGCGATCGCTTGCACGATGTGTATGCAGGTTACGTAGGCAGTGCAATCGCACAGCAATGCATTAGCATGCCCAGTATTTCTAAGAGAGCGATCACATAGTGTACGCAGACACCCACCGGCCTGTTGTAAGACGCCCACTTGTGCACGTCATGTCCAGGAAGTGTATGCAACCATGGGAACATTGGGTAACGTTGGAAGGCATCACAGCGCTTGAGGTTGACTATATCCTGCCGCAAGCACTGCGAGCACTTCAGTGTACAAACCAGCCAGGTGACGTGTACTATGATGCTGTCTTATAATTATGCACACCTGTAACACGCCGTTGAGATGCTCAGGCATGCCTACGTTTGCACCTCCACTCCCCCATTTTTAATGTCCAGCCCCTGTTACCACCTACAAACGGCTTCTCCTGTCACTCACTCTGCTGGGCTGTCTATGCGCAGCGAGCGAATGCATTGTGAACTTTCACTAAAGTATGCGCACGCGCACAATGCATACCATCGGCAGCAGCGAGCGTTTGCATCTTAGCGAGCGGCTCTGAATGAGCTCCTGAGATCCCACATAGTGGGCCTGATTCAGAGCCGCTCGTAAGCGGCCGCTCGTTCACTCCGAGCGATGTTCGCACCTCTGCGCATGCGTATGGGTTGTAATGCACATGCGCCAACCAGTCAGTGCTGTCGGAAGGTGCTTGAAAACGGGGAGTGGAGATCAGAACGCAGGCGTGCCAAAAGGTCAAAACGGGCGTTTTAAGGGAGTGCATAATTAACAAAGCAGCGTCATCGACCACGTCACTTGGTTGTCTTTTAGCCTGAACTGCTCGCATGATTGCGGTAGGAAAATGCTACCACAAGAATAGCGAGCAGTTCAGACGCCTTTCGATGTACTCGATTAATCTAATAAATAGCGGAGATGACGTATGATGCGAGCGGCCAAGGGGCATCTTTACAAAATAGCGAGAGCATTTTTTGGACGCTCGCTCAGACATAGAGGCGTCAACAGACTGCAAAGAGCGAGCGCTCAATTTAAATAGCCAGCCCCTTTTTCTGAACGAGCGTCCGCAAATAGCGTCCGGCTCTGAATCAGGCCCACTGTACATTCCAAATACTGTAGCTCTCAAAGAAAAACAGAAGAAACAAGGGCGCCACCTAGTGTAATATATCACAAATTCACCACTGTGAGATGACACTCAAAACTGGCCAGGACCAGATGATATGAAAGAAATGCTTATCTGAATCAAACACAGGACGTGTCCCTAGGGTATGCACTTCAGCAATATTCAAGGAGATTCACTTTCCAAAAAAGAAACATAATCCAACCTACCTCTGTAATAGGTAAACCTCACTGCTAATTGAATTCCTTCCAATATGTGTGTTGATTAATATTTTATGATCTCCCTGTTTTCAAATTAACAAGTAAAGGTTATGTTTTAATTGTTAAACTTCCTCACCTAAATCTACCTATTGTGAGCTTTGTAGTATCCAGTCCTTTCTCTTTCTCTCCCTGTGTAATATCTTTCTATCATAGCCAGCAGGATTCCATTATATATGTCTACACACACAAACACACATATATAAGTAGGTGCGCGCAACAGAGGCCCCCAGTAGTAGTCCTCCCTATGTAGTGCCCCTTATATAGTACCCCCAGTAGTAATCCTCCCTATGTGGTGCCCTAAGTGGTGGTCCCCCCTATGCAGTGCCCCTTATATACTGCCCCCAGTAGTAGTCCTCCCTATGTAGTGCCACTTGTATAGTGCCCCCAGAAGTAGTCTCCCCTATGCAGTGCCCTAAGTGGTTGTCCCCCTATGCAGTGCCCCTTATACAGTGCCCCTTATTTTCTGCCCCCAGTAGTAGTCCTCCCTATGTAGTGCCACTTATATAATGCCCCCAGTAGTAGAACCACCTATGCAGTGCCCTAAGTGGTGGTCCCCCCTATGCAGTGCCCCTTATATACTGCCCCCAGTAGTAGTCCTCCCTATGTAGTGCCACTAATATAGTGACCCCAGAAGTAGTCTCCCCTATGCAGTGCCCTAAGTGGTTGTCCCCCCTATGCAGTGCCCCTTAAACAGTGCCATAGTAGTGCCCCCCCAGTAGTGGTCCACCATATGCAGTGCCCAAGTAGTGCCCTTTATATAGTGCCCCTAGTAGTAGGCCCCCCTATGCAGTGCCCCCCCAGCAGTGCCAAAGCCCCCAGTAGTGGTCCCCCATATACAGTGCCACTTATATTGTGCCCCAAGTAGTAGTCCCCCCTATGCAGTGCCCCTTATTTAGTGCCCCCAGTAGTAGTCCCCCCTATGCAGTGCCCCCAGTAGTGCCCCCCAAGCAGTGCTAGTGCCCCCAGTAGTGCCTCCCCCCAGCAGTGCCCCCAGTAGTGCCTCACCCCAGCAGTGCCCCCAGTAGTGCCTCACCCCAGCAGTGCCCCTTACAACAAAAATACACACAAAAAAATAAAAAATAAACCTCACTTACCTGAATCCCCGCTCCTGTGCACGCCGCCGTCCGTGAGCCGGAAGGTGCAGCCCGGCTCCGGCTGTGCCTCCCTCTGTCTAGCTCCCTCTGGGAGGGCTGTGAGCATGGCGCACTGCCCATCCACTGCCGATTCAGCTGCCAGCACTTCCTCGTCAGGTGGTATGAAAGCCACCTGACGCGGAAGTGCTGACATCTGAACTGGCAGGGGTCTGGCCGGGCAGCGCCGTGCCACTGATTGTGGGTGGCCCGGGGATGGTGCAGAGATGGAGACAAGGCTGTCTCCATCTCTGAAGGAAAAAAAAATGGTTGGTCAGGAAAGGGGGGGGGGGGGGTTTCTGAGTACTTAGAAACCCCCCCTCCGTGCGCTAGTGGTTTTCAGCAATTTGTGCTACAGTAGCTCTTCTGTGGGATAGGACCAGATGGGCTAGCCTTCTCTCCGTACATACAGCAATGAGACTTGGGCGACCATGACCCTCTCGCCAGTTTACCGGTTGTCTTTCCATGAACACCCCACAAGACCTGCAGTTTTGGAGATGCTCTGACCCAGTCCTCTAACCATCACAATTTGGTCCTTGTCAAAGTCACTCAGATCCTTCTGCTTGCCCATTTTTTCTAAATTAAGTATCGAGAACTATCTGTGCACTTTTGGTGAATATGAATAGTGGACAATGGCCCTCATTCAGAACTGTTTGCAAGCCCTATGTGCTTGCAAGCGGGTAGATGGTGGGGCGCAAGCCACGGAGCGAGTAAGAAATTGACTCGCTCTGGGGCTCGCTACAAACGGGGCGGCTGTCAATGTTGATTGACAGCTCGTCCCGTTTTGTAGGCGGGGAGGGGAGGTGGCTGGATATATGGAGGCGTTCCAGAAGGAACGCCTGCCGTTTGTGTGTGGCCACTCGTGGTGTCAGTAGTGAGCATCCGGCTCTATTAGAGCAGGAAGCTCACTGGGGCTTGCAGCAGACCAAACCCTACCACAAGGGTCTCGTCGCAAGCCCGATGGGCACGACCATCGCGACCATCACCTGGCCGCTCGCAAAAGCTGTGGGTGGTCACCCACAGCTTAGCGAGCGGCCAGGAGGCCGGCTAAAAGAAAAAAAATGGCCGCTCTCCTTCAGCCATTTTTTGCGAGCGGCTCTGAATGAGGTCCAATGGTTGCAGTCACACAACTAACTAGTTTCCTCCACTAGAGATAATATATATCACTATAAGGAAGTTATTTATCGGCGCAATCTTTAAAAGGGTGGGAGGGGGGAAGGGGGGAAAGGTGACAGAAAATAGGAAATAGATTAGACTCAGTGATCTACCGCCTAATAAGGCACAAATGACAGTATATTTATTAATTCACAATGATAAATATTAATCTTCTCGTAAAAACCATATTACAATAAATGTTAAAAACACTATAATAAATACAGGTTATAATTCATGTTATACAGTCAGGTACATAAATATTGGGACATTGACAGAATTTTCATATTTTGGCATCTATTCACGACCACAATGGCTTTGAAATGAAACAAACAAGATGTCCTTTAACTGCAGACTTTCAGATTTAATTTGAGGGTAATTACATCCAAATCAGGTGAACAGTGTAGGAATTACAACGGTTTCTATATGTGCCTCCCACTTTTTAAGGGGCCAAAAGTAATGGGACAAACTAAACAATCCTAAATCTAACTTTCACTTTTTAATACTTTGTTGCAAATCCTTTGCAGGCAATTACAGCCTGAAGTCTGGAACACATAGACATCACCAGACGCTGGGTTTTATCCCTGGTGATGCTCTGCCAGGCCTCTACTGCAAATGTCTTCAGTTCCTGCTTGTTCTTGGGGCATTTTCCCTTCAGTTTTGTCTTCATCAAGTGAAATGCATGCTCAATCGGATCAATATTTTAGATTTTTACTGGTTGTAGATATAGTAAGTACATACTAGCCGACATTTCACTCCCTGCCGCGCTTTCTCAACAGGGGGGCGGGTCACGGTTAAAAAGGGGGCGTGGCCCAGCGGTGATGCGTATTTGGGTTGGAGCATGGGGGTGTGACATCGTCATCGTGGCTCTGCCCCCTCTTTATTAATGGCATTGTGCGGCATCACCGGCCACTCCACTGCCGGGATTTAAATTGTAAGTGCAGTGCGGGGCGGACGGGTCGCTGGGGCCCGGGAGACTTGCCTGCCTTTCCAGGGGGCCGGGAGCAGCACCCGAATTTCGGGAGGCTATTGGCTGAATCGGGAGGCTAGGCAAGTTATGAGTAAGTATCACTTAATTGGTGTATATTAAAAAGTCCAGAAACCTGTTAATACGGCCTGACCGGCTTGCACATCCAAAACATTAATCTTATAAATCCACACACATGAAAGTGTCAAATGTCACAAGAACCTGTAAATCCTGCCTATCCGACTTACACATCCAAAACATGAATCTTATAAATCCAGATGCACAAGGATAATAAACGTCAGTTCACAGCTATCCTGGCTGTGGGTTTAATAATAATATGAATAATCCTGTAAAGATAAATGTCAGTAGCACAAGTTTATTTAACTCTGAGCGGTTCCGTCAGTGTGTATATCACACCAGACACAATCACGGAACAATGCTTAGTGGCACTTACGCTACCTCATAGGATATCTTGTAAAATTTACAGTGCCACTGTCCCCTAAGTGAATTTCACTACAACTGGACATGACAGCTTTAATGGAACCCAGATTAGATCTCCCAAACCACCTTGCTGGAAACACACTAGATGATATGCAGACGATATGTCACCCCGTTCCGGTAGATCGGACGACATATCGTCCAGTGGGCCTGATTCAGAGCCGCTCGTAAGTGGCTGCTCGTTTGCTCCGAATGATGTTCGCACATCTGCGCATGCATATGGGTTCTAATACACATGCGCGAACCAGTCTGTGCGGTCTGAAATCGTGTGCTCGCAAAATAGTGAATGCCTGCTAATTTGAGTGACAGGATGAGGCGTTTGTGGGTGGTAACAGGGGAAGGTGCTTGAAAACGGGGAGTGGAGATCCAAACGCAGGCGTGCCAAACGGTCAAAACGGGCGTTTTAAGGGTGTGCATTATTAACAAAGCAGCGTCATCGACCACGTCAGTTGGTTGTCTTTTAGCCTGAACTGCTCGCATGATTGCGGTAGGAAAATGCTACCACAAGAATAGCGAGCAGTTCAGACGCCTTTCGATGTACTCGATTAATCTAATAAATAGCGGAGATGACGTATGATGCGAGCGGCCAAGGGGCTTTTTTTTCAAAATAGCAACCGCATGTTTTGTTCGCTCGTTCAGACATAGAGGCGTCAACAGACCGCAAAGAGCGAGCGCTTAATTTAAATATCCGGCCCCTTTATCAGAACGAGCGTCCGCAAATAGCGTCCGGCTCTGAATCAGACCCAGTGTACAGACTATGTCACTGACTATGCGCGTTCCTGCCGCATGTAGGTCCAACAGGCGATATCGTCAGCGGGGGCCATGCTGATGTGCCATTGTTCCTGACATCGGCAAGTGTGTATACACTTGCCGATGCCGGGTCCTCCGCCGGGTCCTGTCGCACAATAGGTCAGCTAGGTACACATCGTTAAATGTGTACTCAGCTTAAAGGTCGAAATGCCTCGGTGTGGAATTGAGGTGATGGAGTAACCTGCAGACTGAGCGGAATTGTGACTGCGGAACACAGATGACCCCTCATCCTGGGACATCCATCTGGGGCTCTATGTAATAAGTGATACAGCTTGTTTCTGGTATGCATCCTAACCTCAGACGGGGGACATCTTTAGCTTGTCATATTGCTATTATTTGCATGTATCCAGTGATAAAGAGTAAAGCTGGGTACACACTACACAATAAATGCAGCCAATCCGATAAACACTCCGATCCGACTAAACAATTTTCAGATCGGTACGTACCCGTACACGCTGAGCAATTTCTCTCCCCGATTGGAATTGGTTTTGGCAGAAGTTGACGTCTTTGGCTAGATTTTGATATGCAACCACACAAGAAATATAATGCAAAACAAACAATATAGAATTTTGCGCTTCTAAACTTGTGATGACCGTGGGAGATTTTCAAATACTCAAAAAAGTCTCCTGAGTGTTGCTTATACTTTATGGGAGGTGTATGTTCAGATGAGGGATTTTCCAAACTCTGATATTTTTCTTCAATCTTCTTCTAACCGAAGTTCCTTTTCAGAAAGTGTTTCTCACAATACCTCAAAAACAAAACACACTTCTCATAGTGCAGATTAATGGGTTACCAAGTTCACACACCAGAAATCGATGTATATACTGCGTACCCTTATAAGGATGAAAGGAAATCTCTAATACACAGATGCTGCTAGACTTGAGCTGATATCACTACACCACATAAAAAAACATGCATAAAGCAGAATTAAAAGTCTAGCACTTCCCTGTCTGAATAACAGTGTGAGCACCACAGTTACATCTACTGATTTCAAAAGTCTCCATGGGGAGTAATGTACTCTGATCAGCTCTTCATTAATGTGCCTCAAAGAAAAGAAGAGTCACTTGTATAGATAACCAGGTTAACAGATACCCTACACCTGCAATTCTACTCACATCAATATTTCTTGTGTGTATAGTGAACAAAATATTTGGATAATCTGTGCTTCAAAATAAGATGCAGCTAAAACTCTTAGACGTGACCACAATAACTACTGGAAAAACATAAATGCAAAACAAACAATATAGAATTTTGTGCTTCTAAACTTGGAATGACCATGGGAGATTTTCAAATAAATCCTCAAAAAAGTCTCCTGAGTGTTATTTATACTTTATGGGATGTGTTTGTTCAGATGAGGGATATACAAACACTAATATTTTTCTTCAATCCTCTTCTAACTGAAGTTCCTTTTCAGAAAGTTTCTCACAATACCTCAAAAACAAAACATAAAACCTTTTCTCATAGTGCAGATCAATGGGTTACCAAGTTCACACACCAGAAATCGACGTATATACTGCGTACCCTTATAAGGCCTGATTTAGGCCAATATATCAACAACAAAGATGATGAATAATCCTCACTTTCCTCCAAATGTACATCGGAGCTTCCTTTACTCTCCTACTCAAAAAAAACAAGGTATATCCTCTCATAGCGTAAAATTGTTATTTATTAACATTACCACAAAAACATTAAAACCACCAAATGGGGGAATCAGCAAAGTAGGTTAAACAAATTTGAAACCCACATTGACATTCAAAAGTTTGTTCGTAAATTAAGTCTTAAAAGATATTTTATTAACCAGAAAGCGACAGAAAGTGAAGGAACAAAAGCACCATCCCCATCAAGAAATTTATTGAAATCCACCTCTAACCCCATATTTAGGCATGGTTGTTTTGTGGAAAGCTTCAATAGAATTATAAGTGCAGAGATAAATCAATTAACACCAAAATGGGAAAGTAAACCTGATTTACTGAAAAAGGAATGAGAAGCTATTAAAAAACTTAGAGGATAATAAAAATATCACGATAAAACCCATGGATAAAAGGGGGTGGGGTTGTATTAATGGACACTGAAAAATATAATATGGTGTTATTACAGCTATTGAGTGACAAAGAAATGTAAAAACCATTAAAAGGAAATCCAAGTGATCGTATTGAAAAACATTTTAGGGAAATGATCACAGGCCACCTTAAAAAGGGTAATATTTCAGAACAAGAAGCTAAATATTTAATTAAAGAACAAGCAGTACTTCCAGTACTATATATACTACCAAAGATTCATAAAGATGAAAGAAATCCCCCGAGACACCCGATCATCGTGGGTATAGACTTGATTTCCTCTAACCTTTCTAATTTTGTAGACTCCTTTTTACTACCTGAAGTGATATGGATAAAATCTTATGTGAAAGACACAATTGATGCACTCTACCTCACTCTATTCTGGTAACAGTGGATGTAAGTTTGCTTTATACAGTAATTAAATATAATTTGGGTATTGAAGTTGTAGAATACACTCTTAAAAAGGATCCAAATGTTTTAGCTGATGAATTTTAACTAACAATTTTTTTTTGGTTTGGAGGACAATAATACATCCAAATACAGGGAACCGCCATGGGCACATGCTTTGCCCCTTTGTACGCCAACATTTTTATGGGGTGGTGGGAAGATAAAGTTATATGGCAAAACAACCCTTTTCTGGATAAAATTGGTTTATGGCAGTGGTTCCCAAACTTTTTTGAATTGCGGTGCCCTAGAGTATCAGTATTGTTTTCATGGCGCCCCTAAGTTTAAGTTTGTTATTGAGAAATTCAGTAACAAAAAGTAGTTAAATAGTAATGTGAAATAAATTGTGCTTACCTGTCACCCTTAGGTTTGGTTATATAGTGGTGGACAGGTTTGCGCTTCTCTTTGTTCACATATTTACATTAAGTTGACCATAAAAAATGTTATTTGGTGCTGGACCACCAACCTTAGGCACCCCTGCAAGTGTCCCAAGGCACCCCAGAGTGCCATGGCACACAGATTGGGAACCACTGGTTTATGGATTCATTTCATAGATGACATTTTTTCAATATGGAACGGAGACACAGAAGAACTTTCTGTTTTCTGTGAAATTATTAATTGCAACGACTTTAATATTATTTTGACCTTTGAGAGTAGCAAAGAGAACATCATTTTTTTGGATTTCAACATTTACATCGAAGAAGGATGTCTGAATACTAAAAATTATGTAAAGCCTACAGACAGTAATTCGTACATTAGTACGGATAGTCAACATCATCTGCAATGGTTAGCAAACATTCCAAAGGGGCAAATCCAAAGAATACAGAGGAATTGTACTAAGAATTAGGTGTTTGATGAACAATCAAAAGATTTAAAGAAAAAATTCATTTGTAAAGGCTATAATCCAGGAAAAATAGATAGTATTATTGAAAATATGAAAAATACTCCTCAAGATTCACTGCTTGAATATAAAAATAGGGAGGATAAAAAACAAAAACCTTTAGTACCTTTTATTTCTACATTTCATAACCAATATCGAACAGTTGAAAAATGTTTTCGGAAACATTAGCACATTTTGACAGGGGATCCGGTCCTAAATAATATCATTCCTGAGAAAACCTGTTTTGTCTACAGGAAATCAGCTAATTTAATAAATAGGTTAGTAAAGAGGGCCACTGGTGAAAAAAAGTCAGGAAGAATCAAGACAAAAGGATTCCACAGATGTGGTCTATGCTTGGTATGCAGATCACATGGTGGGCAAATTTTGAAAACAGAAAAATTTATATCCAACTCTAACAATAAAGAATTTGCCATCTCCGAATTCATGACATGCAACAGCAATAATTGCATATATATGTAACCCCCCTTCAGTGTGCGGTGTGGTACATAGGTGCATTTGGAGTGATACACCTCCTATTGCCTCAGGCTAGCTCTCCAGGGTGTGGGCAATACCTGAGAAGGGGGTCCCTGCCCATGCAGGCTTTATAACAGTCACACATATAGATACAGGTATAGATAGACACATGCAGCAACAGTTCTATTGAATAACTTGGGCGCCAGACCTTCTCTTATAAAAATAAACCAATTTATTTCTCTCCTCCTGCACATGACTTTACAGGACAAGAATATGGTTACAGCAGCTTCTCCTCTCCCTCCAGTTCATATACTTGGCATGTCAGATGGTATATGACAATCTTATGGATATGGTTACATTACATCACCCTCTTCTTCACCAGCACAGTCTTTAAGCATAGTCACAATGAATGCTTTGCATTTTACCCACACAGGTCCACCTGGCCCTTTGCTGGCTGGTGCCTGTAGTTCTCCACTTCATATGTGCAGGTCCATCTAGCCCTTCGCTGGCTGGTGCCTGTAGTTCTCCACTTCATATGTGCAGGTCCACCTAGCCCTTCGCTGGCTGGTGCCTGTAGTTCTCCACTTCATACGTGCAGGTCCACCTAGCCCTTTGCTGGCTGGTGCCTGTAGTTCTCCACTTCATACGTGCAGGTCCACCTAGCCCTTTGCTGGCTGGTGCCTGTAGTTCTCCACTTCATACATGCAGGTCCACCTGGCCCTATGCTGGCTGGTGCCTGTAGTTCCACAGCTTCACACACATCTCACATAACTTCTTTTGCACTCTGCCTCTCCTTTGTCTCTTCTAAGACAATATACAGAGTGTCTCATACACAGTCTGCCTCTCTCTGCTCCCCTTCTCTATCACATGGGACAGCAATATACAGACTTTGCTATTGCAGCTATCAGACTCTCAGCTGCCGTCCATCCCTATCCTACAGGAATGGCTCCTATAGCCACACTGCTACCACAGTGACCCCCCCTTTAATGGATGCTGGGTGGCTTTTATGCATAAGGGACTCCTCTGGTACCTTAACAGTAAAAGCTCCTGGGAAATTCCTCTTCCCCATCTCTTCAACACATATACTTGCGTCTCTTACCCCTCTCAGGGGTGCTGAACACTTCACTGGGCAGCTCACACTGCAACCTTCCAGCTCTTTCTCTGTGGTCTCTCACAGACTTTATCTCAGTGGTCTCACTCCAGACCTATTTCTCCTTTGGCGTTAGATGGGCATCGTGGCAGTCACCACGGCCCCGCCAATCTCCCCCTGCCAGGGGAGCACAAGGGCTACATTTCTGCTTCCAGCTCTGAAGCTTCCCAAAGATGTCTGCTCTCTCCCAAATTCTTCTTCTCAACTCCCTTTGTTCTCTCCCCCTCCTCCCTCTGCTCTGCCAGCTACACACCCAGTCTTCCCACCCCTGCGTGTCTATCTCTCCAGCCCCTCCTTTACCTGAAAACTGATCCGGGTCTCAGGCATGTAGTATCTACAACAGGAAGCAAGCTCTAACACTGAGAGGGGTGTATTTACAAATACCAACCCTTAGAGGGTGTTACATATATTATAGAATGCAATTGTGGTCTCCAATATATAGGGAGAACCACAAGAGAGTTGAAGGATAGATGGAGTGAACACTTGCGTAACATCGGAAAAGAAGGAGTGGAGTGCTGGTTTAGTGAGGTGACCAGGTTAATTAATGCAAAAGATTTATTGCAAAAATCAAAAATAGTGAATGCATAAATACATAAATAACATGAATAAAATCTCTACACTGACACAGTGATGGAAGTGGAAAGCCGATGAAAGTAAAAAAGTTATAACATGGGACCACTCCAAGGTCCAATTGCTGGTTATATCCAAAAACAAGCTTTGTATAAATCCACTATATGGTGTAATGTCAGCAAGAACATGAAAGCAATGTTGCCAAAAGAAAAATCCGAGTGACCGGAGGGCTGTGGTCACCTGTAATATATATAGCTAGTACTCACACTGTTCGAGTAGCATCAGGCTTGTGTGTGGAGTGCACTGGGATCCATTCCAGACGGAGACCAGGCACACCACACTGGCATGGCTGATTCTGAGTGCAGTGACGGGAGCCGCTGCCAAAACTGTCTAGCGGCTGTGTAATCTCCGTCCGGCTAAACAGGCTGGATGCTCCGTAAGTGTGGATAAACTTTCATGCAAAGAAGTGATGGGCGTTCTCTTCTGCTGACTCTACCAGGTTCTCCCTGCAGATGAATGGGTTAGCAGGTATGGGGAGAAAGAACGATATAGTCCGTGTCCAGTAAAGGGAGATCCGGATTTTCTTTTTGGCAACATTGCTTTCATGTTCTTGCTGACATTACACCATATAGTGGATTTATACAAAGCTTGTTTTTGGGTAAACCAGCGCTCCACTCCTTCTTTTCCATGTTCTTGTCAGCAGGTGCAGAACCTGCATGTGTGAGCTACTCCGTTTATTCAAGGGGTTATTTTCTGCCTGACAGCGCACCTGGTTGTTTCTTCTACTTGCGTAACATCAACAGAAGTTTGAAATTCACTCCCTATCCAAAAATTTTAAAGATAAACATAGTTGCTCCTTCTCAGGGATTAAAAACATAATAGGTATAAAGAAAGTGGAAGGGAATTGGAGAGTTAAGGGTATTGAAAATTACCTGGCTAAAACAAATGAAATTAATTTACGAAGAGAACACTTTAGAACCTGAGGGGTTGAATAGTGATTCTGAAATTAAATGGTTTTTTATAGCCTTTCTCCTTGCATTTTCCTAAGTATTCACCCAGCTTTTTAATCATGAGATTTTTTAATCATGAGAGTTTTAGTCACTCATTTCATAAATATCCATACCTATAGATTTAGACCAATGCACCTGGGGACGTAAAGCTGGTTAGACACTTTGATAGGTTTAAATGGATCATTCCCATTTTATTATATTTTATACATTTAGACATTTTATGCACTATTAATTTTCTTAGTAAAACAGAAAAGGATTATTCCGTTAGATTCTAAATGTTTATGAATGTCAAATGATCCCCCTATTGTTTTATGCGAATGGTATGTTCCGGTTTTTATGCTCCAAGAATTGGCATGCATAATGTCTTAACCGGAAACGTTGTCATCTATGAAAGCCACGTAGTTTCCAGGTGTGAAATGTGTCCCACGTAGCTGGAACGCTTGCAGAGACGCAAGATTTCCATTGGGAACATAGGGCCTGATTCAGAGCCGGACGCTCTGACCAGAGCGCTCAGCTCTGAATCAGGGCCCTCCTACCTCAACTTGGAGCGGCCTCTTGGACACTCGCATAGCTGTGGGATACCACCCACAGCTTATGCGAGCATCCATGATGATAGTCGCGATGGTCAAGACCATCGCGACCATCGGGCTTGCGACAAAACCCTGCGGTAGGGCCTTGCTGCCGCAAGCCCTGGAGTGATTTTTGCTCTATCAGAGCCAAAATCACTCCCACTGACATCACTAGTGATCACTAGTGATGTCAGTGGGGCCGGACCCAGACGGTAGGCGTTCCCATGGGAATGCCTCCGTCTGGCTGCCAGGCCCCCAGCACGCACTCCAAAGGGGTCGTGCTGTCACTCACCATCGACAGCACGCCCCCTTTGGTGAGAGACCCCGAGTGACGGCTACCCCGTGGCTCGCCGGGTCTCGCACATGCGCACGACGGAGCTCCCTCCGTCGTCTGCATGCGCATTTGGGTACCATCGACCCGCTTGCGAGCGTCCTGCGCTCGCGAGCAGGTCTGAATGAGACCCATAGACCGGAAGCACGTGATTACACATGTGAGTTCCGTATATTGCAGTATGCGTTCCAATAAGATGGAACGCATTTAGAGACACGATTTCCGGAAGTGATGTTGGTAAATAAGATTTACTAACTTCCGGATTTGGGTTAATTGAAATTGCTGCTTTTAGTGGAGGATCGTTTTTTATGCTATCGTTTTATGTTATAAATTTTATGTTATTTATGCTGATATTTTATTATATAATACGATGTATTTTTTATGTTGTGTTAAAACATGTTAAAATATGACATGTGAGAGCTGAAACCTCTGCCCCCCTCAAAACAAGGCTATTAGTGCTATAAATAGGATGTATACACACCAACAACTCACACCCTGAGGAAGACTTTCCATAAGTTGAAACGCGTTTCTTTATGGGGACCATTCTTTGCTGTGAGTGACCTGAGGCAGAGACACTGAAGGACCAGGAGAGAGTTTGTTTACCCGGGAATAACATCCACCCTTTCTCGCTGATCATTGTGCCTTTGAAAAAGGCCACACACGGTACTAAGCTGATTCCCCCATTTGGTAGTTTTAATGTTTTTGTGGTAATGTTAATAAATAAAAGTTTTATGCTATGAGAGGATATACCTTGTTTTTTTGAAGAGGAGAGTAAAGGAAACTCTGATGTACATTTGGAGGAAAGTGAGGATTATTCATCGTCTTTGTTGCTGATATATTGGCCTAAATCAGGCCTTATAAGGGTACGCAGTATATACGTCGATTTCTGGTGTGTGAACTTGGTAACCCATTGATCTGCACTATGAGTAGAGGTTTTATGTTTTGTTTTTGAGGTATTGTGAGAAACACTTTCTGAAAAGGAACTTCGGTTAGAAGAGGATTGAAGAAAAATATCAGTGTTTGGAAATTCCCTCTTCTGAACATACTGTACACCTCCCATAAAGTATTAGCAACACTCAGAAAACTTTTTTGAGGATTTATTTGAAAATCTCCCACGGTCATCCCAAGTTTGGAAGCGCAAAATTCTATATTGTTTGTTTTGCATTTATGTTTTGCCAGTAGTTATTGTGGTCACAACTAAGAATTTTAGCTGCATCTTATTTTGAAGCGCATATAATCCAAATATTTTGTTCACTATATTGAAGAAATATTGATGTGAGTAGAATTGCAGGTGTAGGGTATCTGTTAACCTGGTTATCTACACAAGTGGCTCTTCTTTTCTTTGAGGCACATTAATGAAGAGCTGATCAGAGTACATTACTCACTCCCCATGGAGACTTTTGAAATCAGTAGATGTAACTGTGGTGCTCACTCTGTTATTCAGACAGGGAAGTGATAGACTTTTATTTCTGCTTTATGCATGTTTTCTTGTGGTGTAGTGATACCACCTCAAGCCTAGCAGCATCTCTAGCATTGTGTATTAGAGATTTCCTTTCATGCTTGTCATCATACCAGCTCTTCCTGGCAAGAGTGAAATGTTCTGCAAGGTAGGTGTTAGGATCTGCAGTTAGCAGATCCTATTGCTTGGACTTCCAGCCTTTGTTACTACTGAGGCACTGCACTAATTGCTGCCCCGGTGCAGTGTCAGGTGCACTAATTGATTCTCCTCTCTGGACACAGCCCAGGTGCACAGTAATCTGTCATTAAGGGAAAGTTGCTTGGATTGGATTCTGTCTCTGTTAAATTCCACCCAGCCCAGCAATCCATGCCGGTGATAGAAGTTTGTTCGTACTTCCGGTTCCTGTCTCCTGCATGTCAGTCGAGTACCTGTGTCAGTCTTGCTGTGTTTCATGTGAACCATTTATTCCATCCAGGCGGCTCCACCTGCATCTCGTCCATACGTGCTGCTTGTACCATCTGGGCAGCACGGAGTGCTTCCTACCCTAGAAGCATCTGTCATCATCCGGTAACTTGTGTCAGCTCAGCAGCACCAGTCGCAGTTTAGCCTTCCAGGTGCGCAATCCAGCACACCGTCGCCAGTGTCATCCCAGTGGCACTGGTAGCTACTATGCATTCCAGGTGCGCAACCTAGCACCCCGTCGCCAGTGTCATCCCGGCGGCGCTGGTAGCAGCTCTGCATTCCAGGTGCACAACTTAGCACACCGTCGCCAGTGTCATCCCAGCGGCGCTGGTAGCAGCTCTGCATTCCAGGTGCGCAATCCAGCACACCATCGCCAGTGTCATCCCAGTGGCGCTGGTAGCAGCTCTGCATTCCAGGTGCACAACTTAGCACACCGTCGCCAGTGTCATCCCGGCGGTGCTGGTAGCAGCTCTGCATTCCAGGTGCACAACTTAGCACACCATCGCCAGTGTCATCCCAGCGGCGCAGGTAGCAGCTCTGCATTCCAGGTGCGCAATCCAGCACACCGTTGCCAGTGTCATCCCGGTGGCGCTGGTAGCAGCTCTGCGTTCCAGGTGCGCAATTAAGCACACCGTCCTGGCGGCACTGGTAGCAGCCACCAAGCCTGCTTCAACAGCCCCAAGGCTGCTTCACATCACCAGTCCCTTTGCCATGACTATAAAGGCCACAACCAGCCCTCAAGGCTGCTTCACATCACCAGTCCCTTGGCCACGACTATAAAGGCCACAACCAGCCCTCAAGGCTGCTTCTCAATCACTAGTCCCTTGGCCACGACTATAAAGGCCACAGCCAGCCCTCAAGGCTGCTTCTCAATCACCAGTCCCTTGGCCACGACTATAAAGGCCACAACCAGCCCTCAAGGCTGCTCCTACTGCCCACAGGCGGCATCTCATATTCTATACTTAGCCCCAACTAGTCAACTGGCAGCAGTCCTCTTACAACTCTTACCTGATTAACCGTCCAACCCATAACAGTAGGTAGGTTGGGGGAGCTCAGGTGGAGCTTTTTGAGCATGCTGTTTAGTAAATTGCAAAAGGATCGTGTTTTTCCAAGCATTATTTAATTCCCTAGTCTATGAAGGGTCAGAGAGCAAGTTTCTCTCTGTCTGAATCCTCAAGAGGAAGAGGCTGGATCTGTTTCAGGGTGCAGCCTCTCCAGCTCCTGTTCTGCCTGGGCATGTATTTTCCTCCACGATACATCCATCCTAGCTAGAGGGCTTCCTACCCAACCTCATCCAAAAGACTCTCCATACAGAGAGCCCATCTGAACAAGTGGAAATGGAACCAGCAACAACTCTCCAGGAGGTTTATTGCCTTTTGCAGCAACCAGTCCACTGCATTCGCTCTCTGCATGCATTGGTGCGGGCACTTCCTTAGCCGAGTCTCCCTAAATGTTATAAAATGCATCCTAGGTGGGATGTAAGTCGTAACTTGATTAAATGTGTCTGTGTCTGTCCCTGAGAACGCCTGTCTGTGAATATGCCTGTCTGCATCTGACTTAAAGTGCATGGTCATTCTAAGTTAGTATTTGCTGTTTACCATTATAAATGATGTGATTCGCCATTAAGAAGTCTGCTTCATATCACTAATACATTTGTTACATGGCACAGTCATGAATATGAGCTGGTGAATCAGGGTTTACTCAGGGTCACTACTCAGTATGGCAACAAATCACGAAACAGAAATAACAAAGGATACTCATGAGCTGCACTTAGATTGCATTACAAGTAGTGATGGCCATTGACCATCAATGCTTAGGCACCTTCGATAGTTTGAAACCAATTCCAAATTGTTTTACCATGGCTGGATGTTCACAGATAGCGAACATCATGGCCGAAAGTCCTGTACGCTGGATGGTGGCTGCAATCTGCACATGTGCAAATGGGGGAGGAGAGATGATTCAACTGTCTATGCCAGTGTATCCTACTATAGACAGACAGTAAAAAGTTTGACAATGTCTACAAAGACACCTGATGTTAGACAGACAATAGGTCGACAGGGACAAAAAGTCAACACAGTAAAGGTCAACAGGTACAAAAGGTTTACAAGGTCAAAAGTTCGACACAAATATGGTTGACACACAATTGGTCAACACTTTTTTTTTAGGGATAGGCTTAGACTAGGGATGAGCGGGTTCGGTTCTCAGAGAACTGAGCCCACCCAAATTTTACAGATCCGAGTCAGAGCCAAGCAGGCTCGGAGTTTCCCACCTGACTCGGATCTCGAAACCGAGGCAAAACCATAGAGTCGGAGTTTGCGAGCTTATGTCTCTATGATCAATGTAGTATATAGGGACCATGCGCCGGACACCATTTCACTCCGGCTTTGGAGACTGAATAGGGAGGGTGGGTAGTGTAGAGCTGGGAGAGTGGTGCTGTGCTGTCTGCTGTGCCCTGGGCTGGTGCACTGCTGATCCATTCTGGGCTGGTGCTGCTGAGTGCTGATCCATTCTGGGCTGGTGCTCTGCTGTCTGCTGTGTCCTGGGCTGGTGCTGTAGTGCTGATCCATTCTGGGCTGGTGCTCTGCTGTCTGCTGTGTCCTGGGCTGGTACTGCTGAGTGCTGATCCATTCTGGGCTGGTGCTCTGCTGTTTGCTGTGTCCTGGGGTACTGCAGTTCTGATCCATTCTGGGCTGGTGCTCTGCTGTCTGCTGTGTCCATCTGGACTTGTGCTGCATCCATCTGGGCCCAAGTTCTGGACTTCCCCCAAAATATATATATATATATATATATATATATTGTGAAAAAAAAAAAGTGTCTTTTAGTGTAAGATTTTTCTGTGTGTGTGTGCGTGTTAGGCTTAACCACACAAGATCCTGCCAGCAACGCAAGTTGCAACCTAGTGCTGCCCAACTCCAGTCGTGATCAATCGGTGCTCTGGACCCAAGATCTGGTGCATAAAAAAATAAAAAGTATTTTTTTTTTATCTTTAACTGTCTGTGTGTGTGCATGTATCCAGGCAGCAACGCAACTTGCAACCTAGTACAGCCCCACTCCAGTCGTGATTAATCACTTCTCTGGGCCCAAGTTCTTGAGCATAAAATAAATTGTCTTTTTTTTTATCTTTTACTGTCTGTGTGTGTGCGTGTTAGGCTTAACCGCACAAAATCCAGCCAGCAACGCAAGTTGCAACCTAGTGCTGCCCGACTACAGTTGTGATCAATCTGTGCTCTGGGCCCAAGTTCTGGAGCTGAAAAAAAAGAAAAATATAGTGTCTTGATTTTGTCATATTTTTTTGTGTGTGTGTCAGCCACACCTGGCTGTCACTGTCATCGGCGTAGGGGTGTTGTGCTCCTGTCTGTTGAGGGGCTGCTCCCCAAAATAATAAACAATTTGTATTGTATGCATGTTAGCCACACCTGTCATCGGCGTAGCTACACAGGGGTGCTGTGCTGCTGTCTGTCAAGGGGCTGCATGAATATTGCAATGAAAACTTTTTTTTTAAGTTATTGGGTTACAAAAAGTTTTTTTTTTAATCTTAAACATAGCAGAAATGTTATCCTAACAGCTTATAAAGTTATATGCTCTAAAAAACTAAAGCCTATATTTATTTACAAACCTATATAGAGTCGACATCCTAAATTCTAAAACTGTTCTATTCAAAAATGTAAACAAAAGCAAAGATTATAAGTCTAGTGTGTTATAGTGTGTTATTAGAACAAGCGGAACAGAGCATTAAATGCAACATTTCATTTTAAAGTTTAAGTTTTACTTTGTGTCTGGAGATCATTTAGAAAGCAGAAAAAGAGCTCCACCACAAGCGGCAGATGACTAAACTCACACAAAGGTTTAATAGAAATAGATACAACACCAGATCATATGTTTACCCTGGATGATCTGTCTGATTCATCATGGTGCCCCCAAGACCAAGATTGTGCAAATTCTGCCAAAAGAGAGACTGACACCATGGCTAAACATAAGAGTCACCTTCTGGATGTGAATTGTCTCATTTGCATGGGGAAAACCCAAGCCTCAGATGAGATGGATCTCAGCCAGTGGACAACATTGAAATCACCATTAAAAAGTCACAATGGAAGACTACAGTGTGGATAATCTTTCTTCACAGTCAGGAGAGGCCTCAGAGAACATGAAAAAAAAATGCTCTAGGTGCTGAACGTCAAGGGATTTCTCCATCATGTTCTGCAGTGTGGAAAGGTTTCATTCACATGTTTTCTATAAAGCAGTTCAAAGTTACAGCCTTCAAAGTGTCTGGCTATAACACCCCCCTTTGCCAGGAATTACCAAAGATTATTACAAGCAAAGGATTCATCTGTCTGGAATCTGTCTGGGAATTCATGGATCGTATGTGGCCTGAATGCTCTAAGACATCCTGTGATTCTGTCACTGTGTTCTGTTGCTGACTTTATTCCTACCTGAATCGCAAACTGAAATACGGAATAGTAAGCACAGACAACATGGAGGCCTTTGTTGTTCCACTGCCTGTATGCCAACCAATACCTCCCAGACTACACCCACTGGGGGGACCAGGTCTTGATAATGACCATCCACATCTGTTGCTAGGCCATTCTTCTTCCAAACCATACATCCTGGACTTCCTGTCCAAAAAGGGAGAGCAGGGTACAGAAAGAGTAGCTAGATGTCCCTGATGACATTTTTTTTTTCATCTATAATTGATGATGTGGAGAGATAAGAGCTTCAGATGTTGAACAGGGGCTCCCATCTATTTGGCTTCCCTCCAGAGAACAGAGCTCTGTTCCTCAGGAAGTGTCTATGTCTGAGCTGATAGGTAGGTAGTCTCTGTCTGTTGGTAAACACCCTTCAGGAGATGGCAACCCAAAACAACAACTATAATAATAATAATAATGTGTCCACTGATAAATTATAATGATAACCAGCCTGATCCCTTAACAGCAACATACCCCATATGGCCAACTCATAACATGACACCCAGTTTGCAGCCTCCTCTTCCTTATGACAATAATCCAGTCGCCATGGTTGATCAATCAGCCATGTGTGGTCCACCCAATTTTTGGCCTTCTACATTCTAACATCATATTCACATATCTAAGAAGTGGACAGTGGGAGCAATGGCAATTTGAAGGCCACTAACTAACTCTGTTTTTTTAATGTCCCTGTACAGGTTGGGAAAATCCTTTACAGAACAGAAGGTTTGCAAAGGATTATTTAAGTCAATTGTTTATTTATTTTCGGAAAGCACGCTTCCTGGTCCCCTTCAGGGATGAAAAAAATCCACTCCCAGCAAGCAGGCAAGACGCTCAAGATAGATTTCTCAAGAAAGAAATAACGTAAGACTTAAACCTTACATCTGAAATGTTGCATTTACTGCTCTGTTCCGCTTGTTCACATATATCATTATGGTTAAGTGGACAGTGGGAACAATGGCAGTTTGAAGGCCACTAACTAAATCTGTTTTTTTTTAATGTCCCTGTACAGGTTGAAAAATGCCTTCACAGAAGGTTTGCAATGGATTATTTAAGTCAATTGTTTTTCGGAAGCACTCTTCATGGTCCCCTTCTGGGATGAAAATCTACTCCTAGCCGCAGAAGCAGGCACAGGATTCTCAAGAAAGATACAACGTAAGGCCTTAAATCAGGGGTAGCCGACCTCGGTCCTCGAGAGCTCACGTTTTACAGACGACCGAGCTGGTGCACAGGTGTATCAATTACTCAACAAAACATTTAGAAAGATCCACAGGTGGAGTTAATTTTTATAGTTTTGATTCTGTGAGGAGACCTGGAAAACATGCACTGTTGGTAGCTCTTGAGGACCAGGGTTGGCTACCCCTGCCCTTAAATCATAGATCTTACGCTTGTCCACATATCTGTGCTGGTTAAGTGGCACTTTGAGGCCACTAACTATGTTTTTTTTATGTCCCTGTACAGGTTGGGAAATGCCTTTATAGAAGGTTTGCAAAGCATTATTTAAGTCAATTGTTTAATTTTTTTTGGAAAGCACTCTACCTGGTCCCCTTCTGGGATGAGAAAATCAACTCCCAGCAGCAGCAGCCATGCTCAAGGATTCTTCTGTGGCAAGGACTGATGTAAATGTACTGTATCACATTTTTTAGTAAATGCCTCCTCCCCTCCCCTTCTCCCTCATAAATTTTCTTTGGAATCAAAAAGCGAAATTAAATTTACTACCAATCAACCCTTCCTGTCCCTGCCCTACCTTCAACTACATACATACTCCAACTCCCTCAGGCCTCTCTTGAACAATAAAAGTGTTTCCTGATGTGCCATGTTTGAAGTTGAACTGCCATGTGTTTGTGCCGCCCACTGATGCAGCTTAGCTTAGTCAGCCAGCTATCTTAGTGCAAATTTTGGGCCTAAACTAAATGAACAAATCAACATTGTAAGCTGTGAGCTGGTCAAAATTGACTGGAAATGAGTGGAACTAAATGTTATTGAGGCTATTAATACTGTAGGAACAAAAAAAGGCCCATTTTATGTGATTTTAGATGTTTTTTTTATTTATTAAGAAAAAAATCCAGATCCAAAACACGAAAACAAAACACGGAGGTGAGGTTTTGGCAAAACCAATCCAGATCCAAAACCAGGAGAGATCCAGATCCAAAACAGGAGGGTTCGGCACACATCTCTAGTTTAGAAACTTACCCTGATGGTTAGGCACTTACTCCAACAGTTTGGATTAGGCACCAGGAGGGAGGTTTAGGGGTAGGCACTTACCGGAGGATTAGTATTAGGTACTAGAAGGTATGGTAGGCACTAGGAGGGAGGGTTAGGGATGGAGACTAGGGTTAGAAAATAAATAAAAAACGTGTCAGCCATTTTTGTGTCAACTTTTTGACCCTGTCATCCCTCTTCCATGTTGACCGTTGCTCTGTCAACCTTTTGTCCCCGTCGACCTGTCTCTAATTCCTGTCTATCTTTCATACCAGAACCCTATGCCAGGGGGAATTCAATATACAGTGCATCCTGAAAGTATTCACAGCACTTCACTTTTTCCACATTTTGTTATGTTACAGCCTTTTTCCATTTTCCACATTCACAGAGTTGTCCTGAAGCCACTCCTTTGATATCTTGACTGTGTGCTTAGGGTCGTTGTCCTGCTGAAAGATGAACTGTCACCCCAGTCTGAGGTCAAGAGGGCTTTGGAGCAGGTTTTCATCCAGTATGTCTCTGTACATTGCTGCATTTATCTTTCCCTCTATCCTGACTAGTCTCCCAGTTCCTGCCACTGAAAAACATCCCCACAGCATGATGCTGCCACCACCATGCTTGACTGTATGGATGGTATTGGCCTGGTGATGAGCAGTGCCTGGTTTCCTCCAAACATAACACCTGGCATTGACGCCAAAGAGTTCAATCTTTGTCTCATCAGACCAAAGCATTTTGTTTCTCATGGTCTGAGAGTCCTTCAGGTGCATTTTGGCAAACTCCAGGTGGGCTGCCATGTGCTTTTTACTAAGGAGTGGCTTCTGTCTGGCCACCCTACCATACAGGCCTGATTGGTGGATTGCTGCAGAGATGGTTGTCCTTCTGGAAGGTTCTCCTTTCTCCACAGAGGAATGCTGTAGCTCTGACAGAGTGACCATCGGGTTCTTGGTCACCTCCCTGACTAGTGCCCTTCTCCCATGATCGCTCAGTTTAAACGGCCGGCCAACTCTAGGAAGAGTCCTGGTGGTTTCCGAGCTCCTTCCATTTATGGATGATGGAGGCCACTGTGCTCATTGGGACCTCCAAAGCAGCAGATATTTTTCTGTACCCTTCCCCAGATTTGTGCCTCGAGACAATCCTGTCTCGGAGGTCTACAGACAATTCCTTGGACTTCATGCTTGGTTTGTGCTCTGACATGCACTGTCAAGTGTGGGACCTTATATAGACAGGTGTATGCCTTTCAAAATCATGTCCAAACAACTGAATGTACCACAGGTAGACTCCAATTAAGCTGTAGGAACATCTCAAGGATGATCAGTGGAAACAGGATGCACCTGAGCTAAATTTTGAGCTTCATGGCAAAGGCTGTGAATACTTATGTACATGTGATTTCATTTTTTTTTTTTTTTTATTAAATTTGCAAAAATCTCAAAAAAAATGTTTACACGGTCATTATGGGGTATTGTGTGTAGAATTTTGAGGACAAAAATTAATTTATTCCATTTTGGAATAAGGCTGTAACATAACTAAATGTGGAAAAAGTGAAGCACTGAATACTATCCGGATGCACTCCGGGGGCAAGACCAGCATCCACAGGGATGCTGGGCTGCCCCCAGGGCTCTCCCAGAAAAGTGAAGAGATGCCATGCACACGGCATCTATTCATCCTCTGCTCTGCAGAGCAGCGGTGAGAATTATTTCCCACAACTTCCCCCCACCAAGGGACACTGAGGCTCACGGGTGGGACAGTGCCTAAATAGAGGGACTGTCCCACCAGAAGCGGGACAGTTGGAAGGTATGCAGAAAGTACTGCCGCAGTTTTGTTATTAGGGCATGGTTGTTAGATCCAAGTTGAAGAAAGGACCTCACAACCATGTGACCACTACAGCAGGGCCGGTCAGCTACCAGTGTTACTATCCACATGGGCATAGAGGGTAGATGGCCATCGACCATCGATGATTCATAATCATCGATGGTTTATGGCCGATGTCGAATGTTTTTGCCATCGATGGGGGAGAACCAGATGGTTTTCCTCCATCGAAGTCTAAGCAGTACCAATTTTTTTTTCTTTTTTACAAGGAGCCGAGACTCGGAGCATAGCTTCGCACCCATGAAGCCCCACCCCCAGGTTCTGATTGGTCCACGGGCCAGTCAGTCTCAAAACAGGGATGACCATCGTTTGGTGAAACCATCGATGGCAGACCCTTCAACATGATCCCTTCTACCTGGTACAAATTGCTCTGCTCCTGGGCTTCCTCCTTAATTAATGATTCCAGCCACCTGTGGGGAAACACCTGTCTCATCTATTACCTAGTTCAGCACAGGTGTCTGCAATCATTAATTAGGTGGGAAGTCCAGGAGCAGAGCGTTCTGTACCAGGTGGAACGGGTCATGTTGTAGGGTAGGCGATGGTCGTCCATTGAATAGTTTGTAGCCATCTATGGCTACTTGCTATTTTGCCATCAATGGCAACTATCAATGGTAACACCACCTATGGTCATCCTGCATAGAGGGGGAAGATAAACCTGTGGCGTGGGAGCATGCCACCCTGCCCGAAGTGTGGCGAGCGAAACGAGCCCTCAAGAGGACACTTTTGTAACTTTGTTTTGAACCTTGCCTCTCCGCCTTTTGTCGCCGGTCATGCGATTGTGATGTCAGAGGTCCGGTAAAGCACCTTGTTCTAGACCTAAGCATTAGGGCATGCCAAATATGTGGTAGCACAGGAGTGGGGAACCTCTTTTCTGCTGAGGGCCATTTGATATATATAACATTATTTGCAGGCCAAGTGCAGGCCACGCCCCCTTCTGCACGACGTCACACAGGCAGAGGCCACACTCGCCAGTGATTACAGCAATGCTGAGCTGTAAGGGCAGTAGCGTGACCGAGCTGTAAGGGCAGTAGCGTGACCGAGCTGTAAGGGCAGTAGCGTGACCGAGCTGTGAGGGCAGTAGCGTGACCGAGCTGTGAGGGCAGTAGCGTGACCGAGCTGTAAGGGCAGTAGCGTGACCGAGCTGTAAGGGCAGTAGCGTGACCGAGCTGTAAGGGCAGTAGCGTGACCGAGCTGTAAGGGCAGTAGCGTGACCGAGCTGTAAGGGCAGTAGCGTGACCGAGCTGTAAGGGCAGTAGCGTGACCGAGCTGTAAGGGCAGTAGCGTGACCGAGCTGTAAGGGCAGTAGTGTGACCGAGCTGTAAGGGCAGTAGTGTGACCGAGCTGTAAGGGCAGTAGTGTGACCGAGCTGTAAGGGCAGTAGTGTGACTATCCTAAGGACGCTCCAGGCGGCACTGCAGCATAGATTCTGGCTGTAGGGTGCCATTCTAGGCACCCTACTAGCCAGATGAGGCCAACAGAAAAAGCTCAGAGGGCCAGACCAAATGATTCCGAGGGCCTTATACGGCCCCCGGGCCTGAGGTTCCCCATCCCTGCAGTGGTAGGGTATACTGTGATGTTCCACAGCAGCTGGAGGGTCTCATGTTGCATTCCCGTATCCAAAAGCACGGAGAGGAGTACCTGCTGCCCTTTCTTGTTATCCGACCTACAACATAAACAGAAATCCAGTCACCTGCCCACTCTGCCCTCACTAACAATGGCTGATCGGTCCTCGTTGCGTTTCGTCACCATCCCACGCCGCCTCTCCCCTGACAACGGTCGTCTAAGGGACGCCGCAGTGCCTCTCCCTATTGGTCAGCGCGTCGCTATAAACACTGACGCTAGCGCCAAGGGCGGAGCCTCCTACCCCTGCGTGACAGTGTGGGAAACCCCGCGCCCGCCCCATTCACTCTCTCAGTCACTCGCCCTCGCTCGTCTCTTAACTGATAGGAAGAAGCAAGATGGCGGCGGCTGACGGGGACGACTCCCTGTATCCCATCGCCGTGCTCATCGACGAGCTGCGCAATGAGGACGTGCAGGTGAGGGCCCCGGGGGCGGGAGGGGCAGCGGGCGCAGTGTGACTCCATTGCTGGGGGTGGGGGGTGTCTGTATAGTGGAATGTGGGGCAGATCATGTCCCAGCAGCAGGCCCGGGCAGTCTGTGTGTGTTGCTGGGCTACTTCTGTTTCTGCACCACTCACCAACCTGTCTATGCCATGCTGGGACTTGTAGTCCACTTCTGAGAGACTGAAGTATACAGCCCACATTTGCAGGATAACGCCACATTGGGGGGGTGTCACGTCTATTTGGCAGCGTACACTTAACTAGGGGGTCTATTTACTAAGCCTTGGATGGAGATAAAGTGGACGGAAGTAATGTCCCAGCCAATCAGCTCCTAACTGTCACTTTTCAAACTCAGACTGTGATATGGCAATTGGGAGCTGATTGGTTGGTACTCTTATCTCCGTCTACTTCATCTCCATCCAAGGCTTAAGGTGCATACACACTAGACGATATGCTCCCTGAGCGATATCGTCTAGTGTGTCCCCGGCAGGCTGTGCTCAATGTCGTTCATGACATTGAGCACAGCCGCTGAACAATATCATTAGCGATATCGTTCAGCGCCAGGCTCTCTCACCCATTCCCTGACATGCAGCAACCTGACGAGGTCGTCAGGTTGGCCTGCATGTCAGCCCGATGAACGAGGATGACGAACGACCCGCGGGAACGCGCGTCGTCGTCATCGTTCATCTTTTTTGTGTTAAAAATGGACGATAAAGTGGACGACTGAACGATATCGTTATCGTTCAGTCGTCCACTTTAATCGCCCAGTGTGTACGCACCATTAGTAAATAGATCACCTAGATCTCTGATGACATCCGGGGACAGGACAGCTCGCTGTGGGGCCTAGTCATTATTAACCCTCAATGCGCCAACTTGGCATCCAACTGGCGGTGAGTTGTTGTGGCGGATACCTAAGCACCCACGCAGCCGTCGCTGCTGTAGAGGACTTTAGATGGGTTTAGTAGTTTCACATGGC
The DNA here is from genome assembly GCA_031769625.1 of Taudactylus pleione. Lineage (NCBI taxonomy): Eukaryota > Metazoa > Chordata > Amphibia > Anura > Myobatrachidae > Taudactylus > Taudactylus pleione. The sequence goes on from JAUIMM010000107.1 coordinate 2,167,938, forward strand.
TAAACACTCTCTAATTGCCCACGGAGTGGGCCACAATGGCTGCCCAAAACCATTGAATCGCAACATTGGGCGCCCAATAATTACCGTAACATAAAAAAGCGATTTAATTGCAGATCTGTATTCGGTGACTTGCTGCAGTGTAGCACTTGGGACTCTTTTACGGCTGATGCAGCTAAGGTGACGGTGCTGTTCTAAACCAGGGATGGCTTTACCAGGGCTAACTGGTACACCCTGGACACGCCACATGTTGAAGTTTCATAAACTGACAGTTTTACTTGTACAGTGCGTGTTTAATCCGTGTTCCAGCACTCGTGTCGCGTCCCAAGGACGATTGGTGTTTGTGTGGTGAAGCAGATTTTGTCACATGCTCCTCCCTTTGGTGTTGTGATAAATATGTTGTATGGATGTAAGGAGGTTGTGTGACGATGTGGAGGTTAATAGTGTTATGTTGAGTTAGTATGTTGCACTTTAATGTGCGTAAAGTAACTTTGGGAAGTACTTTTGGAGCGGAATTTAATTGTTTGCGCTCCCCCTTCAAACCCGACGGAGCTATTCAATTGCTGCTTTTGTCGGGCGCCATCAGCTGCCGGCACCAGCGTTTCAGCACGCACCCCCTGGGGCTGGCGAGCTGAAATGCGCAAAAAGCTACCCGTTTGGGCACCCAAACGGCACTTTATGCAAACTCGCCCAGCACTTCTGTCAGGTGTAGTAGCTGTTTTACGCTACTTAACTCGACTTCTATGGGTGCGTTCAGCTCGATAATTAGCATCAATTGAATAGCGCCCCGTTATTTCCTGTGTCTTTAGACGGGAGATTGGGCGCGCTGAAACAGTTGAGTTCTGCTCTATGTATGTTGTTCATTAAGGTTGGGATTGTTGCTGCTTTTTTTTTTTTTTTCTAATATTGGATTTTAGGATGGTGGGTATAACCATGAGGTATACTACTTATACCGATTTGCTTAATTTTGTACTACAAATTTTTCATATTAAGGACCTCATTTATCAACGAGTTTTATCATTCACAACGACTGATGAATCTTTAATGGTGCTCCAGCCAATCAGCTCCCAGCTGTCATCTGTTTGAAAAGTGACAGTTGGGAGCTGATTGGCTGGAGCACCATTATCATACGCAATGAATTTTAACACTCGTTGCGTATGATAAAACTTGTTGGTGACTGAGACCCTTAATAATTGCCGACAGGTACAAGAAATGTCTGTACACTGAAGAGATACAAGCGCTAAAAGGTTAAGGACCGCTGTCCTGAAGGTAGTTGTATAAAGACAATGGTAACTTGCCTGCAACTTGATATGTATGTGTGTGGGAGAAACATTAGTTAAGTTGTTTATTACTCCCCAGGTTGAATGCAATTCTTCTCGGTGACCTATAAAAACGAATGCCAGCGTCTCCACATGTTAGTTTAGTTTATTAGGTAATGAACTCTGACTTATCAATGAAGAATCCAGTGTGAAATTATACTCGGCGGTAATTGCACAAGTGGCACAGAGCAATCAAACAGGTTTTCATACACTTTTTCCAAGTATGTTCCATGTATTTTATGTGATGCCCAGGGTAGTGACCCTAGCTGATCCCCCATTGGGCAGCTTCAGCGGCGCTTGGAGATTACATCATCTCCAAGCGTCCACTTCAACGCTGGAAGGGCCAGGTCACTGCAGGCTCGGATCGGTGCTGCGGTATAAAAGGGGTCTGATCTGGGTTGGAAACGTGTTTCAAATACTGGGCGGAATTCAATTGATTACGCGGTCCGGATCTCCCGTCTAAAGTGACAGGAGATCGCGGGCCGCTATTCAATTGCTGCCGTTTTTCGCGCTGATCGCGCCCATAGAGGTCAGGTTTAGCCACGTAAAGCGGCTAAACCCGACCAAAGTGCTGGGCGCGATCGCGAAAAGTGATGTTTGGGCTCCCAAACAGGTCACTTTTCGCACATTTCAGCTCTCATCCCCCTGGGGCTGCGAGCTGAAATGTAGCGCTGGCAGCTGATCGCGCCCGACAGGAGCAAGAATTGAATAACTACGTAGGGTGCAATAGGGGCTGGAAACAATTGAATTCCGCCCACTGAGTCAGACACCCGGGTCTTGGTGTAAAAGGGGTATTGCACGGAGTCTCGACCCGGGTTGGGTATCACAGAAGTTTGTAATGTACCTAACATGCCGCCTGAACATGGTAATAGTACACCCTGAGGAAAATTGACATATAGCAGACTTGAATATAGTGTTATTTAAATTAGCTGTGATGAAAGCCGGCAGCTTTGTGCCAAGGAGGGTGACTCAGGAGCATGACAAATACATACATGGGACTCATTAATACTCATGTTTACTGGGAGCTGCCCAGAAGATGTCTCACTTCATCCAGACGTGTAAGAGCGGATACTGATAAAATGACACATCTGTAGCATGTTCCGTTATATTGTCCGTGTAAGGTGGTAATGAGTGTATACTGGGTCACCTGTCCTTTCCCAGAAGATCTAAGCCTGAATTGGTTTGTCTTACAGCTCCGTCTGAACAGTATTAAGAAGCTCTCCACGATCGCGTTGGCTCTGGGTGTAGAGAGGACACGTAGTGAGCTTCTGCCGTTCCTGACCGGTAAGTGCTTCTCGTGTTGGCATGAAGAGAATTAACAGGTCATTGGTTTATGGGCACAGAAAGTGTATGCTGGGAATACAGAAAGTGTATGCTGGGAATACAGAAAGTGTATGCTGGGAATACAGAAAGTGTATGCTGGGAATACAGAAAGTGTATGCTGGGAATACAGAAAGTGTATGCTGGGAATACAGAAAGTGTATGCTGGGAATACAGAAAGTGTATGCTGGGAATACAGAAAGTGTATGCTGGGAATACAGAAAGTGTATGCTGGGAATACATATGGTTTATCAACAAATATGGTGACCTATATGTATGTGGACATAACAATGCTGACATTAGTATGCCGACTTACTGACAAGATGTATATTAATGATTTACTCATTCTTGTAGCATTATTGTAGCTAGAGTGTGCTCTTTCTGTAAGAGGTGAGTACAGATGACCTGCCAGCCAGCGTAACTGTTAGGGTGGAAATAAATGTTTACGACAGGGTTGTGTCCTGATGTGAGGAATAGAACGGGCACAGGAAACAACTGATAGGTGGGTACAGGGTTCTCCAGAGGTACATAGGAGTGATGTGAGGCTTCTGTAATACGGGTACAGGTAAGAGAATGATAGATGGGAGCAGGGTTCTCTAACCGCACATAGGAGCGATGTGAGGCTTCTGTAATACGGGTACAGGTAAGAGAATGATGGGAGCAGGGTTCTCTAACAGCACATAGGAGTGATGTGAGGCTTCTGTAATACGGGTACAGGAAAGAGAATGATAGATGGGAGCCGGGTTCTCTAACAGCACATAGGAGCGATGTGAGGCTTCTGTAATACGGGTACAGGTAAGAGAATGATAGATGGGAGCAGGGTTCTCTAACAGCACATAGGAGCGATGTGAGGCTTCTGTAATACGGGTACAGGAAAGAGAATGATAGATGGGAGCAGGGTTCTCTAACAGCACATAGGAGCGATGTGAGGCTTCTGTAATACGGGTACAGGTAAGAGAATGATAGATGGGAGCAGGGTTCTCTAACAGCACATAGGAGCGATGTGAGGCTTCTGTAATATGGGTACAGGAAAGAGAATGATAGATGGGAGCAGGGTTCTCTAACAGCACATAGGAGCGATGTGAAGCTTCTGTAATACGGGTACAGGAAAGAGAATGATGGGAGCAGGGATCTCTAACAGCACATAGGAGTGATGTGAGGCTTCTGTAATACGGGTACAGGAAAGAGAATGATAGATGGGAGCAGGGTTCTCTAACAGCACATAGGAGCGATGTGAGGCTTCTGTAATACGGGTACAGGAAAGAGAATGATAGATGGGAGCAGGGTTCTCTAACAGCACATAGGAGTGATGTGAGGCTTCTGTAATAAGGGTACAGGAAAGAGAATGATAGATGGGAGCCGGGTTCTCTAACAGCACATAGGAGTGATGTGAGGCTTCTCTAATACGGGTACAGGAAAGAGAATGATGGGAGCAGGGTTCTCTAACAGCACATAGGAGTGATGTGAGGCTTCTCTAATACGGGTACAGGTAAGAGAATGATGGGAGCAGGGTTCTCTAACAGCACATAGGAGTGATGTGAGGCTTCTGTAATGAGGATGCAGGAAGATTTTGGCGCCAGTCGCCCTCTGAATCTCGCTGCGGTACGGCTTTTTTATCTGATACAGCTTGAGGTACTGAGCGCAGCAGTGAATTATTTGTGATGATATTGTGTGGGAAGCTGCTCCTGTGACACCATATGTTTTGTGGGGTGCTAATGCCTCTTCTGCGTAGGTTGTCACGTGTGCTCCGGCTTCTATATCCGTAACATGACTTCCGTCTATTCTGGCTCAGCATTGGAGCTTTGATTTTGGCCATCTGGCCGTGGGTTTGACACTTTGCGGTAGTAGTACTAATCTAATCAGAACCACGTGTTTTTATGTTTTTGTTATTTTTATGCCGTAATATAATTAATAGGTCGAACAAGTCTAATATTTAGGTGTAAGAGATTGAAGAGAATCAAACCTCGTTCTCACAGTGGATCTTTCACCTTCTCTTGCAGACACGATCTATGATGAAGATGAAGTCCTTCTGGCATTGGCTGAGCAGTTGGGGACCTTCACTTCGCTGGTCGGGGGACCGGAGTTCGTACACTGCTTATTGGTAGGTGGTACGGAGACTACTGTCCTACGTCTCTTCTATCGGACAGGGTTTATAGCAGTAGTGAGGGTTTCCCTGATAAATGTCAGATGTTGGTATATCCCTCTGCCATATATACCCGTCTTACAAGATGGGGCATTCTTATATTTTGTTTATTCACTGGTTATTCTCTCACTTGATGCTTTGGTATAAAACAGTGCATCACTGGCCACACAGGCCAGTTTTACTGCTTGTCCTCAACACAGAGGGCGGAATTCAATTGTCTTATCGCACCGGATCTCCTGTCTAAAGTGACAGCAGATCGCAGGGTTATTATTCAATTGATACCGATCTTTGCGTCGATCGCGCCCAAGGATGTTGGGTTTATCCCCGTGAAACGACTACACCCGACCAGAGTGCTGGGCGCGATCACCGAAAGTGCCGTTTGGGCGTCCAAACGGGTCACTTTCGCGCATGGTGTGAGCTGAAGCGCTGGCAGGTGATCCAGCCCGACAGCAGCAGCAATTGAATAGCTCTGCCGGGCGCGAAGGGGGATTCAAACAATTGAATTCCACCCAGAGCATGAAGAGGACGCTGGACTGTGGCCTGTTAGTGTCTACAAAGCTGTGTTTGTGGCCGCCTTCTGTTGTTCCAGGTATTTGTACTTTTTGTTGATTCCCTTTGTAGATCACGCGTCATCTTATTTTCCGGCAGTATGTACCTCCTCTGCTAACACTTTGTGCTCAGGAAACCGGTGGGTGAGGAGGCAGAATCAGCAGACTTTCTTGTAGTTAATAAATAGAAGTTTTATTGAGTTTTGCGGAAGGTTGGGGGGGGAGTGAATTACACATGTTGTCTTTGTTCAGACATCCATAGAGGCTTGTTATATGATCAGTAGAGATGCGATTCAGTTGTAGTCCATGGCGTAAAGGTTTGGCGTGGAAGGTGGATTCTCCTACAGCTACAAATGTACTTGTCAAGCCGTAGAGGGGGCTGTGACGTAGGAGAGAGCCTCCCAGGTACAAACGGGACTGCAAAGAATGAATGAAGGATTTTAAGATCTATCTGGGGTTGCAGGTTGTCCTCTTTAATTATGGTGATGAATTGTTCTCCACCAGTGGACAAATGTAGGGAGAAATTCAGTTTGCCAATGGACTTACCATGGGCTTTCAGTTCTCGGGTTAAAGTGCCCGGAGCTGTTCAATGATATTCTGCGGCTAATACACAGTAAGGCATCGATTCCGGGTTAAGTGCCCAGAGCTATGCAGTTGTTGCGTGCAGTAAACCCTGATTGTGCAATTAATGTGGATTTCTGGTCGCACCCTCCTAAAGCACAAACAGAAATCCGCGTTACGTGCCCCATTGTGGCTTATTGCGGGCAGTAAATAGCTCTGGACTCTTAACCTGGGAGCTAAAAGCCTGCAGTAAGTCCCGCGGCAGAATTCCCCATAAAATGTCAAACTTCACATTACAGAAGGTGTCCTATAGCTGTGGAACTATTGCTGACACTGCATACTGGATTTCTAGTTCCATAAAATTAGCAGGAGGGACAAGAGAAGTGGAGGTACTGTTATGTATGGTTACTGTGCCGATGGTTGCTCTGCTTTAAATGCATAAATGATTAGAACCTGTGACGGGGACAAAAAAATTCTTTAGGTTCTACCATCCTGTAGGAGACTAAATATATAGACCTTTTACACAGTCCTCATGTTAGAAATCAAACTGTGCATTCTACCCCACTGTGTAGAAAGTAGGGACTCTGACTTCTCGCAGGTTGGTCTCAGTACTCAGGTTAAAGACCCATGTATGTGTTCAGCAGAGGCTGTCTCTGTAGTCTTCCTCCTGTAGCTTGTCCTGTGCAACCGTACAGGGAGCAATGTGCAGAAAGATTTTAGGTGGATGTGGGCAAACACCTGACCCCTGTTGGGTCTAGCAGGATTTTGCTGCATTTCACACATAGTAAGGTAACTAAAAAAACTTTTTTTCTGTAATGCAGTTCCTATGTACTACCATAACTGTATGACAATTGCTCCTGACATTTCACCATGTAGCTGGTCTGTGGTTGTGAACCTTTCTGACCGTGTCCTTTGTCTCGCAGCCTCCCCTAGAGAGCCTAGCGACCGTTGAGGAGACCGTGGTGAGGGACAAGGCTGTGGAATCTCTGCGAGCAATTTCCCATGAGCACTCTCCCTCGGACCTGGAGGCGCACTTTGTGCCCCTGCTGAAGCGCCTGGCCAGTGGCGACTGGTTCACCTCTCGCACATCTGCTTGCGGCCTGTTCAGCGTATGCTATCCTCGGGTCTCCAGTACTGTCAAAGCAGAACTCAGACAGTAAGTGAAAGCATTGATAAATACCTCTACATCATGGGCTGGCAAGGTGATTGAAGGAATGCTTATTATATACTGTTTATCTCCCACAATGGGTAAATAATACTCCACCTTTCTCTTTGCTGTTCTGTAGAATATATTGTGCCACTTCATTATCCTGTGCTGTATGTTCTAGTCAGTACAGCTTATCCTGCCTCATTATACTGTGCTATTATAATAATTATAAAACACTGGTTTGCATCTCATCTCAAAATAACTCCCAACTTGCCCCCTCCCCTCTGCAGAAGATATGTGCCTCTCATCTACACTATCTGCTCCCATTCACCAGTACAGGACTATTTTCAGGATGCACCCACTCTATGAAATACCCTCCCTTGCCCAACGATACTTTAATCAAGCCCTCAAACTTCAAGCAGTCTCTGAAACCTCACCCCATCAGGGAGCTTATCGCATTCCAGATACACCCACATAACCTCCGTAAACTATTTTACACGGTTACCTCCCCACAGTTCACACAAACCTTACATGTTTTCCTACGCTCACACAGCCATCTAACTCCAGGTCATCGTTGCTTGTTATCCTTTTTTTGTCTGCTTAATTTTATTGTTCTGTATGTTGTAATACTGTGCTGATTTAGCAGTCTTGCTTTATAATACTGTGCTATATGAGTAGCTTCTGCCTGGATCCATCTGCCTCTGTATATTGTGTTGTATTGTTTGGATCCCCTGGGTTTATTATACTATGGTGTATAATACTGTACTGCATGTTCTAAAATTGCACAATAGTGTTTTATATGGCACTGACTTGATCCTACTGCCATCTTATCCTGTGCTATGTTTAAGCACTACTGTGCTGCTTGGATCGTATTACCTCACTATACTATGCTGTAGTAGAAGTCTCATTGGATCTGTCTATCTCATTTATACTGTGATTTATGTCACAATGTGGTGCTGTATTGCATAGATCCACCTGCCTCGTTGTACTGTTGTGATACAGTATGGTTTTGCTCCATTATAGTGTGCTATGTCATAATGCTATACTGTTACTTTCTTACTGTACATCTACTAACCTCAATATACGTTTCTGCATATGGTATTGTGCTGTACTGCCTGGATCCACTTCCCTCAGTATACTGTGCTGTATAGTAACACACTGTACTGTGCTGCCCTTCCCTCATTATACTGTGCTGTATAGTAACACACTGTACTGTGCTGCCCTTCCCTCATTATACTGTGCTGTATAGTAACACACTGTACTGTGCTGCCCTTCCCTCATTATACTGTGCTGTATAGTAACACACTGTACTGTGCTGCCCTTCCCTCATTATACTGTGCTGTATAGTAACACACTGTACTGTGCTGCCCTTCCCTCATTATACTGTGCTGTATAGTAACACACTGTACTGTGCTGCCCTTCCCTCATTATACTGTGCTGTATAGTAACACACTGTACTGTGCTGCCCTTCCCTCATTATACTGTGCTGTATAGTAACACACTGTACTGTGCTGCCCTTCCCTCATTATACTGTGCTGTATAGTAACACACTGTACTGTGCTGCCCTTCCCTCATTATACTGTGCTGTATAGTAACACACTGTACTGTGCTGCCCTTCCCTCATTATACTGTGCTGTATAGTAACACACTGTACTGTGCTGCCCTTCCCTCATTATACTGTGCTGTATAGTAACACACTGTACTGTGCTGCCCTTCCCTCATTATACTGTGCTGGATAGTAACACACTGTACTGTGCTGCCCTTCCCTCATTATACTGTGCTATATAGTAACACACTGTACTGTGCTGCCCTTCCCTCATTATACTGTGCTGGATAGTAACACACTGTACTGTGCTGCCCTTCCCTCATTATACTGTGCTGGATAGTAACACACTGTACTGTGCTGCCCTTCCCTCATTATACTGTGCTGTATAGTAACACACTGTACTGTGCTGCCCTTCCCTCATTATACTGTGCTGTATAGTAACACACTGTACTGTGCTGCCCCTTCCCTCATTATACTGTGCTGTATAGTAACACACTGTACTGTGCTGCCCCTTCCCTCATTATACTGTGCTGTATAGTAACACACTGTACTGTGCTGCCCCTTCCCTCATTATACTGTGCTGTATAGTAACACACTGTACTGTGCTGCCCCTTCCCTCATTATACTGTGCTGTATAGTAACACACTGTACTGTGCTGCCCCTTCCCTCATTATACTGTGCTGTATAGTAACACACTGTACTGTGCTGCCCTTCCCTCATTATACTGTGCTATATAGTAACACACTACTACACTACTGTGCTGCCCTTCCCTCATTATACTGTGCTGTATAGTAACACACTGTACTGTGCTGCCCCTTCCCTCATTATACTGTGCTGTATAGTAAAATACTGTACTGTGCTGCCCTTCCCTCATTATACTGTGCTGTATAGTAAAATACTGTACTGTGCTGCCCTTCCCTCATTATACTGTGCTATATAGTAACACACTACTGTGCTGCCCTTCCCTCATTATACTGTGCTGGATAGTAACACACTGTACTGTGCTGCCCTTCCCTCATTATACTGTGCTGGATAGTAACACACTGTACTGTGCTGCCCTTCCCTCATTATACTGTGCTGTATAATAACACACTGTACTGTGCTGCCCCTTCCCTCATTATACTGTGCTGTATAGTAACACACTGTACTGTGCTGCCCTTCCCTCATTATACTGTGCTGTATAGTAAAACACTGTACTGTGCTGCCCTTCCCTCATTATACTGTGCTGGATAGTAAAATACTGTACTGTGCTGTATAGTAACACACTACTGTGCTGACCTTCCCTCATTATACTGTGCTGTATAGTAACACACTGTACTGTGCTGACCTTCCCTCATTATACTGTGCTGTATAGTAACACACTGTACTGTGCTGACCTTCCCTCATTATACTGTGCTGCCCTTCCCTCATTATAATGTGCTGTATAGTAACACACTGTACTGTGCTGCCCTTCCCTCATTATACTGTGCTGTATAGTAACACACTGTACTGTGCTGCCCTTCCCTCATTATACTGTGCTGTATAGTAACACACTGTACTGTGCTGCCCTTACCTCATTATACTGTGCTGTATAATAACACACTGTACTGTGCTGCCCCTTCCCTCATTATACTGTGCTGTATAGTAACACACTGTACTGTGCTGCCCTTCCCTCATTATACTGTGCTGTATAGTAACACACTGTACTGTGCTGCCCTTCCCTCATTATACTGTGCTTTATAGTAACACACTGTACTGTGCTGCCCTTCCCTCATTATACTGTGCTGTATAGTAACACACTGTACTGTGCTGCCCTTCCCTCATTATACTGTGCTGTATAGTAACACACTGTACTGTGCTGCCCTTCCCTCATTATACTGTGCTGTATAGTAACACACTGTACTGTGCTGCCCTTCCCTCATTATACTGTGCTGTATAGTAACACACTGTACTGTGCTGCCCTTCCCTCATTATACTGTGCTGTATAGTAACACACTGTACTGTGCTGCCCTTCCCTCATTATACTGTGCTGTGTAGTAACACACTGTACTGTGCTGCCCTTCCCTCATTATACTGTGCTGTATAGTAACACACTGTACTGTGCTGCCCTTCCCTCATTATACTGTGCTGTATAGTAACACACTGTACTGTGCTGCCCTTCCCTCATTATACTGTGCTGTATAGTAACACACTGTACTGTGCTGCCCCTTCCCTCATTATACTGTGCTATATAGTAACACACTGTACTGTGCTGCCCTTCCCTCATTATACTGTGCTGTATAGTAACACACTGTACTGTGCTGCCCTTCCCTCATTATACTGTGCTATATAGTAACACACTGTACTGAGCTGCCCTTCCCTCATTATACTGTGCTATATAGTAACACACTACTGTGCTGCCCTTCCCTCATTATACTGTGCTGGATAGTAACACACTGTACTGTGCTGCCCTTCCCTCATTATACTGTGCTGTATAATAACACACTGTACTGTGCTGCCCTTCCCTCATTATACTGTGCTGTATAGTAAAATACTGTACTGTGCTGCCCTTCCCTCATTATACTGTGCTGTATAGTAAAATACTGTACTGTGCTGTATAGTAACACACTACTGTGCTGACCTTCCCTCATTATACTGTGCTGTATAGTAACACACTGTACTGTGCTGACCTTCCCTCATTATACTGTGCTGTATAGTAACACACTGTACTGTGCTGACCTTCCCTCATTATACTGTGCTGCCCTTCCCTCATTATAATGTGCTGTATAGTAACACACTGTACTGTGCTGCCCTTCCCTCATTATACTGTGCTGTATAGTAACACACTGTACTGTGCTGCCCTTACCTCATTATACTGTGCTGTATAGTAACACACTGTACTGTGCTGCCCTTCCCTCATTATACTGTGCTGTATAGTAACACACTGTACTGTGCTGCCCTTACCTCATTATACTGTGCTGTATAGTAACACACTGTACTGTGCTGCCCTTACCTCATTATACTGTGCTGTATAATAACACACTGTACTGTGCTGCCCCTTCCCTCATTATACTGTGCTGTATAGTAACACACTGTACTGTGCTGCCCTTCCCTCATTATACTGTGCTCTGCTGCCCTGACCTGGTTATACTGTGCTGTATAGTAACACACTGTACTGTGCTGCCCTTCCCTCATTATACTGTGCTGGATAGTAACACACTGTACTGTGCTGCCCTTCCCTCATTATACTGTGCTATATAGTAACACACTACTGTGCTGCCCTTCCCTCATTATACTGTGCTGTATAGTAACACACTGTACTGTGCTGCCCCTTCCCTCATTATACTGTGCTATATAGTAACACACTACTGTGCTGCCCTTCCCTCATTATACTGTGCTGTATTGTAAAATACTGTACTGAGCTGCCCTTCCCTCATTATACTGTGCTGTATAGTAACACACTGTACTGTGCTGCCCTTCCCTCATTATACTGTGCTGTGCTGCCCTGACCTGGTTATACTGTGCTGTATAGTAACACACTGTACTGTGCTGCCCTTCCCTCATTATACTGTGCTGTATAGTAACACACTGTACTGTGCTGCCCTTCCCTCATTATACTGTGCTGTATAGTAACACACTACTGTGCTGCCCTTTCCTCATTATACTGTGCTATATAGTAACACACTACTACACTACTGTGCTGCCCTTCCCTCATTATACTGTGCTGTATAGTAACACACTGTACTGTGCTGCCCTTCCCTCATTATACTGTGCTATATAGTAACACACTACTGTGCTGACCTTCCCTCATTATACTGTGCTGTATAGTAACACACTGTACTGTGCTGACCTTCCCTCATTATACTGTGCTGTATAGTAACACACTGTACTGTGCTGACCTTCCCTCATTATACTGTGCTGCCCTTCCCTCATTATAATGTGCTGTATAGTAACACACTGTACTGTGCTGCCCTTCCCTCATTATACTGTGCTGTATAGTAACACACTGTACTGTGCTGCCCCTTCCCTCATTATACTGTGCTATATAGTAACACACTGTACTGTGCTGCCCTTCCCTCATTATACTGTGCTGTATAGTAACACACTGTACTGTGCTGCCCCTTCCCTCATTATACTGTGCTATATAGTAACACACTACTGTGCTGCCCTTCCCTCATTATACTGTGCTATATAGTAACACACTACTGTGCTGCCCTTCCCTCATTATACTGTGCTGTAAAGTAACACACTGTACTGTGCTGCCCTTCCCTCATTATACTGTGCTGTATAGTAACACACTGTACTGTGCTGCCCCTTCCCTCATTATACTGTGCTGTATAGTAACACACTGTACTGTGCTGCCCTTCCCTCATTATACTGTGCTGTATAGTAACACACTGTACTGTGCTGCCCCTTCCCTCATTATACTGTGCTCTGCTGCCCTTCCCTCATTATACTGTGCTGGATAGTAACACACTGTACTGTGCTGCCCTTCCCTCATTATACTGTGCTGTATAGTAACACACTGTACTGTGCTGCCCCTTCCCTCATTATACTGTGCTATATAGTAACACACTGTACTGTGCTGCCCTTCCCTCATTATACTGTGCTGTATAGTAACACACTACTGTGCTGCCCCTTCCCTCATTATACTGTGCTATATAGTAACACACTACTGTGCTGCCCTTCCCTCATTATACTGTGCTATATAGTAACACACTACTGTGCTGCCCTTCCCTCATTATACTGTGCTATATAGTAACACACTACTGTGCTGCCCTTCCCTCATTATACTGTGCTGTATAGTAACACACTGTACTGTGCTGCCCTTCCCTCATTATACTGTGCTGTATAGTAAAATACTGTACTGAGCTGACCTTCCCTCATTATACTGTGCTGTATAGTAACACACTGTACTGTGCTGCCCTTCCCTCATTATACTGTGCTGGATAGTAAAATACTGTACTGTGCTGTATAGTAACACACTACTGTGCTGACCTTCCCTCATTATACTGTGCTGTATAGTAACACACTGTACTGTGCTGTATAGTAACACACTGTACTGTGCTGACCTTCCCTCATTATACTGTGCTGTATAGTAACACACTGTACTGTGCTGCCCCTTCCCTCATTATACTGTGCTGCCCTTCCCTCATTATAATGTGCTGTATAGTAACACACTACTGTGCTGCCCTTACCTCATTATACTGTGCTGGATAGTAACACACTGTACTGTACTGCCCTTCCCTCATTATACTGTGCTGGATAGTAACACACTGTACTGTGCTGCCCTTCCCTCATTATACTGTGCTGGATAGTAACACACTGTACTGTGCTGCCCTTCCCTCATTATACTGTGCTGGATAGTAACACACTGTACTGTACTGTCCTTCCCTCATTATACTGTGCTGTATAGTAACACACTGTACTGTGCTGCCCTTACCTCATTATACTGTGCTGTATAGTAACACACTGTACTGTGCTGCCCTTACCTCATTATACTGTGCTGTATAATAACACACTGTACTGTGCTGCCCTTCCCTCATTATACTGTGCTGTATAGTAACACACTGTACTGTGCTGCCCTTCCCTCATTATACTGTGCTGTGCTGCCCTGACCTGGTTATACTGTGCTGTATAGTAACACACTGTACTGTGCTGCCCTTCCCTCATTATACTGTGCTGTGCTGCCCTGACCTGGTTATACTGTGCTGTATAGTAACACACTGTACTGTGCTGCCCTTCCCTCATACTGTGCTGTGCTGCCCTGACCTGGTTATACTGTGCTGTATAGTAACACACTGTACTGTGCTGCCCTTCCCTCATTATACTGTGCTGTATAGTAACACACTGTACTGTGCTGCTCTTCCCTCATTATACTGTGCTGTGCTGCCCTGACCTGGTTATTCTGTGCTGTATATTAACACACTGTACTGTGCTTCCCTTACCTCATTATACTGTGCTGTGCTGCCCTGACCTGGTTATACTGTGCTGTATAGTAACACACTGTACTGTGCTGCCCTTCCCTCATTATACTGTGCTGTATAGTAACACACTGTACTGTGCTGCCCTTCCCTCATTATACTGTGCTGGATAGTAACACACTGTACTGTGCTGCCCTTCCCTCATTATACTGTGCTGGATAGTAACACACTGTACTGTGCTGCCCTTCCCTCATTATACTGTGCTGGATAGTAACACACTGTACTGTGCTGCCCTTCCCTCATTATACTGTGCTGGATAGTAACACACTGTACTGTGCTGCCCTTCCCTCATTATACTGTGCTGGATAGTAACACACTGTACTGTGCTGCCCTTCCCTCATTATACTGTGCTGGATAGTAACACACTGTACTGTGCTGCCCTTCCCTCATTCTACTGTGCTGGATAGTAACACACTGTACTGTGCTGCCCTTCCCTCATTATACTGTGCTGGATAGTAACACACTGTACTGTGCTGCCCTTCCCTCATTATACTGTGCTGGATAGTAACACACTGTACTGTGCTGCCCTTCCCTCATTATACTGTGCTGGATAGTAACACACTGTACTGTGCTGCCCTTCCCTCATTATACTGTGCTGGATAGTAACACACTGTACTGTGCTGCCCTTCCCTCATTATACTGTGCTGGATAGTAACACACTGTACTGTGCTGCCCTTCCCTCATTATACTGTGCTGTGCTGCCCTGACCTGGTTATACTGTGCTGTATAGTAACACACTACTGTACTGTGCTGCCCTGACCTATACTGTGCTGCATGTTCTAAAGTAGCTTGAACCACTTTGCCTCATTGTACAGTGTGTTATACAGAACTGCACTGACTAGATCCCCTTGTCTGTCCTGTGATATGTTATACCTTTAATACAGCACTGTGCTCTTATATCTTCTGCCTCATTCTTTGTTGTATGTTGTCACTGTTTTGCTTTAGTCCTCCCAGCTGTTCTGCCCAGGCCTCCCTTCCTGTACACTACACTGTATTCCATTATTCTGTGGTAATGTCCTGGCTGTACCCATCGACTGTAATCCAACATGCTGTATGTCATAATCTAATACTGTATTACCTTTTCCCTCCTGACTCCTACTTTACCATATTATAATACAGTAGTGTTTGTTTCTAGCACCCTGCAGCTGTCACAATTCGTGCCGTTCCTCTTTCCTGACTGGGTTGTTGCTCTCTGCTCAGGTGCTTTTAGCACACTCTGGGCTGTATCTCAAAAGTTTGTTGCATCAGCTGAGTGTGCTAGAAGCACCAGAGCAGAGAGCGACACCCCAGACAGGAAAGAGGAACTGCATTGGTTTGAACAGGTTCGGGGTGCTAGAGTGAAAACTAATGTAGTACTATTGTACTGTGCTGTCATAATATAGTAGTTTTCCATAGGTCCACCTTTTTCATTAGTGAGACGTGTGTAATACTGTGTTGTCCAACAACCTTGATACGGTACTGCTCAGCCAGGATCTGCCTCATCATAGAGCGCTGACTGTTATATTACTGTAATGTTCTGCCCGATCCTCCCTGCTAGAATGGACTATGCTGTATGTTATAATACAGTACTCTTGGGTAGTGAACAGTACTCTGCCAGGGTCTGACTGTCTCATTATACAGTGAATCCTTTATTAAACAGTGCTGTGCTGGCTTGGCCTTTGTCTCAGTCCTGCTGCCCAGGTTACCCTGCATCTATATACGGTGTTATAATGCTGTACCCAATTACATGCATTCACCTGCCTCGTCATGCAGCGTGTTATATAATGCCATGCTGCTCAGGCCTCCCTGCCTCGTTATCCTGTGCTGTATGTAGCGCAGGTTGAGTCTCCCATATTCAAATATTCTAAAATACAGAATTTTTAGAGCATGACTGAGATGGCGAAACCTTCAGCTTCTTGATGGTTCAATGTAAATAAACTTTGTTTCTACTTCAGGGTCCATAGGGGGTCCACAGGGTTGACCTTGGGGTATAGGTTGGGAACCAAATCCGGGCACCACGCAGTTAAAGCTTTTAGCTCCCAGGATGCACTTGGGTCCACTCTCCCTATAACCCCACCCCCAAGCCAGAGGCACCTCAGTTTAAGTTGGTGCCCGGCCGGAGTTGGGTCACCGTTACTGCAGGGGGGCTGCTTAGCAGCCCCTAAGCTTAAAAGAGTTTTATTTTATTATTTTTTTACTACTCTTCAGAGCGGCAGCATCAGACTGTCCAATGGACGTCTGAGCTGCCGCTCCTACACCCCGCCGGCGCTGCGACGCCAGTACAGATCTGGGGATCGCAGCGGGACCCCAGAGTCTGTACTAGCCGGGCTCTGGAGGAATCCCTGGGCTGCTGCCGGATCGACGGGGACAGGTAAGTCGCGTGGTCACCGCTTGCGGTGATCCACGTGTGAATATGCAGCCTTATGCCTCCGGTCTCTGGGGACACACCGGAGGCGCTAGCGGTGGCGGCGGGCTCCCCCTCCATGGAGGCATACCCCGCGTGTCCACAGCCCACCAGGGATTATAGCGGCAGCGGGAGCCGGCATCCCGGGGGGTTAATTGCTAGCCAGGGGAGGAAGCCTTCCCTGTCTAGCGGCTCCTCCCCTCAGCTCAGCGCGCCTTTCAATAATACAGTCTGGCGTCGCTGAGCTGCTTCCTCCGCGGGCCACGCTTCTTCTGAGGTCTCCAGTGGCCATTTTCTCTCTGTGGTGCTGCAGAACTCTTAGGATGTCAGTGAGCCCAGTCCCCCTGCGTACCTGGCCATTTGGGTGAGTGTACACAGCACTATAGCCTTCCCAGACACTGAATCTGGGCAGTTGAATGTAGCGACATTGTGCAGTATATTATGTCATGCTTATGTATGTATATATATTTTTCTGCATTGTATGTGACTTTTGCTAGTGCTGACTGTCTGCTTTTTCTCTCACCTGTCAGTGTATATCTATCCCTTTTCTTTATCTGCCCTAATACAGGTGTACCTGGGGTGGTTCTGAGACCTCACATATATATATTTGTTAATATCTGTGAGGTTTGTCACATACTGTTGCGTGCTGCACGTTGCCATATTTTAGATGGAACTGTGAGTTGCATACGCTGATAATGGGTCCCTGCAGCTAATCTTAGCGTCAGTCAGGACCGGTATGGCGCTGCTTAATATTTCCGTCAAGATAGTCAGATATATCTGACCAGGAGATTGCACACGATACTGCACCCATTATTGAGATCCTGCAAGTCATAGCCTGCAGGAATTAGTGCGGAGGATTTTAACTCAGAAAGGTTTATGTATGCGGCACCATCTGGCGCCGGGCCCCTTGCACGACCCCCTTAAAGGGCGGTTTATTTCTCAGGATCCTCTCCTTTGAGGATCGCCGGGCGGGCCCCATTGTCGTCACTCGCTTGGAGTTACTTCACCATACTGCCCTTTTGAACTCGGGGTATCTCGCAATTTCTTGCAATTTACCCCTGTGCAACAGACTGTCGCTCCCCGCCGGGGTTTTTCACAGTACATGAATTACCTCCGATACCACATCGGTCTGTCATTCCCCTTGCAGGGTTTACCACAACGGCCACCCTGGTGGATGTTGTTTTATAGAAATACTAATTGGCGTGATATACGTCCTGTGGTTACTGACCAGTGGCTCTGCCGTGAACTGGATGGTATATTCGGCTCTTTCCCTCTCACATGGGGGGAGCCGATTTCAAGTATTATTATCCCTGCTTTGGGGCTGGTAGCCAGGTTCATTCTGGATATAGAGAATGTCGATCCTGCACCTGTATCATACATCTCCCGTTTTCTGCCCAGCGGGTGGATCTCATAGCGGGAGTCTGGCTGTCGCCAGATACGAGGAGTCACAAAGGCCTCCTGTTTCCTGTTCCCTGAGGGTCCTCACAAGTAATGGAAATCCCCTTCTGGGATGGATTTGTATGTTAATCATCGGGTTACAGGCATTAATACGCCTCCCATCCCGGCCTGGACGGATTTTACGGATCCGTAGGTGGTAACTTTGCCTGAATTCAATGTACTCGTTTTCAGGGCCTGTTGCCCGTCCTACCATGGCCATCGCATGGTGATGCTTTTGTGACGTTTTTCCCCTCCAACACGTCCTGAGGTTCATATATCTTTTGCCGCTCACATAAAATATGCAGTGGTCATATGTGGGATTACCTCATGGGATGCCGGTCTTCTAACTTTCAGGGTTTCGGCGGCGTCTGTATCCGCCGCAGTACCCTATGGCTGCGTTATGGGAAAGCAGAGGTGCACACTCCTTCCATGGGGAAGATCTTGTTTGGTCCTGACCTTGACAAGATCGTTGCATCATTGGCAGTATCACTAATGGGGAGATACCGTCTTTAGCTACTCCCACTACATTCGGACTAACTCTGTTAAGTCGTTTTGTCCTCAGGGTCAGCCTAAAGGCCTGTTTTTTCCTAGGCTGTCGGCCTCCATGGGGGCCACCATATCCAGTACCGAGCAGTCCTGGACTTCCGGACGACCCTGTTTCTACACCTGAGGATATACCCTCAGCCTGACGGGACAGGTCTACATCTGGGGAATTTCCAGAGTGAGGTACTGATTCTCAACGGCCTCTCATTGCTCAGGCAGCCTCCTCACAGGCATTGTTACACGGGCCCTTCTTCAGACCTGATCAGGGCCTTACAATCCCAGAAAGCTATACAGTCTTTGTGGTAAGCAGAGCTATTTCGGCCAACCTCACTATCTCAGTGAGGGACTGGTTGTTCTACTTTCTTTCTGGGGCGGTGACCGACTGGTCCTCATTTGCCTATACTCTGTCTCAAATCCCTGAATCAGATTCCAACGGTGCCTGGACTCAGGTAGAATCGTCCATGCTCCATCATCCGACGTTTGGAACCTGGGGATTTTAGGGTATATCTGAGTATTCAGGATACGTACCTACGGGTACGTACAGAGCCATCTCATCAGCATGGGTTCAGGTTTGCTGTGCCACAGCAACACTTGTAAGTTTCGGGCTCTGCCTTTTAGGACTGTCCTCAACTCCACCGGGGTTTACCAGCCTTATGGATTTTCTGACAGTTCACCTGTTCAGGGTATCCGAATGCTCCTTTCTCTGGACGGTCTCCTGCTTTTAGCAGGATCACCAAGGTACTTTACCGCCAGGTCAGGATAACCGTGGCTTCTTCTCGGCACTGATAATTAGTCAACGGAGAAAAAGTCCTCCCTACATCCCTCACAGGGTTTTCTTCATCTGGGAGCACTGCTGGATTCTCAGACTCTGAGAATTTTTCTGGCGTAAGACAAGATCTCCACTCTTCAACTTGGAGTGTGCGGATATCTACGCATTCGACATATGTCATTACTCTTTGTGATGCGCGGTCTACCAGAGTGTCTACCTTTTGGTAGGGTGGAATGTGCTCAGTTCCATTCCAGACCTTGCCATAATTGACTCCCCTCCAGATGGATCGAGTTTTTCCCATCGGATCGCTGTTCGAACGATGATACTTTCTCCGGAGGCGAGTTGGTCTCTGTCCGGGTGGCTATGGCCATCTCGTCCAGGGTGTTCTTTGCTACAGACAGTGTCTGGTCCGCATTCGTTTCGGGGCAGTTGGACGTCTGTCGTTTCTGTCCTGCCACTTAACTTGTTGATACTTTAGGCTGTCTTGGACCTTCACTCTGGTCTAACCCATATGTCACGGTAAACCTGAATAGGTTCAGTCCGACAGTGTCACAACAGTGACTTCCATCTAGGCAACACTGGTAGTTGGGTGGCAATGTCAGGTATGTCATCCATTCTGACATAGTCCAAGGGTCTTCTCCTGGCCAACTCTGCAGTGTTTATTCCCGGAGCTCTCCATTGGGAAGCGGGCTTCCTCAGCTGTTGCGACGTGCATCCCGGGGACTAGTCTCTTCTCCAAGAGAGGTTTCAACTCCTGGTGAGCAGAGGGGGCCTCCCTGAGGGGATTGATCCTCATGGCCTTCTGACTTGATCACACATTACCGGTGTTACAGTCCAGCTCCAGGAGTACTGAAGCTACCTTCAGTGACTCTTTGTCAGTGAAGTGGTCCTTCCACTTTGTGTACCTGTGTCCTCCGGTCTCCCTTCTTCCTCGAGGTCTTCGGAAGTTTAATTCGAGACGGAGGGGTTTTCCTTCTGGGGGCTCCAGTTCGTCCCAGACATCACTGGTACTGAGATTTTCGGAGTCTCCTCATCGATACTCCGTTCCTACTGCTTCACTATCTGGACCTGTTGTCTCAGGGTCCTTGTTTTTCCCTGGACCTGGATCGTTTGTCTTTGACTGCGCCCCTACTGTGGTCCTAGGGCTTCCCTGGCTCTGTCTTCATTGAGATGTTTAGAGCAGATAGGCCAGACTTTGCTGGGATCTGCCACGGACTGTGGCATACATAATTCTTATGGTATCGTACTTGTCGATACGATCCTCCGGTGTCCAGGATTTTCAGATATTCTGGCATTCCTTCCGGCTGGCTTGGGTTTCACCCTTGGCCTGGCCTTCCTGACAGTGCGGATCTCTACACTGTCGGTATGGTTAAGATATGGAATTGCTCCGCTCTGGTATCCAGTTCATCCTTTGGAGTGTTTTCTGGATTATGCCTCCACTTGTCCTCCCTAGGGTCTCCTGGGGAGTTAGTAGTGGTTCTTTGTTCCGTCCGGGGACAGTCAATGGAACTGCTGGTTGTGATAGCCATTACATGGTCTATTGTTTAAGCTCTCTCTCTCTCAGGGTGTTTAAATCAACCAGGAGAGTGTCTGAATTGGGAGCGTTCTCATGTGGCTCCCTCTTCTGGAGGGCATCAGGTCAGGGTGTGAGTTGCTCTCGCCCTGTATTTCTTCTTAGAGTGGTTTTTAGGTTCCATATTATTCTGGAACTTATGGTACGGCCATTCAGTCCCCAGTCTTCTCGGCTGGTGTGGCCTCATTGACTGTGGTCCGGCCTCTTTGGCTTTATATGATCCGTTCAAGTTCCTTATGGTAATCGGACTGCTTATTGGTGGTCTGCGGTTTCTGGTTTTCACAGGAAACGATGGCCGGCCTATAATGAAATGTTGGCTGGATGGCCTCGTATGTCTTCCTCAGGGGCCTACCCATAGGTAGGCATTTCTGTCGTTGAGGCTTGTTTTTTCTCGGGTCATGTAACCCTCGTGGGCGGCTCGTTGTGGCGCCTCGGCTGTTTTGCCTTACTAGGTGTCCACGTGGTCTTCTGTCCAAACCTTTTTTTTTAAGGTTCTAGGCATTGGTTTCCTTTGCCTCTCAGGATGCTTCCTTTTTGGCGACGGATTCTCCTCTCAGCACAGGAGCGTCCCCACCCTTGGTTGAACTGCTTTGGGACATCCCCAAGGTCAACCCTGTGGACCCCCTATGGACCCTGAAGTAGAAAACAAGAGATATGGTAAGAACTTACCTTTGTTATCTCTGTTTCTACGAAGTCCATAGGGTCCACAGGGCGCCCGCCCTGACGCACCTGGCTTCATATGGGCTGTGTTACTGGTCACCGGTTTCCCGTCTCCTTTTCTGTGAGTATGGTTCTAGAGTGTTCCAGTTTTCTCTCTTTCTCTCCTCCTCCGGCCTTTGGCTACTTACAAACTGAGGTGCCTCTGGCTGGGGGGTGGGGTTATAGGGAGAGTGGACCCAAGTGCATCCTGGGAGCTAAAAGCTTTAACTGCGTGGTGCCCGGATTTGGTTCCCAACCTATACCCCAAGGTCAACCCTGTGGACCCTATGGACTTCGTAGAAACAGAGATAACAAAGGTAAGTTCTTACCATATCTCTTGTTTTAATGCACAAAACTATTTAAAAACTAGCTGAAACATCCGGTGTTGCCCCTGGTTTACCTTTTCAAGTTAAGTTCTACTCCTTTTCCACCAAAAATCCCTGGTCTGACCCGGGATTACCCCATTTCTATTGTGATGTCGATGCCATTCACACTGACCCGGGTGCAGTGCCGGCACTTGACTGTCCTCACCAAGTGCCAGAAAATCCAGCTCTTTCCTGAGTGCCACACCAGAGCGGCCAGCGGCAAAAGGAGGTTGTCGTTGGCAGAGAGATTGGAGCCTCCCCGTATGAAATGGGGATGGGGTAAAGACTGGACCGTTCAGACCACATGGGGAGGCTGTAATTTCTCCCTCCCTGGTGACAGCTGTCACACAGCTTCCGAATAGCACTCAATCACCACGCAGGTAACCAGTTTCCACTGAGGCTGACTCGTGTTTTACCCATGTAAAACCCTGCTTGAGACCTGGGAAGAAGTACCGGGTCAATCAAGCCGGGAGTTTCTTCTAGGATCCTTTTCCGCTGAGCCGCTACTCGTGTTAACACTGCAATAACCTGAGTATATTGGCCAGTGGAAAAGGGGTATTGGGTATCCCAGACCAATAGCCGCCCCCCTGAAGTTTTCATCCAAATCAATCTAGTGGAAGGTCCAGAAAAGACGCTCACCGTACACCAACAGGAGGTCTGACCGGGACCCTAACCCCCCCTAAAACCTGGCCAGGATCCAACTGAACCACCTTGCATTGGTTTCATCCCAATCGGTGCAGGGGTGTCCAAATGCACAACCGAAAGGACAAACATACAGACCAATGAATTTTATATAAAAGGTTATGTAACATCTTCAGGCTGTGTTTAAGGTGTATATGAAACCTTAATGAATTTAGTGTTTGTACACACTTGTTGATGCACACATTTATTAAAAATATTGTATAAAATTACCTTCAGGCTATATAGTGTTCCCGCTAGCTTGTTTTAGTGGTGAGCTGCACCCTGCCTGATTTTTAAAAGGGCAAAATGCGCCATGCCCTTTTAGCGGCGCCCTGCCAAAACAGCATGCCCTCAGCCTTCCCCCAACCGCGGGCGGCAAAAGTTGCGGTGACCGATCACTGCCGGGTGACTAGATGCCGCACACACTGCGCCTATTCACCGCGAGTGGAGAGCTTGGGGGAAGCCCAGCACCTCTGGAAGTGCTGGGCACACCCCTATGCGTAACAGATTGGAGGAGTGTGCCAAGGGCACACCCCTGCCAGCTACTCCCAGCTCCTTGCTGTTCTCACATGCTAGCTGGGGAACACTGTGTATATAGAAAATAAATGCATTCTATGTTTCGACTTGGGTCACATCCCCAAGATATCTCATGTTATGCAAATATTCCAAAATACGGAAAAATCCAATATCCAGATTACTTCTGGTCCCAAGCATTATGGATATGGGAGACTCTCCCTGTAATGCAGCACTGCTGCTCAGCCTTCCCTGCCTCTGTATTTGATATTTATTGTTTTGGGGATATATCCATCCTGAATATTTATTTATTTTTTTGTCTTTTCCTTGTTCAGACACTTCCGAAATCTGTGCTCCGATGACACTCCAATGGTCAGGCGCGCTGCTGCCTCCAAACTGGGGGAATTTGCCAAAGTCCTGGAGCTGGAAAACGTGAAGAGTGAAATTATCCCCATGTTCTCCAACCTTGCGTCCGATGAGCAGGTAGGGTTCTCCTGGGGATCGTAGATCTTCCAGCTGCTGGAGAAATACCTGATCCCTCTGAGAACACTCGAGCATGCATGTCATGTCTGTCCCCTCGCTGTCTTCCCAGGATTCTGTGCGCCTGCTGGCTGTGGAAGCCTGTGTGAACATTGCCCAACTCTTGCCCCAGGAAGAGCTGGAGCCGCTGGTGATGCCAACCCTGCGTCAGGCAGCCGAGGACAAGTCTTGGCGTGTGCGCTATATGGTGGCAGACAAATTCACAGAGGTAAATACAGGATACCATATTAACCTAATGAGCCAGCTTTAAGCGGGGATCCCTTTGGAAGATTACCAATCGACCCCTTAGAGGCCTGCAGGTAACGCCATTCAGGTTAGACTTAACTGTAAGACTTGTCTGCAAAGTGCCCCCTGCAGCAGAGGGCATGGTTTAGTACCCCTTTCCGAAGTGTGCTCAATCATTAATAAAAATTACATTTGCTCTAGTGTCAGGAGAACCAGTGTATTGTCTGAGTGCCTCAGCCCCATTATCCACATCCCGCGTTGCTCTTTAGCTCCAGAAAGCGGTTGGCGCAGAGATCACCAAGACAGACCTGGTCCCTGCTTTCCAGAACCTGATGAAGGACTGTGAGGCTGAGGTGCGGGCTGCTGCCTCACACAAGGTTAAAGGTAAGATCTCTATGCTAATTTCACTTCTATTCACCTTCAGTTCCTTTCATGGACCCTAAAGGGTCACTGCAATATTTGTTCATTTAAATGAATGCTTATGGCCTCCTTAGTTGGAACTAAATCCAGCCAGTAAGTGCAGTTTTGCACCTTGGCAAAGCCACGTTTTCCTGCAGCCGAAAGGGGTGTTGCAAACTTTTAAATTGGAACGTATTAACTTTATATTTGACGGATTGTGGAATAAGACAGTAACTGCAATAAAATGGGACTTCCTGGACGGTTACAGTAACTTCTGCGGCATGGGTCATGCTGGGTACACACTGGCCGATATATTGGCCGAACAATTGATCGGCCAATATATCTGCTGGCCGTCGGCCAGTATGTACAGGAGATATGTCTGCGAACCGCGTCGTTCAGACATATCGCACTGGCTCTGCTGCACAGCCAATGGATAGATATGTCTGCAGACCTATCTGTCCGTCAGCAGACCACCCGTACACACACAGCGGTAACTGCGGGGAGGGGGGCGGCCTGGGTCCCAACCCGCCTCCCTGCCAGCGGGACTCCCGGCTGCCATATAGATGATGGCCATTCAGTGTATATGAACAACCATCTAAAGATGTGTCTGCAGATCACTACCCACCTTTAGTCGAAGTACACTTGTTGGTAGAAATTATTTAATTTTTTTTCTGCCCCTTTCAACGTGTTTTGTAGTCTAAAATATTAAACTTTGTGGACAGCAAAACAGTCTTCTTAATCCACATTTATAGCATTTGAGCAGTTTTAAATCACCACTTATTGCTCCCTCCTGCTGCATCACTGAGGGGAGCTGGTCTCTAGGACGTAATTGGTAATCATTAAGCACTGTATGCTATAGCTGGAAGCCCACAGTTAAATCACCCACTGAGTGGATTAGATAATAAATATTGGTATTTATCATTACAGGGTTTATGTCTAAAAGGACCAAAATACACATGAACTTATTTAAATTAGGGTCTCTTTTAAAGGGATCCTAATCTGTAAATGCTCCTTGCTGTATGTGGCAGGGAGGTTGAGATAATCATCCTGCTTGTTTTATGGTAAATGAAGATTTATTGTCTCTGAAAACACTGCTCGTTTATCCCCACATCAGCCATAATATATTATTTGGTACCTCACCCCTGACATTTTGGGGTCTAGATAATCCCTGTCAGCAGTTTATGAAATCCATTCGCTGAGTTTTTTTTTTTTTTTTTTTTTGCTGCCGTTCCAATCGCCAAGCCCCACTGCTCCCCCAGTATGTGCAATCGTGTCTTTCCCTAACGCCAACTGATCTCTTTATATCCTAGAGTTCTGCGAGAATCTTTCGGCTGATTGCCGTGAAAATGTCATCATGACCCAAATACTGCCATGCGTGAAGGTACGTGTGTCTGGTTTAACTAGGATGCTATATAGAACAGCTAGCGAACATCTTCATGTTCTTCACAGCGTTTCAATATAATTTTTTTTGTATCGTGTTCAAAGATGCAACTTGACAGATGTTTTCATGACCTAAACCAGTGGTTCTCGCTGTCCTCGGGACCCACAAACAGGTCATGTTTTCCAGCTTACCAAGCAGGTGTACTCATTACTCACTGACCTATTTTAGAAGATCCACAGGTGGAGCTAATTATTTCACTTGCGATTCTGTGAAGAGACCTGGAACTATTTGGGGTACCGAGGACTGAAGACGAGAACCTGTGACCTAAACCAAACACAATGCAAGCCTATGACTGACGCTAATGCACATAATACATAAACTGGATTAAGAAAGAAAATGTGTAAACAGTAATGTGTTTTTTCCAGGGAGGTTCAAGCATTCCTGGAGATTACACTTTCTGATGAAACCTCATAAAACTGAACTGTTTGCATTGATAAAAGTAAAAAAATGTTTTAATAAACGCTCTGACCATGAGCAGGTTGGCTAATTTAAAAAAAATAAATAAATCTTTGTTAACGTAACACTTCAGTTGGTTTGTAACTTATGTACATGTTCCAATAAGCATAATATTCTGTTTATCCGACTGCCGCTCATGTCTGTGCTCTGGGAACAGGAATTGGTTACAGATGCCAACCAACATGTGAAGTCCGCCCTGGCCTCTGTCATTATGGGACTGTCTCCTATCCTGGGGAAGGACAACACGATTGAGCATCTTCTTCCTCTGTTCCTGGCCCAGCTGAAGGATGAGGTAAGCACAGCTCCCCCATATGTCAGAGTGCCGTATGTGTCCTAGGATTTACTTGCAATTCTGGCAATGGCATTTCCTCTTACTGCCACTAGGGAGCGCTTGTTACATGAAAATCATTGGCGCAACCTTTTGCAAAAAAAATAAAATTCCAAGCAGTCGATTCAGTTAAATGTCATGGCTGCAATTTGCTGTATCGCAAGCAGTAGAGTCGCTGCTTTCTTCCTCGCACCCCGTAGTTACGTTGGAAAAGTAGCGATTTTCAGATAGACAGATATATTTGCGTAGCTGAATATTGTGGTGGTGTCTGGTAACATTGAATTGCCTCCTAAATATTAAGAGATCCTCAAATATTGTCATTTTTTTATTTTAAATTCACAATAAGTTTGTCCTGAAGAAAACTACAAATCTATTTAGTGAAATATAGTGAGACTTTTTCCCTGTTAAATAGGAAGTGCATCTTTACTTGGTTATGTCCTTAATAACGCCACGGCGTGAGTGAGCCGTCGGCTCCAGTGCGACTCTGCTAGCGCCAGGCGTCCTTTTTGTACCGAAAATGCGTCTTAGTTGCGATGTGCTTGGATGCTTCAGGAGACAGTGATTGCTATGAGACACCTGTATACCTGTGTGAGACTTGGCACGCCAAGGGCTCAACGGCAGCAGTAATGTGAGGACACATCTGTGTTTTAATTGCTGTCTGTAATTCTGGATGAAACTTGCGTTCTGTGACCTCATATTTCACTTTAATAAAAATGTATAGAAAAAGTGCACAAGTAAGACTTTAAAAGTATGGAGTAGTAACGCTACCTATTAACAGGACCGTTTCATTGACCTAAACAGTGTACATTAGACAAACCTAATATGGCACCGTACTTTGAGTAACAATGTTCAGGGAAGATCTAAAATTCAAAGATGGTGAAAATATTGCTTTTAGCGGCACATAAAATTAGTGCTCATTCTAGCACCTGTCACTATCCGCCGTGCAGTTCCTCTGTCCTGTCTGGGGGGGGGGGGGGGGGGTGTCGCTCTCTGCTCTGGAGCTTCTAGCACACTGTTTTTTTTGCACCTGCGGACTGTGCAAGAAGCTGTGCTTGATGCTGTGGAATATCTATTTACTACTTTGTGCTAATGTGAATTTCCGTAGGGTTAATGCGAGGATTGGTGCGGTTTCAACCAGGTAGCAGCACCGCCCACAGCGGCAACCATCAGTAGCATAGACACGCGGCACCAGCCCCATGCTGGGTGCAAGAGCTCAGCCTGAAACGGGCTTCCATTCTCCATATTCGCTACTCAGAATCACACAGAAAACTAGCTACACACCCACAAGACCGAACCGCTCTGCGCAATTATTGTCGCCACCCACTTCACGCCAAGACAGATCCGACCAAGATCAGTCCAGCTCGTTCAGTCAGCGATGTACAAAAATGCGTACATTTGCGTCTATGCGTGCGCTGTATGCTAAAACTTGGTATTTGCGTCTGTGCAATGAGGGCTCAGAATTCCTTAATTACATGGTTGTTAGATGTCAGATATTCACAACATGTCAGGTTTTCAACTTAGAGAGGAGAAGTTCTGAACTTTTCAGTAAATCAAACCATGTTCCTTACAGTGACCAGTGCGCTTTCAACACAAAGTGATGATTAAAAGGTTTTGCGCACCCCGTGCTGGGCATCTATACAAATACTGCCTGACGGAGCAATTCAATTGATTCCCAGGGCACCCATTGGTATTCTTTGCACCTAAAAGCATCGTGTTTAGCTGCCCAAACCACAGTTGGGGCACCCATACAATGGACTTTGCGCACATTTCTTCTCACACCTGAGGAGCCTGCAAGAAAAAATGTCCCCCGTTGCCTTAGGCGTCCGAACGGAGCAACAGTTGAATTTCCCCTGCAGGCGCCTATTCTTATAGACTCCCCAGCAGGGAGCGCGAAAAACAACTTAATCACCCCCAAAAGGTTCTATTAGCCTAGTGCAGTCAGTGATGTGAGAAATCTTGTTGAAGTTTGTTCGCCAGTCGCTCTCTAAACAAAATGTAAGTAGTTGGATTGTACGCGGCTCACGCTGTTCCCCTTAACCCGTATTATGGGATTAGTTTCTCAGCTGCTCAGTGATGAGATTCATCTCTCCCTCCAGTGCCCAGAGGTTCGGCTCAACATAATCTCCAATCTGGACTGTGTGAACGAGGTCATCGGGATCCGGCAGCTTTCCCAGTCACTCCTGCCTGCCATTGTGGAGCTGGCAGAGGATGCTAAGTGGCGCGTACGTCTGGCGATCATAGAGTACATGCCTCTCCTGGCTGGGCAATTGGTACGTGCATCTGTTAACATTCAAGCACTTGGTAAAATGTTGTTCAAGGTCAAGATCTTGGTTACTGCCTAAATCAAGTGTTTTGTGGGAGCAGGGAGCCACGGAGGAGACGGGTTACTTTGTTCCCGTTGATTATATAGCGGACAAAGGAGGCGATTTCAGATAGAACCATCCATAGGATCCTGGAGAGCTGAGCAGATGTTGGGTACCCATTGTCTATTATGTTTGCCAATTGCTGTCTTTGTTCTGTTACCTTGAAATGCGACTATTCATGGCCTCCTCTCATAATTGGGTCATTCCACGTTAAGTGGACCAGGGGTTCCCATCTGACCATCTCCACGACTCTCCAATCTTGGTCATTTTATGGTCGTGGTCCATGAATCAAGGATTGCAACATGTTGAATTTCCACGATTCCCCACAGTTGGCAGATTTCGGAGGTGGGCAGTAAATCGCAGATGTATGGGCCCCATTAGTCTGACGTAAATGACAACCACATTCGTGTAAAATGTTGTTAAACTTGGAGTTGATCAGATGGGGATGATCTTAGAAATTGGACCACTTGACCTGGAATGACCCAATTATCTGAAAACTATAGCGCCACCGTTATATCGATAGATTTCGTCCAGCTTTTTGCAGTCTAGATGAAGGGCAGTCTGTGAGATCTAAAATAGATGACCACAATTGTCCTCTTTATCTTATTATATTGCCGTTTCCACCTTGTTTTGATGTGTAAAATGCAAATGAGTATTACTACCACCATAAAATCTGACTGCTCTTACCCTAAACTGAGGAGGCCACAAATACATTAGCTCCTACACTCATCAGCTGCACATCTGGCTAAAGCAGCGTGCACACTTGGTGATTAGGAAAGACAGTACGATTAGGACACCGTAATCATACAGTCCTTCCTGATCCCCTGAAGTGCCTACACTGTAGGCACCCTGCCTCGTCCCTGAACATGCCCAATTTGTCGTTCTCGGCAGATTGACCTGCATGTTCAGGCGATTATGGATGTCGGAAAACTACCAGCGGAAGCGCGCATCGCTGGTCGTTTCCGACATCCTAGTGAACGATTAATGAGCGATTGAACGATTACGATGTCTTAAGTGTGTACGCTGCTTTAGTGTGGTGAATATCTGTCCTCCAGACATTACCTCTTGGGAAAACATTGAACCGCTGATATAAACTTTGTATTGTCTATAGGGGGGACTTGTGCGCATTCTTATCAACTACAGATTAGGTGCTCACTTTTCCTATATTTTGCGCTGAAATCGAAAATAAGATTTCAATATGTGGGATGGAGTTATTTAAATGAGACTCTAAAGCTTGGCCACACATGTAAAGATTCTGTCCAACCAGCCAACTGGTTGGTTGGAATGAAAATCTGGTAAAGAATGAAAGCAAATGACAATCAGCAATTTGCTCCCAAATGCCGGAAAATGGACAAAAACCGTTTGAACAAATTGTTTAGATCAAACATTTAACAAACTTGTCTGATGACCATTTTCATCTGTTCTCTGGCATTTAGGAGCAAATTGCTGATCATCAGTTACTCCCATACATTACCAGATTTTCATTCCAACCAATCAGCTAGTTGGAAGGTTGGACAGATCTTTAGATGTGTGGCCAGCTTAATAGTTTAGTGCACAGGTTCTCAAACTCTGTCCTCAGGACCCCAAACAGTGCATGTTTTCCAGGTCTCCTCACAGAATCACAAGTGAAATAATTGACTCCACTTGTGGATCTTTTAAAATGTGTCAGTTAGTAATGAATACACCTGTGCACCTGCTGGGTGACCTAGAAAATGTGACCTGTGTGGGACCCTGAGGATAGAGGGCCTGATTCAGAGCCGCTCGCTCTGAATCAGGGCCGGGCTTTTTTTTTTTTTTTTAGAGCGGCCTCTTGGCCGCTCGCATAGCTGTGGGTGGCCACCCACAGCTATTGCGAGCGGCTAGGTTGATGGTCGCGATGGTCTTAACCATCGCGACCATCGGGCTTGCGACGAGACCCTTATGGTAGGGCCTCGCCCATCGCAAGCCCCAGAGAGCTTTCTGCTCTAACAGAGCCGGAAGCTCTCCACTGACATCACTTGTGATGTCAGTGGGGCCTCCACCAAACTGCAGGCGTTCTCATGGGAACGCCTCTGTTTGGGCAGCCACCCCCTGGCACGCCCACCAAACGGGGCAAGCTGTCACTCAACATCGACAGCTCGCCCCCTTTGGTGCGAGACCCGGAGCGACTGAGTGCCCGTTGCTAGCCTGGTCTCGCACGTGCGCACGATGGAGCCGGCTCCGTCGTGCGCATGCGCGGTGGGCCACCATCGACCTGGTTTGCGAGCGCTCAGCGCTTGCGACCGGGTCTGAATCAGGCCCAGAGTTTGAAAACCCACTGGTTTAGTTGATTAGAAGCTCGGAAACGCAAATCTCTAGATACCCTTTAACGTGTGCTAAAAACACACACTAAAGTGACTTGTGTATTAAAGATAAGACATCTTGTTAGCAGTGATCAGTATAAGACACTAGTGAGGCTGAGCAGAGTACTGTGTTGGGAGACAACCTGGAACACTAAGGGGACCTTCTAATCTAGGCTGGACCTTTTAGGGATTTCTGTACTGTCTCCACCAAGAGCATTTTTACAGCCTGTCCACAAACGTGCAGATGGATGGGACAGGGTTGTTTACAAATGTTGGGAAGGGAGAGTTTTCACTGCAATTAGACAATAATGCGCCCTTTAAATCCGGGTTTGAAAGTAGTTTGGACCTGTGGTGTGTAAATATAAATATATATATATATACTATATTTTATAATATAATTTTTTCTTATTTGCTAATCCAATGACTATAGGGTTAAAATGTTAAACACATTTTTTTTGCCTGCCCAACTCCTCCAATTGGCTAGAATACTTAAGTATTGCAATAACCGCAACCATTTACAGCAGGGATGGGGAACCTCAGGCCCAGGGGCCGTGTAAGGCCCTCGGAATCATTTTGGTCTGGCCCTCTGACCTTTTTTCTGCCTGCCTCATCTGGCTAGCAGGATACAAATATTGGCACCCTGCAGCCAGAATCTATGCAGCAGTGCCGCCTGGTCGCTTCAGATGATGTCACCGCTGCCCTTACAGTCTCCGAAGCATCATGATGCCTCAGGCATTGCTGTGATCACTTGCAATTGTGGCCACGCCCTGTGATATCACAGAGGGGATGTGGCCTGCACCAGGCCCACGACTAATGTTATATATATCAAAATGGCCCTCTGCAGAAAAAAGGTTCCCCACCCCTGATTTACAGAAAGGACTTACAAATCTATCCTACCAATGTCCAACTTTTTGGGACATCACCCCATGGTTAGTGTACTGAGGGTTAGATGTGCTTGTTTGTTTTTATTGAAGTGAAATTCTGTGGAAGTGTCAAAGCGGCTAAACAAAGGATCAGCACATCTATGTTTAGCGCTGGTGTTTTGCAATCCACAGTCCCTGGGAGATACGGATTTTTATTATTTTTCAAACGTAAACATATCTACTTTGTTACCAGAAGAGGGCGCTCTTGTGCATGATGTATAATGCAATCAGAACATGTAACATCTGCTGGGAGCATATTTCGCAGTGACTGAGTAGTGGTTTTTTTTTTTTTGCTTTTTGGCTCCTGCAATGATTTTTTTTGTTTACTATGCAGGGTGTAGAGTTCTTCGATGAGAAGCTGAACTCATTATGCATGGCCTGGCTTGTGGATCATGGTATGTAATGAGTCTTTATGTATATAACAATGCCTTAGGGCATTCCCCTAATGCTTTTCATATGGCTGGCGCACACATTACTGAGACGCCATCCCTAGTAGCTGAGGGGTGTAATAAACAATCCAATGTTTAAAGATCGTTTTCCTTTCCCGTATAAAGTGAGTGACAATTATTTGGTTTCACAGAACATTTGCTTTTCTCTCGAGGTTCTACAGAAGTTTATATTACATAAGAAGGAAATAATGATAAATCCGTTTAATGCCCCCCAGAAGCTAATGCTTATATAAAGCATACTCCGGTTTTTTTTATCTCCTCAATAGAGAACCAGACTAAGAGGTCTATTTACTAAAGTTATTGCCCATAGCAATCAATCAAATACTGCTTATTTATCTAGTACGTTCTAGAAGATAATGGCTAGCATCTGGTTGCTATGGGCAACAACTCCACTTCTAAAAACCCTCACTTTAGTAAATATACCCCCTAAGTCTGTTTTTGCTTTCACTCATCTCAGTAGGACTGAAGGTTTTGAATTAAAATAGATATGAAGGAGATTAAACCATGAAGTGTTTTCTGTGTATTGCCTCTTTAATGTGTAAAATGAGTTGTTTACCCTGTAAGATTAAGAATGTTAGTTGTGGTTTTCTCTTGCCATATAGGATTGTTAGGGGAGGAATTTGGTCTGGTTCACCCTCCCACTCTCCCCATTTCTTTGTGTGAATTTACTGTGTTGGTTCAGATCACTCAAATGAAGACCACATGGAACCAGAAGAATTTTTTTTTTTTGTCATGGCATTGTACCCGTCTCAGCATAATAAAGTGTGTTTTTTTTTTTTGTGTTTTTTTCTAATTTGGCTTAAATCATGGTTCAAACCAGCCAGCCCTGCTTTGCTTCCTTAAAACTGCTCATTCTTGATTGCACCTTCCACCAATTCTAGAACACTGAGGTATAGTTCAAGACTGCATCAGGGGTGATTAGCCAGAAGTTAATCTGGCCGTCAGTCAGGGATGATTGCTGTTGCTAGTGACAAACACTGCCCTAAATTGTCATGTGCCTCTTCTCAGCGACTGCCCTTATATACACACACGCTAGCAGGCCATTGGCCTCCAGAGAATGTTTTTTTTTTTTTTTTTTTTTATGTCTCCCCATAGCAAATTTCCTGCATGTTATATATGCATTCACTTTATCCGTTCACAGCGCACATTTCTATCCCACTACCTCTGAGGGTGCTGAGATCTTTCATAGTCCCCACAGTGAGTGGTTTCTCTTAGAGGGAAGAAGTGGTGTCCTGTATACATGACTTTCTCTGTAAGGTGCGACAGTGAGTGCTCTGTAAGGATAAAGTGACCCGAGTGCTCACGGACCATATCGGACATTATGGAATCTTCTGTGGTGGATTCACATAAATACTGTTTCACGTGGATCGTCTGTTACTTTTAGCCACAGTGTAACCCTTCTAGTCAGTTTAACGTGTGTGTGTGTGTGTGTGTATGAAGAATGGAGGGAGCGGTTGCTGCAGTGTAACGTAGTGCTCATTGTGCCTGTACCTCTTGTGTCTCAGTTTATGCCATCAGAGAGGCAGCAACAAGCAATCTGAAGAAGCTGGTGGAGAAGTTTGGTAAAGACTGGGCTCAGGCCACCATCATCCCGAAGGTTCTCGCCATGTCGAATGACCCCAACTATCTGCATCGAATGACGACGTTGTTTTGTATCAATGTAAGGAAACTATATTCCATGTTTGTTTTATTCTCATTGGATTCCACAATTAGATGATTATCTCCCAAATGTTGCTTTATTTATTGACCTTTGCCTTGAAAGACGATGAAACATTGAAGTCTGTGGGGTTTTTTGTGTCCGCTACCTTTACATTCCTCTGTAGGCTTTTTGAAAAGATCCAACCCGTATGGCTGAAGCCACATACTATTACCCTAGTGGATCTGATATAGGACAAAAATGTTAAACTGCAAAGCATGTCAGTTATACTTACTGCAACATCACTAGTCTTGGCCTTGTATGTGAATTCACTAATCGCCTGGCCGCCTTCTGAGAATCCCTGCTATGGACCAAAATCTAAAATAGAAGAAAAACAGAAGCTGCTTCCTAGGGCAGTATGTCAGTCAGTAAGTGACTGATGGGGCTCAAATAGTGAATTAGCCACGTACCCATGGGTAACAATAAATTAGGCTTATCCTGAGTAGCTGGGAAATTCAATGTTTCTTTTTAATTGGAAGGAACAGCCTCAGATAGTTTTGGATGTATGCCCATAGGAGAAGGAGAACAGACATGGTGTAATATTTTCACAAGCCATTTAATGATAAAAATAGGTAATACGTGTACATAAACAATTTGTTTTAATCTGCTTATCAGTGTTGATCTCAATCACAGATGGAAAAATTCCAAGTACAGCAAACTTGTATCCAAGTGCAGATAAAGGCAGTCCAAAAATGAGCAGCGGGGTTATTAGCAAGCTAAGAATAGACCTCATCAAATTAAAGTCAGAATAATCAGTCATTTTAGGCGAAACGCGTTGGTCTATTTGCTCGCTAATATCTTGCTTCTATTTGTTGGACTGCCTTAATCTTCACTTGTAAGTTATTCTGTTCAATGTGTGGAGACCTAAACTTTTATCAGAAGTCCTTTATATTCTCATGTACGTTCCTTATTTTTGGCATTATTTTTTCCTGTGAACATATTACACTATGGCTGTTCTTACTCCTCTGGGCATGCGTTTAAAGATATTTGAGTCTCTCTTCCCATAAAAAAATGTTTAAGGTTTTCTCAGATATTTTCAGATAAGTCTGATTTTTCTCTTTACCCATTAGTACTGGGCTAATTCGGTGTCTGAGCACCATCAGTCACTTAATGTTTATAGTTTATTGCCATAAAGGTGCCTTCTGGTATTTCTTGTATTATTTTAGACTTTATTTGGTGTGTTTTGGGAACGCAGTGTTCCTGCCGCATACACTTCAGTGTTACTTTATTTGTAGCTGTTGTCTAGTTGAATGTTAAGGCGCGTATCCAGTACACGAGAAAAATGAGCGATTGAACGATTACGACATCGTTATCGTTCAATCGCTCATTAATCGAGCAATAATTATCCCGGCAACAACCAGCAATGTGCGTTCCAGCTAGTTGTCGGCATTTGTCATCGCCTGAACATGCAGGCTAACCTGACGATCGTCCGGTTAGGGTGCCTGCGCTGAACGACATATCGTGCAGTGTGGGCACATTATCCACTGCACAGGGTGGTGAGCGATTTCAATGTTGTAATCGTGCAGTCGTTCCATTCTTGTGTAGTGGATACGCACCTTAACTATCTGTTCTGTATATACTATATTGTGCTCAGTGTTCTCCCCAGAAATTTTTTCCAGCCGGGTGGCATCTAAAAGTAGCTGGGTGGGGGCCTTCGCAATTATGCGTGTGCCGGGAAAAGGGGTATCTCCCTTACCAATCCAGCCTGACAAATCTCAGGCTGCTCCCCCACTGGCTCTCAGTCAAAAGTGCCCATTAAACAGTACCCCCTGTAGTTTTCCCCTTTATGCATTGCCCCCTGTTTTTTAACTTTGCCCTTATGTAGTGCCCCCAGGCTGGCCCGCTATGCAGTGCCCACAGGTTTAATAGTGTTCCTTATGCAGTGCACCCAGGCTTTAATAGTGCCCCTAGAGTGGTCCTGGCCCCAGCCCCGCACTTAACTTTGCTTGCTGGCCGCTCCCGCTGCCTCGCGCTGACTGGATCTAACTAGATCCAGCAGGCGCGTGGGGAAGGCTCCTCACACTGCGGGTGACGTCATGACATCACCCACGCAGTGCATCACTGGGAACGCTGGCCTCTGAAGCGATCAGAGGCTTCTTTAGCCTCCAGTCACTTCAGAAGCCAGCGTTCCACAGCGGGGGTCGGCGGGGAAAAGTGCCGGGCGACAGGCTGTTTCTGTCGGGCGATGCGCCCGCAGAAAACAGACTGGGGAGAACACTGGTGCTGTGCTATTATACCTGTACTGTGACCAGGCTGCTTTCCTTTGTTAGTGTTGACTTCTAGAATAATGGTTTGCGGAAGTTTTTTTTAAATTTTTATGCTTTGCTTGGAATTTTGGTTTCAGGTCCTGTCGGAGGTTTGCGGTCAGGACATCACTACTAAGCACATGTTGCCTACTGTTGTGCGGATGGCCGGTGACGCCGTGGCGAATGTGCGCTTTAATGTCGCCAAGTCTCTGCAGAAGATAGGACCCACGTTAGATAACAGGTATTGAGTCCTGACGCTTACGCTCATTCAGTTCACCGTAACGCAGGAAAGATCAGAAGCGCAGTAATCCCATTTAGCAGAACGATCGCTCCATATAGTGTCTGCGGAAGACCAGTCCCAGCCGCACGTAATGCTCACACTGTGCTGTCTTCACAGTATATTACAGGACACAACAGAGGTTTCTATAGGAATGTCCGTGTTTTTCCGAATAGCTCAAATTGATACAAATGGGAGGTTGGGGGTCTAGGGGACCATTGTTTATCAGGTAATCCTTATTTCCTCAGACAAACTTTTTTACAGCAGTGATTCCCAATTCTAGTCCTCAGGGACACCTATCAGTGCGTGTTCTCCAGATCTACTAGTTCAGGGGTCAGGGAACTTTCTCACCTTTTACCCCAAAATATATTTAGATACACCAATGTTACCCCCTTGATTTGAAAGGAAGGAAATCATAGTAGTGCCCCTGTAGTAGAGCCCCCATATAGTGCCCCTGTAGTAGAGCCCCCATATAGTGCCCCTGTAGTAGTGCCGCTTGTACAAAAAAAACGCTTAATCCCCTCTCCTGCATCCTCCAACGTCCTGTCTGCCCGGCTGCTCTTCGGAACTATGGGGAGAGACGTCATGACGTCTCTCCCATAGTGCGCATGGAGAGAGGCGGAAGCTGGCGTTCAAAAGAGAACTCCAGCCTCCGGCTAACACTGCGCTGCAGGGAAGGAGCCGGCTTAGAACCTCAGCGGGCGTCTGGCTTGGAGACTCCCTGCCGGCACAGCCAGGGGGTAATGGACGGACAGCCGGGCATGCATAGAATGAGTCACACGTATGCCCGGCTGTCCGTCCATTACCCCCAGGAATTTCATTTTTACCCCTTGTGGGGTAATTTACCCCTGTTCCCCGACCACTGTACTAGTTGGTGCTCAGGTGTAGTCATTACTGGCTGACACATTTTAAAAAAAAGCCACAGGTGGCACTAGTTTCACTTGCGATACTTGCGAGATCTGGAAAACATGCCCAGGGGTCTCTGAGAAATAGTTTGGAAACACTATTACAGTATAGGCACAATCATTTTAATAGTTCAGTGGAGAAGGAAGATGGAAGAATAAAATAATTCCAGGATATGCAATTATCACTGCACTGTGTTAAAATGATCAGCGACTAGGTGAACATAGTGTACTGAGATTGTCCCCTTTCAGGGAAGATTCGAAGACCCTGCTGATCAGAGCGCAGTGGTAGAAACGGCCAGGCTTGGGTGAATTCAGCAGGCTGTTACTTGGAAGAAATTCTTATTAGTAGAACCATAAATTGTGAATTTACTTTGCCTATGAACCTTTAATGAACAATGCACCTAAGAGTTTTTTTTTCTTTTTATTGGAACGGCAAATTTTAGGACGTCTTTCATTTAATAGGTTATAATTCAGTGCAAATTTGTACGGTTATTGAATTACCAGTTATTTAAATAGCACACACATATTTCACAGCGCTTTTACAGAGCATATTTGCCCCAGTGGAGCTTACAATCTATAGTCCCTACCACATGCTCGCACACACACACACACACACACACACACACACACTAGGGTTATTTTTTTTTTTTTTTTGTTTGGAGACAATTAACCCACCAGTATATTTTTGGAGTGTGGGAGGAAACCGGAGTACCCGGAGGAAACCCACGCAAGCACCCACTCCAAAAAATATACTGGTAGGTTAATTGGCTCCCCACAAAAATTGACCATAGTGTGTGAGCATGTGGTAGGGAATATAGATTGTAAGCTCCACTGGGGCAGGGACAGATGTGAATGGTAAGATATTCTGTGTAAAGCGCTGCGGTATATGTGTGCACTATATAAATAACTGGTAATAATAAGCACAGGGAGACTATACAAACTCCACAGTTGGGCCATAGTGGGAATCGAACTCATGACCTCAGTGCTGTGAGGCAGTAATACTAACCAATACACGGTCATGTGAACTTGTTTGGAGTTCTGGGAAGTCTTCATGGATTTCTAACTCTGCTTCCTGGACGCACAGTGTGGAGCGATGAATGTGTTTAGGACTGGCCGCTGCTATCGTATCATTCGGTTGTAAGGCAGCCTATTGTGAACTTTTATGAAAGTGCCTAGTGCTCATATTTTGCACTAAGCACAATCTAGTGCTCGCATTTTGCTTCGTGTTTAGAATTTTTAAAGTGTTTTTATAATAGTATTTTAAGGATGGAAGCAGAGGGACAATCGAGAGAGTACCCACCAATCAGCTCCTAACGGTCACTTTTTAAACACCGCCTGTAACAGGACAGTTAGGAGCTGATTGATACTTTATCTCTGTTCATTTTATCTCCCTCCAAGGCTTGGTACATAGACCACCTTATCGTTCTCTAAGGTTTGATGCTTCTCCCCTGAAGTCCGGCAGTTCATGTCCTTTCATACAATTTTTTTTAAATCTGCCACAAAGCTGGTTATACACGTCTAGGATTTCCAGTTCTATACAGCGTAACAAATATCATGCGTGTCTCTGAATTCCAGGGAAGCTGGGGTCTAATAGTTTGCAGACCCTGTTATTTAGATCCCCTGCTGTGGGGCCCTGTGTTATGCCATGTTTGTGGATTGTTAAATAGATCTGATCCATTATATAAGGCCACTTATTTTCTGCTTTGTTTAAATTGTACAGTTTGAGGTCTGTTTCGGTGATTCTGTCCGATACATTGTGATTTGTGTAATATGAATGGTCAGATACGTGGAGAAGAAATGTTCTCTCTTCACACTAATTAGCCGGCTATAAATAAAACCCAGCTTATAATTAGATATCTTCCTTTATCTAATAAAGATTCTTTCTATGATTTTTTTCTTTTTTTTTGCAGTCTTGAAACCACTTTGTAGAACGGGTAGCAGTCTGAGCCACTATGTGTCTCTAATTGGATTAAAGTTTTGTCTGAGATATGATCGGAGTGACCCTGCCCTAACCTCTGTTGGAAGTAATTACTAATCCCTAGCTAGATGGATCTGAAACTGCCTTTATACAGATGCTATCAGCGCCTAAACTTCTAACTACTTATTGAAATGGGTGTTTTTTGATTTATTTTATTTTTTTTACACCTCCCGGACACGTTACATTAAGAAACTTCACTTGTTGACAGGTTGCGTTTTAAAGCCTCGGGCAGCGCCAGAATCCCTATGGTACAGCAGTAACAAACATTGCACCACTTAGCCCCACATCCCTGGGAGACGGAGATTTCTCAGAATACATTTTCATGATCGTTATAAACTGAGTTTTTTTTTATTTTTTTTATTTAAAGTTATCCACTATCTGCTCACAAGATATAACTTTTCTGTTTTATTTAACAAAACAAACTTCATACAATTGACACTGTATATCATTATTGTACTGTTCCTGCCCTTTGCCTTATGGGCAGATTAAGTTACACAGTTACATTTTGTCGCCTCATCCTCTAATATTTTCACCTTCTGACGTATGATTTGTATCAAATTCCAGCCTTAGTGTTTTATATATTCTAATCACAGATCTGCCCCCGTCTGGTGCAGTATTTATTAGTTAATCGTTGCACTGTGCGATCCTATGCCACATTAAAATATAATTACATTTCAATGTGTCTCAGAGTAACCTTCACTTGTTCTCATTTGTGTTTGGGAGAGGGGTCCAGAAGGGCCAAGCTTGTCGGTCACGGAGACTGGTCACAATATAGTTCTCCAAATAAAATCGAATTACATGGTGTCGTAAGGGTCTGGTTACTTCGGCTCGTCAGTCTTTGCTCGTTAAACGTGGTCAGATAGTTTTTATACCACAATGTAAATCCTGCTTCTCCAGGCAACATTCACCAAAGCAGTGATTGTCCCTGGGGCTCCTTAATTCACCTCACAGCCCCAAATGGAAACCAGGACATTGTAACTACTGTGGATGGATGGGGGAGTGAGTTGGGCCCGATTACAGCTAAAGCTGGCCATCCACTAGACCAACTTACATCCTGTTGGTTGATTGGAATGAAGATCTGGTGAGGTATGGAAAAAAATGACAATCAGCCATTTGCTCCCAAAGCCTGGAAAACAGACAAACTGTTCAGATATGTTGGTTAAATGTATGACTTAACAATTTGATTTAAACAACCATTTTCTTCTGTGTTCCTGCGCTTAGGAGTAACTGTGTTCCTGCGCTTAGGAGTAAATTGCTAATTATTTGCTCCCGTACTTTACCAGATTTTCATTCCAACCAGCCAACTAGTCAGATGAAAGTTGGTATAGTAGTGTACCCATGTCTCCTCTTAAAGGTTGTATAATTAACATGTATATACTGTACATCGCTTTTGTTTTCTTACTGAGAAATGTAAGTTTAACTGTTCTTTATATCTTTGTAATGTTGGGATGCGATTTTCAAATGCGAATTGAGATTTTATAGCCTGAAAAATGACAGTCCTAATGTGCACAGTGATGGAACGACTAGAGGAAAACTCATCTGTGTAAGGATTATCTCCTGTTACCATCTCTTTATATTTAAAGTAGTTCAAATCTTTGATCTCTGCTGTTTCAGTACCTTGATGAATGATGTTAAACCAGTCCTGGAGAAGTTAACTCAAGACCAAGATGTCGATGTGAAATATTTTGCACAAGAAGCACTTACAGGTATGTAATTGTGGCTGGTAGCTGGTTCTGGTTGTAGGCTGTTCTTTGTTTACTTTTCATTAAAGGTTCTCTCTGCATGTAAGCTCTCATGGGCAGGGCCCTCCTTCCTCATGTTAGTCCCTAGCACTATCCTTTCTTCGAGTGCTCCTAGTCTATTTTGGCGACTTGACGTGTGTGTGTGTTCTCCCATCAGTGTGCTGAATTGTCTCCCCCATACTGTGACTAACCTTCACAGGTCTCAAGATACAATGAGGTACCACACTCCCCTCCTTGTCTGCATCCTACCTACTTTGTTGGTTTATTGGCGTGTTATGAAGAAATGTTTGCTTTTACTATACCTATGTTATGTCGGGTTTCACTGTGTATAATTTCTTGGCATAAACTGTGACTCCTTTAAAAATAGAAGAATAATTCTTATTAGGTTTTGAAAATAGTTCTGTTTTAAATAGCCCACGTAAAACTTTCCACAGAAGCGAATTACCTCAACTTGGGTTATTTGGTGTCTCCCTACTACCATGCAACTCACTCCTGGCAGAGCATAGGTGGTTGACACCCGGTCTCTCTGCTCACAACTCGAAGGCTATTCTATTTGGGCCACAGTTTTTTTTTGTGTTTTGTTTTTTTTCAGCGTCCTCGAGATTTAACGCAACTATTTTTTTTATTTTACTTTTTGTAAACTAAACCAGCCTGACCTTGTTTTCAAAAACTATTGCTACTTCAAGTCTCCAAGGACACATCGCTGAAATCTCGCCACTGCTCGCAACTCGCGGGCTATTACATTTAGGCCTGGGTCTGCTATAAGAGTTTGGCAACATTCACAAAGGATGGGCCAAATTTAATAGGATTGGAGTTTAGAAAATGAGTTTAGTCGTAACTCTCCCAATGTAATAGTGTGAGTACAGGCAAACCCTCATGTTTTTAGACTCCAAACTCTCATAATTTAAACTCTCATTCAGATGTTTCCCCATTTTGAAGATCAAACTCTACCAATGTTAGTGTGAGTGTTCGCTGCTAAACTCACATTTTCTAAACGCTCACCCTATTACATTTCACCCGAAGTTTCTCTTGTAAGTATATACCCCAGTGTATTATACCTTGGAGTCTCTGGCCTCAATACTTTGGAAGACCAGGGACCAGTGAAAAGCGCAGAGAAGTGGACTAGTGGAGGAGTTGCCCTTAGCAACCAATCTGCTTTGAAGTGACATTTATCAAGTACAGTCTATAAAATAGGTAGGAGCTGATTAGTTGCTGTGGGTAACTTCTCCACTGGTCCACTTCTCCACTCTTGTCACTGCTTGATTCATAAACCCCAAAGGTGTCGAAGATACTTCAGTAACGATTACAAGACAAATAGTGTCAGAAACTGAAGGCAGGATCATAAGCTAGGCTAGGTAGAGTAGACCTTGGACGCTATAACCATTCCCTCCATCTGTACTTTCTGGTTAGATTGCTGTAGTAAGTTGCCTTAGGACACACAGCTTTTAGCTATTGTGGTGGAAAAGTTTTGTACAACTTGTGTTAAAATATAGTTTTGCTTTGTTTCCGTGAGAGATAACAGTATATTCCTTTTTCTCCTAGTGCTGGCTCTGGCATGAGGATATCCATTTTCAGAAGCCCACGGTTGACACACGGCTAACACTAGGGCAACACTCTTCCCCGCACGACTCCCACACTCGTTTGTGCTCATTTGGCTCTACACCATAACCAACCTTTGGTTCGATCCTGCTCAGTGGTGTCGTCTTCTCTCCCACAGCCTCCTGGATCTCTGCTACCTTCCCATATCGCTGAACATTACTCAACAATAAATTATCGGCTGTGACTTTCAACCCTAATATGCTATTTCATTGTTCTGACCGATGCCGAAGGGGATCATTTGTTCATATGGGGTGCTTTGTTTTATGATGAGGAATAAACGAAGTATACTTTGGAAGGAACCTTGGCAGCTTTTTATTTTTTATTTTTGTGAAATATCGCTTTTAGGCTTGTTTTTATCCCTATGCAGTGCTGTTAAAAAGTTCTGGAAATGGTTGGGCAGCCCTCTCAGTCCACCTGGGGCTGATCTCCTAGGTATCTGTCCAGCGGAAGCTTTCCGAGTGTTGTCTGATGGACTGACAAAGGATTGCCAAACCTTCCTCCCATTTCATGGATCTGACGGAGTTCTGCACTTAAAGGGTTGAGAATCCTAGGTATTTTATAACACTACGTTTTCATATTGTAGTAGGTTGTTCGTCTTCACGCTACTGTGTTTTT
Source organism: Taudactylus pleione (assembly GCA_031769625.1). Classification (NCBI taxonomy): domain Eukaryota; kingdom Metazoa; phylum Chordata; class Amphibia; order Anura; family Myobatrachidae; genus Taudactylus; species Taudactylus pleione. Next base: position 2,211,927 of record JAUIMM010000107.1, read on the forward strand.
GTCTGTGTAGTATTTTACGCTTTTATGTAATGAACTACAACAAGTCACACACTTATGGCTACAAGCTTTCTGGGATATTTTCGATTCCTTCTAAAATGTCAGAGGTTTGGTGAGATAAGCGAGACTACAGAAATTACCATTCACTAGTTGTCAAACTGCACCTGTTTTGGTGAGCTAATTGAAGTGTAACAGGCTATTGTTTATTACCCAAGCTGCCTCGGTTGTACAATAAAAAATAAATTTAAAAAACAGAAAATGTATTGTGTGGAATGCAATGAAATAATAATTTCTGTGTATTCTACAGGATAAGTACAAATTACTGTAATGTGGGAAAAAATGTATGCAGATCTTGTATCTAGAACAATAGTGATTCCACTTACATGATCAGTGTTCCAGGGTGGATTTTTTTCTCTCCACTCCTGGTTTCCTGAGCACATTTTATAGTGGCTTGTTCTAAAGGCGAGCGGTTCGGTTTTGGCTCTGATCTTCCCGCCATGTTCTGATCTCTTTTTTTCGCGAAAGATGACTTTTTGCCTCATTTGGATATTTGAACTTGGCGGTAAGATCCGTTCACAAACCAAACCGTTCATCACTAGTTTGTTCTTATGGCAAGGCAATGCCATGCAAGTATTGAGATATAGGGCTGAATTCAATTAGCCCCATTATTTTAGCAGGGGGTGAAAAAGGGTAGTAGCATCAGGCTTTAATGCCTGGGGCTATTTCATTCCAGCCCCTTTCACCCGAGACCCTTTTTAACGCCCGTTTAAAGTAACGTGCTGGCTGCATTCAGGGCTAATTAAATAGCCTGGGGGAATCAGTTAGCATGCAGTAAATTACTGCGGATAATTTAATTCCCCCCCATAAACTAATAAACGCAAAAGATTTATCATAATGTGATCTGGCACAATTCAGGATTGACTCCAGATCACTTTTAATGTTTGCCGTTGGATAATAACAGTATCCAGAGAGTATCTGTATCAGCTGGGAGGTAGTCGGGTCTTCTCTTAACCGGCAGAGCTCCACTGGATCGTTGGTGATTGTCAGTGGAAGCGTCCGGTTTATTCGGAGTGGCTCCTGGCTCTCTGCACACACTATCAGTAAAGTGTTTGCCATTGGAAATGAGTGTAAAATAAATCTGTCCCTGCTTGAGAAATTGTCTGTATACAGAGCAGGTGTAGGTATAGAACCCGCTTTGCACATGCAAAGATTTTCTACAAAGTTGCATTTGCTCAAACCACTTGAACAGGACCCATCTGAAACAGATACTTTATGTCTTCTAAATGCTGGATGAGGGTTTCCACTGCAGCTTCTGGTAACTCAGAATGAATCCCATGCATCTTGCGTTTGATTTGTGGGAACAGTAGGTCGCAGGGGGCCAGGTCTGGACTGTACGGCGTTTGACCCAGCTCCTGGATGCATTCATGGGCCAGAAAGTCCACCACTTTCCTGGACTTATAGGGACCGGCACACTGTAGCAATGGAGAAGAGCAACGCAATCGCGAGTTCTTGGACAGAGTCTAGAAATAGCTTTCAGCACTTTCGGCAGGCATTGGTTGGCGTATCAGTGACAGTGCGCTGCTGCACTAGTGGTACGGTAGCTGCATGACCAGTCTTTGCCACAAAAACAGCGGCCATCTGCTTGGCCATGCTGCCCTACTGTCGAACTTTTGTCGACGCACCTCCAACTGGGGTCCACTGGGCCAACTGTTTGGTCTCGGGGTTGAAACTAGATCCAGGATTCATCGCCACTGATTATCTCCCAGACAAGTTTGAGTGGCCTTCATCAAACCTAGCCAGCATGGTGCTCGAAATTACCCGAGCCTCCTGTTCCCAAGTCAGATGATGGGGCACCCACTGTGCAGAAACCTTGCTCAGGCCAAGCTTTTTGTGGAGTATTGAGCAGATGGATCCCAATGAGATGCCGATCTCCTCTAACTGGGCCGAGTTCACCCTGGCGTCCACCTGAACTATGGCCACACAGCAGCAACGTTGTCCTCTGTGCTTGTGGACACAAGTCAGCCGCAGCACTCATCTGCCAGGGAATGTCTCCCGCGTGAAAATTCTGCAAACCACTCACACAGCGGTTCAGTATGGTGCTTCCTCCCCAAAAGCAGCTTGCAGTCGGACAAAACCCTCTTGCTGTCGCAGATCACTCTTGTAGTCTTAGAAGATCATGGCTCTCCAGTGGCCTTTTGAGTTTCTTGAAGGAAGTGAACAAGCTGAATTTTTTGGTGTGCAATGCTGCTTCTACAGTATATGGTTCTGTGCCCTGAATTTCACAAGAACTTTAATTACTGATTATAGGGCCTGGTTCATTACTGATCGCAACTTGGACTTCCTTTTGTTTAAAGGCCTAAACTTCCATAAGACTAGATCTCTTTAAATCCTCTATCCATCAATGATCATAATTATAATAAATCTATTTGAACTATACAACACTAATTCAAGTCTAGAACTATAACTATGATCACAATATTTGCAATCCACAATCTCCATTTAGCCATGCACAAGGCCTTTGTTTAAACCACATAGCAGCAGCCATATTTAACAAAACTGCAGACTCCATTCTACATGGTTATTACTTATAACAAACCTGTTTGAACTATACAATCGATTATAACTGATAGTATATCACATTATACAAACTTCATAATATTCTAATCTGGCTAGTAATTCACAACCCTTATGGAACTATTACCAGCTGATATCAAACTGAAATATACACATTCTACAGACTACAATAGTCCATCCAGATTCCATTATATAATATTTCAGAAGATATAAACTATCAACCAGTGTATAGTACTTATGAGTCTATTACAATACAATTGGCCACTACAGAATTCACAATAAACAGTATATCTTGCTGTGTATTCACTATCACAGTGCTGTTTCACAGAATAGTACAAAAACTCCATTACAATTCTCTTTCCTGCATGCTGCCCACTAAACTCTTTACCAATACAACAAGTATACACAGACTATTGTACACTACAGCATAGTTTATGCTACATTACAGACTTGCACATATAGCTAACTATGGTAACAGGATGTAGTTTGGAAGCCAACGATCTAAATGCCGACCGCCGGCTTCCAGACTTTCTAATCCTGGCGTGGTACTAATGACAAGCGTCAAACTCTTCGCCTGTCATTAACCAGATGCCGGAAGACCGACGCCCTGCATGCCGAACGAAGGTAAGCCGGGCACGAACAGCCCTTTTAGGTTTAGGGCTCCTGGGGGGACTTGGGATAGGCACCCCCCTCCCCCTCGGAGGGTTAGGTTTCGGCTAGGGGAAGGGGGGGGTTAAGCATCCCCGGGGGGATGGTTAGGGTTAGGCTCCCCCCCCCCCCTTCCCTGGGGGACCTGGGTTGCGGGGAAGGGGGGGGGGTTAGGCACCTCTGGGGGGAGGTGAGATCAGGCTGCGGGGAAGGGAGGGGGGTTATTCACCCTAAAGGAGGGTTACGAGGTTAAATTAGGTTAGTTTATACTTACCTTTAGAACAATTGGGATCTTCAGCTTTGCTGGGCTGCTGCTGTCGGGATTTGAACCGCTGGCCATGCGGCCGGCAGTAATACCTACTACACCCATGGTAACAAATCGCTACATTATAAGGCATTTCAAAGCATAATTAACCATCACACACATGATTTCAACTACATTTTCCCTGTAAGCCATGTATGGTTTGAAAGACAGATACTTGTCCACCAGGTAGTCTCCATTGAGGAGTGTTGATATTCCATCCTTCTGCTATGGCTGACTGTCAGAGACTGTGCTCCTGTGTCCTAATTCATGAGCCCTGTGTGAATGAGTGAAATGCTGTTTTCTCCCCTGTAGGGTGTTTCCTATAACGGGCTTTTCAAACCTTATTGTGTTATGTAGGTCCTTAGGCAGGAAGTGGCCTATATGTGTGAACTGCTAAGTCGCTGACCAGGTCTAATATGTAAATGACCCTGATAAACCAGTTGTGAGCTTGCTATACTGACTATAGAATAAGTAATTTAATATTATGTCTAACTGTATAAGAATGTAATACTATATATGGTGATATTAATATACACACTAACACATACAATTTATTTTTATGTCACAGCTTCCTGCATGGGCTGGAGTCACAAAGCATATATATCACCTTGACAAAGCAAAGGGGCACTTGACCCCTGAAAATGTTGGCTGCTTTATACTATTATGTATTGATTACAGTTTGCCTTTATTAAAAAAATCTCAGAATGGTGCTCGTCATTCATTGCTGTAAACTACCATTATGAGCTGTGAGGAGAGCTGGGCTATTTTCAATTTTTTTTGTGTGTGTAAAATATATATATATATATATATACACACACACACTACCAAACCATACAATTATTAAATTTTTTGATGTTGCAAGTGCAGGTCTATTCAAACATCGTGGAGTCACAGGGCTTATATATGTACGTGAATGTCTTGCTGATTGGACTTACAAGTCAAGTCACAAGTGGCTGTGCTGCTTAGTCAATGACTGTGTTTAGGGGATGCACACTTCTATATGCTGTTCTGTACTCTGCTGTGTAGGCTGTGTCCAGACTCACAAGTCGAGTACAGCACAGCATATAGAAACGTGCACCCCCCTATATGCAGTCATTGACTAAGCAGTACAGCCACTTGTGAGTCTGGACACAGCACAGCCTATACAGCAGAGTTAAGTGCAGCATACAGCGGCGTGCAAGACAAGGAAATGGCGCTGAGTCCTGTTTGCGGTGCCTTTTATATTGAAACCAAAATCTGCGAGGGTGATTTTGTCTTGAAGTGGAATCTGAGTCAGGTGGAAAGACCTGAGCTGCCGTTCGGTTTCATGCTGATTCCTGATGTTTGGGGGGGGGGGGGGGGGGATACCTTTACATTGTTTTATTTTTCTTTTATATATTGCAAAGATTTACAAAACTGAAAGAAAAGTTCTGTTATGCGTATGATTACACGTCTGTAAAAGTGCGGAGTTCAGTTATAAAAAAAAAAAAAAAAAAGGTGAAAATACTGAACTCATTTATTTCCTGTGGCTATGTATGTCAATCTGTGGTCTTTTTCTCTGTAATATCTATATTTACTCTTCCTGATGTTAAAAGAAGTAGAGAACTGTTCCTTTGCTAACTGAAGATTCAAGAATAATTTGAATTGATGTATAATGTGACACTTGTTTAGACTTCAGGTGGTCTATTTACTAAAGTGCAGGTTTTCTAGAATTGGTGATGTTACACATAGCAACCAACCAGATTCTAGCTATTATCTGCTCTAGAAGGTGCAAGATAAATGTTAAGTAGAATCTGATTGGTTGCTATGGCCCTTTCGTAAATATATCTCTAGGTATGGAGCATAGAGCTCTATTCAAATTTGTGTGTATCCGGCTTTGTCATACAAAAGTAATGACAGTTATATTTTATTGCCAAAAGTCTGTGTTATGTGGTTTCACTTATACCTTTAAAAAATAAATGTACATCCCACTGGTGACTTCATCCGTGATCGTAAAACAGGGACAACCTATAGAACTGTATGTGAGGCCTGCTGAACTGATCAGGTGCATTGGAACTAATAATCGCTATTAATAATATCAGTGGGTTTGTTGCCTGGCAACAGTGTTAGAAAAACGTTCTTTTTTTTTTTTGTTAAAATAATAACCTGAGCTCTTCAGATTAACTAAAGTAAAATCTAAATGTCCTCTTTCAGCAGAGTGTCTTCTATAGTGATATACTTTGTTTATTGAATGCTTTATCTGGAAAGGAGTTTTAATGGTTTCCTAACAAGGATGAGAAGTCTAGAAAATGTATAGAAAAAAGTAAGATTTATAATAAGTAAAGTCTTTAATGTTGCTCATATCTGGTCTGCACACTAGATCTAAAAATTGAAGTTTGGTTATTTTGAGTTTCTATAATACATACTACAACTTCCCTGTGTTCCTAATTATTTTGCATGAGGGTTCCTCCTCCGCTTTGTATTCCTTCATCGGCTCAACCGTGAAAACCCATAACTGACCATGAGAACTCGCTCTTTACAGAGTCGCAATGCGAATGAGCTAGAAGTGGCGTATCACCTATTTAGAAACCACAAAGTCTAAGGTCAGACCATGGGATCTTTTCATTTTAAAAGATAAAAGAGATACGACGCTATCGGTTAATATGGTTAAGGGCATTTTATTAGAATAACAAAAAAAAAAATTGTATTTTATAATAATAAACCCATTGGATGGCATCTAATTACACCTCTGGATCTGCAGCCATGTAGTCATAATGTTGATGTTACAATGGTGACAGTTATGATGTGGACATTGTTAAAAAGGGGGGTATCCACTAGGCAATTTTAACAAGCGATTGCACGATAACGATGTCGTTATTGTGCAATTGTTTGCAAATCGCGCATGCATCGGGCATGTTTTGGTCGGAAGCAACCAGCGATGCGCGTGCACGCTGGTCACTTCTGACATCTATCATCGCCCGTAACATGACGATCCCGTCAGGTTCAGCATGTGTGGGGATGATGGATGTGCCTGGACTGAACGAGTGAACGTTCAGTCTAGGCACATCACTAGATATACAAACGAGAGCATGATTGCAATGTTGTAATCGTGCTTTCGTTTGTATATCTAGTAGTGGATACCCGCCTAAAATGTTGACATTGAACATGTTGGCACGTGCAGAATATTGACATGTTCATAATGTCAACATCTGAAATTTGGCGTGATATTATAATTAGATTACAATCAGTAACGTGTGGTGAGGTCAATGGCTGGGGAGGCACAGATGGAGATGGGTCTGAGTGCTGGGAGCCTGTCTCACCCCCTGCTCACTGTAACTCTTCAGTGTCAATTGAGTCTCCTACCTGCATCACTGTGTTCTCTTGCTGCAGCTACCAATCTCTAAACACTGCAGGGCACTTCCTGATCACATGACACTCTTCTAGCTCAGATCTCTAAAAGTTGCATTGCACTTACTGGGCAAATGGCACATCCAATGTGTCCATCAGTGCTCAAGGCATGCCCTCCACACTCAGAGGCATTGCCTCTATTCGCTTTCTTGCTGTGCAGCTTACTGCCTGTGGTGTGGCCCTGCCCCCCGCTCTGCAAGCAGTGTCTGACTATAAAGAAGAGAGGTTGAGCTGTGCCTGCCTCATCTTTCTACAGCCCCATGGAGCTCTGCAAAGCTGGTGAGTGTTAACTATAGTAATGATTACAATAAGAAAAGAAGATATTTCTAAGTTATAAATATCTTTGTATTCTAATAATTTTTATATCAAATCTTGGGAGTATGACCGTGGAGGCTCTGCTGTCCCTGCCTACCTTGACTGCAAGCCCCTGATTAAAATGTATTTCCATATCAGATTTAAGGTTCTTAGGAGAACAAACAGCGATAACCTCAGTAACAGGTAAATGAAAGCCAAAATTATAACCATCCAATAAAACAGCTGCATCACATCTGTTTGGGTACCAATCCAAACATCTTACCATGGTACCCAAAAAAAGAATAGAGGAAGCCTTACTTAGCAACTGAAGGTTCAGGAGACTTACTCGATTTGGTGGCACCACCATGATGGAAGCCACTTAAGCCAGGATGTGCCACTCGGCAACACAAGCAGAACTGGTGAAAATTAAACCTCTGTCCTTGCAGACAAGTCAAACTATTGAAGGCAATGCATTCGCCCCTTGCTGAGTTTTGCTCTGTAGGCCGAGGAAAGCCAAGCAGCCAAGTTTCTGGCAATGAACGTGAAAGCTGGGTGACCTCAACCTACACTACCTCATCCGGACAGCCAAAGGTCCTAATCAAAAATGCCATCTTGTGCCCATCAAATTTCTTTGTCATAACCTCTTCACAATATGGTTCTTCCAGTCAATTACATATAATGTATCAAGTGAAGGTATCTAATGACTTGGGATGTTCACCAGGTCGCATCTCTAAATAACAGGGGTAAAAGATTCTGTCACGGTGCCAGAGCCTTTGCTCTCTTGTGTGCATGTGCCACTTTCCCGATAATCACTGGGAAGCTGGTGCCTCGGAGATGGAGGGACCCTCTTCACCTTCCAGGAGCAAGGTAAGATGCACGTTCCGCTGCTCAGAGGAGGGGGCTCGCTGCACACTGGCCCCCTTGTGTGTTAATGCGCCACTGGTACAATTCACTTTAAAGCAAACATTTAATTATAGCTTTGTGGCCCTTATCATTATAGAAGATTCTACAAAGTTTAACTAGATAAGAGATACAGAAAGTACTGTAAAAAGAAGAAACTTTGTGAATGTTGATGTTCTCTGGTTTCCCTTCTTGATGTGAAAGTGGAAGTTTGATTAATTTGTAATTGTTCAGTGAAAACCACAACTTCTCTGTGTTCCTGATAAACCTCTTCATCATCTCATTCTGTCGCTGGTATCATACAAGTGAAGGTGCACTTTTTGAAAGAAGGTATGTTTAATAGACATTTTCTTCAGCATTTGTCTCTGTTTTTACATGAATGCAACCCGTGCCGTAGTGTAGATTGTTGGGGTCCTTGTAATAAATACTAGGCTGGTTTTTATAATGCATTGAAGACATCAATAAATGCAGGAAAATACATAATGAACATTTATATGAGACATGCAAACTGCATAGTGACAACAAGCAACACATAGGCAAGGCTGGTGCAAGGTGTCTGGGAGCCCTAGGCAAAATTTCACCCACCGCCCCGGCTCCCTCCAATTCATACTATGCCACACCTTAGTGACGCCAATTTATAATATGCCACACAGCAGAGCCCCAAAATTATACTGTGACTCATAAAACTGCCCCCAATTAATAACATGCATACTTCTGTGCCACAGATTCATTACATGCCACACAGCTGTATCCCCAGTTCATAATTATGCTACACATCAATGCCCCAAATACATAATATGCCACACATTTGTGCCCCAATACATAATATGCCACATAGCTGTGCACCAAATTTATTGTATGTCACATTGTCGTGAATTATGCCAAACAATGCCCCAAGTACATATGCCCATGTGCCCTAAATTCTTTATATGGCATACAGATCTGCCCCCAATACGTTATGCCCCGATATATATTTATACCACACGTGTGCACTAATATATGTCGGCACCCTTTACCTCACCACACACACACTCGCCCTGCCAGCACTCATTAAACTCACACACACAGGCTAATCCTGTCAGCACTCAATAGAACCACCAGACACGCTAAGCCTGTCTGCACTCATTAACACATACACACAAGCCCCCCACCACCTACATACACTCACCCACCCATTAATCATTTCTCACCAAAAAGGCACAACATACCTTACCAGGACCCATTCAGCTGCAGAATCTCCTCATGTTGTCTAGGGGAGTGGAGCTTTTCATGTGAATGACAGCATGGCACCAGGAGATAAGGATTGGAGGAGAGTGAAGGGGCCACTGCTGTTGACTCTACCACACTAACAAGTGAGAGCGCAGTGCCAGGGGCTGGGGGAGTTCCTGCATCAACCTTGGTCATCAGTAGTTCTGGCCGGCATTTAAAGAGACATCTTTTTATGTGTGTGGACTCTGCGGCACCCTCCAGTGGCTGGTGCCCTTAGGCAGTTGCCTAAAGGCTGCCTTATGGTAGCTCCGGCCCTGCACATAGTAGCTTATGTAATAGAGTACAAGCTGGAGCCACTACCGGAATTCATATGAGCATTCCTGTATCTTTAAAATTGGCAATCATTTTAAAGGCAACACCAAGATGGTTTTGCCTTTAAGATGATTGCCGCTTTAAAAATATGAGAATGCTCGCATGAATTTCCACGGCGACGTCAGCTCGCTCACTATTACATAAGCCCCATAAACGTAACAATAAACGCATTCCTTTGTTGTCTTCTTTGAAGCGAATTCATCAAAGGTTTTGATGAAGTAGAATTTTTGAGCCCTGTCATTCTCTACAAAGAACAGCGCCAAAGCAGTCAGCCGTTCCTGACCCATAGACGTACATAGATGATTTTCAATTTTGAAAATATTTTATACTGCAAATACTATAAAGGACATATATACTGTATAAAATGGAATCCTTACTGATACTATCGCTAACCGCTAGACCACAGAACAGATTTGTCTTCATGAACGTGGCGTCATTCTTTGTTATTTATGTCTTGCAGTACACAATGACCTCTAGTTATCACCCCAGTGCAAGTAATGGAACAACTTACGAGCCCTTGACGACATCCAAGATAATATCAGCTGTGCTTCTGCTGTTAACATTTGTGTTTGGATTGGTTGGAAATATTTTATATCTCTGGGTCCTTTGGTTCCGGATGAGAAAAACTATAAACACAACTTGGTTCTTTCATCTTATTTTGGCCAATCTCTTTTTCACGCTTATCATTCCATTTATTACTGTTTATTTTCTGATGAAGCCCCACTGGCTGTTTGGACTGTTTATGTGTAAGTTTGTTAATGTCATTTTGTCATTAGCTATGTACACCACAGTGTTTGTCCTTACAACCATCGGTGTTGACCGTTACTGCTTGGTGTTTCATCCGCATTGGTATAGAAGTCACATGAATCCTCAGTACGCTTCCATTATCTGCCTGGTTTTGTGGATTGTTGCGTTTTTGTTTAGCTCTCCTTATTTTATCTTTCGACAAGTGAAAGATGATGACAACAACAAAACTATCTGCTACAATGATTTTACCTATTTTGAGAAGTGGAATGAACAGCGGGTAAAGTGGGGCCTATTCAGCTTTCGTTTGTTAATGGGTTTACTAATTCCTTTTACTATTATTGCAAATTGTTACCTCCAAATATTTATCAAGATGAAGAAGGAACAGCTGGCAAGGTCTAGTAAGCCCTATAAGATAATTGTCATTGCAATCCTATCGTTTTTTATTTGCTGGACCCCTTATCATATATGGTACGGAATGTCTGTGGATGGGAGATTCCAAGAGGGAGTTCTGCAAACTTTACAAGTCTTAACAACATGTTTGAGCTGCATCAACTGTTGCTTTACTCCAATACTTTACCTGTTCATTGTGGAAAGCTTCAAAAATATGTTCAGGAAGTCTGTATTTGATCTCATTGAGTCGGTTCTTAAGGAGACGTTTACCGAAAATAAATAACAGTTACTGTCTGATATAAGGGATGATATAGAAGACAGGAGGAAACATACCTTGTTGAAATGGCACAAATTTGGAAAGAATACACAAATAGTAAAGATACTGTAGAGCCAAGCTAATTATCTGATGTTATTATAATTCAAATGATATATCTTGAAGTTCAGATAAACTTGAACCATATAATTCAATTATTTTGGTCATATCTGTTGTGGAATTACTAAGTAATTATATGGAAAAACTCTGGTGCACTCTGATATAAAGCTGCCAATGTAAATGAGCTACTGTTCCCACCGAGAACAATTGAAAGTAATCATAAAATGCAAAAAAACAGTCATAAAACAAACAGCGCTAATCAGAAGATTCATACAGATGATTATAGTCCTTGTTTAGTCTGTCTTCCTGTCTATCATCGATATGCAGGGGCGTATCTATAGTGGGTGCAGGGTGTGCGGGGAACAGGGGCCTCTGGGTCCAGGGGGGCCCTGCACCGCACACACTGCACCCATAATATTACTTACCTCTCCGGAGTCCCACGTTGGCGCGGCGTCCAGCGCTATAAAATGACTGGAAAATGGCCATGGCGGCCATTTTCCCGGTGACCTGTGCAGACACTATAGACTCTGGGCAAACTCCAGTGCCCAGAGTCTATTACTCTGGCGCTGGCCGCGCACAGCTCAGTGCGCTGCCGGCCGGAGAGGAGAGGGCCCGTGTCGGAGACTGCACACGGGCCCCCTCCTCACTAGAAATGCCCCTGTCGATATGTGTATACATGGATTGCTCTGATGTTTATCCGATATTATCTCTCTCCAGGATGCATATACATATACAGGGAGGTTTATCCGGAGACTTCCCATATACACTCTCTTTGAAGCACCGAATCTGGTGCCAATCACTGTACGGTTCCAATTCTTATATTTTTCAGTCTGAGTGATCTCAGAGCACACTACATGTGAAAAACCTTTTTGTAAAAATTATATTTGTTTATTTTATTATATGTCATTAAATTTGCGAAAGTACTACACTATATAGTGCTTTCTCTCCTTTTCTTTTTATGTATATGCATCCTGGAGAGAGTTAATATCGGATAAACATCAGAGCAATCCATGTATACACATCGATGATTGACAGGAAGACAGAGACTAAACAAGGACTATAATCATCTGTATGAATCTTCTGATTAGTGCCGTTTATTTTATGACTGTTTTTTGCATTTTCTGATTACTGTTGTGGAATTAGTTGGGTTATAATTACTGTAAATGTTGTTTGCCCATATATCATTATAATATAACATTACAGGTTGAGTCTCCCATATCCAAATTGCTTGGCACCAGAAGTATCATATTTTTCTGTACTTTTTGAATATATACATACTATAATGAGACATCTTATGAGCGGGACTCAAGTCTAAACAGAGAATGCATTCATATTGCACCTTATACACACAGCCTGAAGGTAATTTTACACAATATTTTTTAATAATTTTATGCAGCAAAGTTTGTGAACACTGGGCCTAATTCAGACCCGCTCGCGAGCGCTGAGCGCTCGCAAGCGGGTCGATGTTGGCCCAGTACGCATGCGCACGAGGGAGCCGGCTCCGTCGTGCGCATGCGCGAGACCCGGATAGCGGCGGCCAAGCCGTCGCTATGAGTCTCGCTACAAAGGGGGCGTGCTGTCGATGGTGAGTGACAGCATGCCCCCTTTGGTGGGCGTGTCGGGGGCGTTGCTGCCCAGGCGGAGGCATTCCCATGGGAACGCCTACCGTCTGGGGCAGGCCCCACTGACATCACAAGTGATGTCAGTGGGAGTGCTCTCGGCTCTGATAGAGCCGAAAGCACTCCAGGGCTTGCGGAAACGAGACCCTACCACAAGGGTCTCGTCGCAAGCCCGATGGTCTTGACCATCGTGACCATCTTTTTGGCCTCTCGCTATAGCTGTGGGTGGCCACCCACAGCTATGCGAGCGGCCAGGAGGCCGCTCTAAAAATTAGGAAGGCCGGTCCTGATTCAGAGCGAGCGCTCTGTCAGAGCTTCTGGCTCTGAATCAGGGCCACTGCACCATCAAAAAGTAAAGGCGTCATTATCTCAGTCGTGCTCAAAAAATTCCGTATTTTGGAATTTTGTATATTGAAGACTCAACCTGTACTAGTAATTTGGAACTGTCATTTGCCATGGTGATAGTTATTGTGCAGGATTTTTTTCCCCTCTCTATTCCTCCACCTACCCATACCTTTCCCACTATTCTTCCTGTCTCTTCTCCCTATTCCTCCCATTTCCCCCTGTGTTTCCCCCTATTCCTCCCATCTCCCTTATTTTCCCCCTATTCCTCCTGTCTCTCCCTTTGCTTCCCCTTATTACTGCCATCTCCCCTGTTATTCCTCTAGACCTTCCATCTCCCATTTTTTTTTTCCTATTCCTCCTGTCTTCCCTTATTACTCCTGACTCCTTCTATTACTTCTATTTCCCCCTATTGCACCTTTTTCTCCCTATTCCCCCAGTCTTCCTCATTTTTCCTCCTATTCCTCCTGTCTTCCACTATTATTCTGATCTCCCCCTATTACACCCTTTTCTCCATTTTCCTCCAGTCTTCCCTTATTTCTCCCCCTATTCCTCCTGACTTCCCCTATTACTCTTATCTCCCCCTATTGCACACTTGTCTTCCTATTCCTCCAGTCTTTCCTTATTTCTCCTCCTATTCCTCCTGTCTTCCACTATTCCCCCAGTCTTCCCTTATTTCTCCCCCTATTCCTCCTGTCTTCCACTATTATTCTGAACTTCCCACTATTACACCCTTTTCTCCCTATTCCTCCAGTCTTCCCTTATTTCTCCCCCTATTCCTCGTGACTTCCCCTATTACTCTTATCTCCCCCTATTGCACACTTTTCTTCCTATTCCTCCAGTCTTCCCTTATTTCTCCCTCTATTCCTCCTGACTTCCCCTATTACTCTTATCTCCCCCTATTGCACACTTTTTTCTTCCTATTCCTCCATTCTTTCCTTATTTCTCCCCCTATTCCTCCTGTCTTCCACTATTATTCTGATCTCCCCCTATTACACCCTTTTCTCCCTATTCCTCCAGTCTTCCCTTATTTCTCCCCCTATTCCTCCTGTCTTCCACTATTATTCTGATCTCCCCCTATTACACCCTTTTCTCCCTATTCCTCCAGTCTTCCCTTATTTCTCCCCCTATTCCTCCTGACTTCCCCTATTACTCTTATCTCCCCCTATTGCACACTTGTCTTCCTATTCCTCCAGTCTTTCCTTATTTCTCCTCCTATTCCTCCTGTCTTCCACTATTCCCCCAGTATTCCCTTATTTCTCCCCCTATTCCTCCTGTCTTCCACTATTATTCTGATCTCCCCCTATTACACCCTTTTCTCCCTATTCCTCCAGTCTTCCCTTATTTCTCCCCCTATTCCTCCTGACTTCCCCTGTTACTCTTATCTCCCCCTATTGCACCCTTTTCTCCCTATTCCTCCAGTCTTTCCTTATTTCTCCTCCTATTCATCCTGTCTTCCACTATTATTCTGATCTCCCCCTATTACACCCTTTTCTTCCTATTCCCCCAGTCTTCCCTTATTTCTCCCCCTATTCCTCCTGTCTTCCCCTATTACTCTTATCTCCCCCTATTACACCCTTTTCTTCCTATTCCCCCAGTCTTCCCTTATTTCTCCTCCTATTCCTCCTGTCTTCCTCTATTACTTCTGACTCCCCCTATTACTTCTATCTAACCCTTTTTTCCGTATTTCTTCAGCCTTCCCTTATTTTTCCTTTTATTCCTCCTTACTCCCCCTATTATTCCTATCTCCCCCTATTGCACCCATTTTTCCCTATTCCTCCAGTCTTCCCTTATTTCTCCTCATATCCCTATTCTTGCCCATATTCCTTCCATCCTCCACTATACCTCCCATCTGCTCTCCTCTCTCCTTCCCCTATTTCCCCTGCCACCCCCTAATCCTCCCCTCACATCTTTTTACTACTGTTCTGCACTTTTCTTACCTCAATATTGGTTTGCTAATCCTCTCTCCCATATATCTTCTTTTCTCACTGCACCTGCTGGGGGTAGTGGGCATATGTTGTGGGTCATTTTCATATAGGGGAGTAGAGCAAGCGCTCTGTGGTATTCGGATGTATTCTACTTATGCGTTCAATATGTGAAAAAACTTTATATTGAGATATACAGTATAAGGCAAAATGCATGTATAGCTGATCGTGTAAGTCTGTTAGGCAATAACTGTGGGCAGGGTGTACGTCCTGTGATGAGGACTTTAGTACTGTCCCAAAACAAAATGTCCAGAAAGGCAATATCCTTAATATAGCACTGAACCAATAGGTGTCCTTTATAACACTGTTAGGCAATAACTTTAGGCAGAGTGTTATTTTAAATAATGGTTAACTGTCTTTGGTGATGAGGTGATGTTATTCCTATGTGTGCTTCTCATGGGTGCCTTTTAGTCTCACAACCCATGCGTACGTGAGTGCAGTATCAGGGTGGATGCGGACACTAATATGCAGAATTCAAATAAGTAAGCTACTACTCACCAAATAATTTCTGCTGGTCCTCCGGTTCCTGCTGTTCTGCACACCCGTGTGGTAGTTGCATGCAAGTATGGGGGGCTGTGTGTATGTGTATATAGATATATTTATATGGCACTCTGTCGGCAGCATTTGGAAGCTCTCTCACTCTTTTGGGGAAATTCTGTGAGTGCTAACTCCCGTTTAAAATTATATGTTGTGGATCATTAGCTGTTGTGGCCAGCAGTGCCATTTTGTTTTTATATTCTTTGTATGCTCACTTTTATCAATGTCGCCATTAAGTTTTTGATACTGTAACCAGATACAGGGTGCATTGCTCCCCTGAATTTCATTGTGGTGCTGTACAGAAAGGAGGTAAGAAGGTAGTGAGGTGGGATAATGTAGCTTGTGGGTGGGAGTTTTGTGGTACATTGGCCGTACAGGAAGGAGGTGAGGAGAGAAGTAGGTGGGGCACAACAGATTGTGGGCAGTCTGTGGGCAGGGGGAGGTGTGATAGAGGCATGCGGGTTCAGATTTCCTAAATCCAAACCCCCCCCCGAGTCCCCCCCCATCCGAGCCGGGAACCGAGTCAGGCTCGAGTTTTCCTGCCTGGCTCGGATCTGAAATCGAGACAAAACGTCATCATCCCGCTGTCGGATTCTCGCGGTTTTGGATTCTATAAAGGTCCCGTGATCGCCGCCATTTTTCATTCCGGCTGTGGAGTGTGCAGAGTCAGGAGGGAGCTGGGAGCTCAGTGTTGTGTGTTAGACTGTTAGTTATAAAAACAAAAAATAATAAAGTACTGCTGGCTGGCTACTGTGAAGAGGGAGGGAGGGAGGGAGCTTTTGCTGATGCTGACCATAGGGGCTGGCTACTGTTGTCCATATGCAATACATAGGGGCTGGCTACTGTTGTCCTTGTCCATATAGAGGCTGGCTGTTGTCCTGTCCATAGGGGATGGCTGGCTGTAGTGCCGTGTTGTCCAGGGGGTGCTCTGTCCTTCAGGAGTGCTCTCTTCACCCACCCCCATTGTGAAAAGCTGGGCTGACTGGCTACTGTTGTCAATATATACATAGGGGTTGGCTGGCTCCTGTTGTCCTTGTCCATATATTGGCTAGCTGTTGTCCTGTCCATAGGGGCGGGTAGGCTGTTGTCCTGTCCATAGGGGCTGGCTGGATGGATGTAGTGCTGTGCTGTCCAGGGGGTGCCCTATCTGCTGTGGGGGTACGCTCATACAAATAATTTTTACAGGGGCTGCCCTTTCTGCTGTAGGGGTATACTCATACAAATAATTATTACAGGGGCTGCCCTGTCTGCTGTAGGGGTATACTCATACAAATAATTATTACAGGGGCTGCCCTGTCTGCTGTAGGGGTACGCTCATACAAATAATTTATACAGGGGCTGCCCTGTCTGCTGTAGGGGTACACTCATACAAATCATTTTTGAGGTCAACATTTCACCGACTGCTGTCCTTTGATTAGTGATTTGGGCAGATATTTGGATTAGATCACTCATATTGTGTAAGCACTAAGGTGGATCAAATAACTATGCGCAATACAGGTAGTGGATGTGTGGGTGGAACCTACATTCAGCACATCCATTCACTAGAAACTGGTGATGCCCTTTCAGCTCACACATAACATGCCTTTAATGCGTGTAGTTGTAGATTTAATATATTTTTTCATAATTTGCTGGATAATTGGACATGTGGTGTTCTTCTAAAACAGGGTATATTTTTCTCTTTACATTAAATTTTCTATTACAAAGTATTTTCTTGCATTGAATAATTAAAAAAAGAAAAAAAAAAAGCCTTGTTTAAAACCCCCACAATGTGAGGCATAAAAAAATAAATGTGAGAATATAACCATCTGCCCATAATACTAGAATAATATTTTGCAGCTTTATTCTCTGGGCCTTTAGAGGACACCTAACAGCTCAAGGAAATAATTGTCTTTGCATAGAAGTTAAAGAAGAGATACTTCTGGCCAAACAGAGATCCAGTAAAAAGTAGACGTGACCATGACAGATTAGTGGCGAGATGAATGCCACCTAGGCTCTTTCCTCTGGTTTGGACTCCAGCCACCAGTGCCATGATAGTGCTCCTCCTGACCTCCGCTGTAGTATGCGTCTCTGCTACTGTGGTAACTATCCTTATGATAAGCATGAGAGCTATGGCTTCTACTGGATCGGTGGCTGGAAGAGGAATCATATCTCTGTGGGGTAGAATGATCGGATCCGTGACTGTACCGACTTTGGTGAGGCAGATAATGTGATGGCGAGTAACTGGGTTGGGCCATCATTGCTGTGCTCGATCCTTGAGGGGTTTCCGACCTATAGAAGTTATTCATCATTGCTTGTCTTTGAATATTGTCCGGAGAAGAGTAAGATCTCTAATAGTGTGGAACAGGAGGTGAAAGTTTAGAGTATTTTGTGAACTTCCCAGTGCCATCATGCCTGCGGTCATGTGTTGATGGACTGTTTCCAGTAAAACTGCCATTTCCTTGTGGTGAGTAGGCTGCACTATTTGCTTCTGCAGAGCCATGGCTGCTTCCTGATCTGAATTGAATTTTCAGCAGCCTCCCAAAGAGTTTGATTCCACTTAACCAAACTCATTCCATAGGGAACAGACTCCTCATGTTTGAAATTGACAAAAGCAAATTGTTTCGACTTCCCATCCTTGTCTTTTGCAATTTTAACGTTAATTGCAGGACCAGCCTGCAGAAACAGCTCGAGCAGGAGCTCCTCAGTGGCCCTGGGATCTAAGTTCCTCACGAACAGCGTCCTATCAGCTTCGGCGGCGACCATCTCTCTTCTGAGTCCCGTCCTGTGTGCCCAGCAGCAGCAGTTGATGGGTGACGTGATATGTTACCGCACAGTGCCTATTGGCGCCTAGTTTTTCAAACTGCCATCCTGTCTGCCACTGCAGTGTCACTCCTAGATGGGCCACGTGTTTGTGCCGCCCACTTGTGTCGCTTAGCATAGTCATCCACCTACCTCGGTGCAACCTTTTGATGTGTCAGGTGTTCAGAATAGACTGGAAATGAGTGGAAATTAATGTTATTGAGGTTAATAATAGCGTAGGAACGGAAAAAATACAAATTCTGTGATTTTAGCTGTTTTTATGCTTTTTCAAAAAAAATACAGATACAAAACGCAAAACTAGAGATGAGCGGGTTCGGATCTCAGAGATCCGAACCCACCCAAATTTTGGAGATCCGAGTCGGATCCAAGCCGGCTCGGATGTTCCCGCCTGACTTGGATCCCTCAAATCGAGGCAAAACCATAGAGACGAAATCTCGCGGCGCGCATGCTTTCGTCTCTCTATATAAGGGACGCGGCGGGTACCATTTCACTCCGGCTGTGGAGACTGAACAGGGAAGGTGGGTAGTGTAGGGCTGGGCAGAGGTGCTGTCTGCTGTGTCCTGGGCTGGTGTTGTGCTAACTGCTGTGTCCATCTGAGCTGTTGCTGATCCATATGGGCTGGTGCTGTCTGCTGTGCTGTCTGCTTAGTCCATCTGGGCCCAAGTTCTGGACACTGGCCCTGATTCAGAGCCGGACGCTCTGAATCAGGGCCGGGCTATTTTTTTTTTTAGAACTGCCTCCTGGCCGCTCGCATAGCTGTTAGCGAGCGGCCAGAAAGATGGCCACGATGGTCAAGACCATCACGACCATCGGTCTTGCGATGAGACCCTTGTGGTAAGGTCTTGTTACTGCAAGCCCCAGAGAGATTTCGGCTCTAACAGAGCCGAAATCTCTCCCACTGACATCACTCATGATATCAGTGGGGCTGCCCCCAAACGGAGGCATTCACACGGGAACGCCTCCATTTTGGCAGCCACCCCCCTGGCCCACCCACCAAAGGGGGCGTGCTGTCACTCAACATCGACAGCACGCCCCCTTTGATACGAGACCCGGAGCGACGGAGTGCCCGTTGCTATCCGGGTCTCGCGCATGCGCACGACAAAGCCGGCTCCGTCGTGCGCATGCGCACTCGCCCACCATCGACCCGGTTGCGAGCGCACAGTGCTTGTGACCGGGTCAGAATCAGGCCCACTGTGTGTGCGTGTTAGGCTTAGTCACATAAGATCTAGCAAGTCAGCAATGCAACCTAGTGCTGCTCGACTCCAGTCATCATCAATCTGTGCTCTGGGCCCAAGTTATGGAGCTGAAAAAAAAATAAAAAACAATTGTCTTGTTTTTCTAATAATTGTCTGTGTGTCTGTGCGTGTTAGGCTTAGCCGCACAAGATCTAGCAAGTCGGCAACGCAACCTAGTGCTGCCCGACTCCAGTTGTCATCAATCTGTGCTTTGGGCCCAAATTCTGGAGCTGAAAATAAATAAAAAAAGAATTGTCTTTTTTTTTTTCTCAAATTTTTTTCTGTGTGCGCACGACTGCACGTGTGTGAATTTTGTAACCGCACCTTGGCTACACTATTGGTGCTTGTGATACTGTTTCAAGACCGCAGAAAATATGGAGGGCTGTCACATGACAGGAGAGCAAGGCCAAGAACCACATGTTGTAGCTGCCGCCAGCAGTGAAAGGCCGTCAACTTTCTCGTCCTCTTTGAAGGCCCATGCCCCAGGGCTTAAGTCATGCCTTCGAAATGGTAAAGCTACTTGTACTGAAGTTAAGAAAAAAATCTTGAAAGGAAATTTGCCTCCAGATAAACAGAAAATTGGCAATATGCCCTTCACTACACGAAGTGGCAAGGAAAGGATAAGGCCTTGGCCTTTCTTTAGGAAGACTGCTGATTCTGATAGCCCTTCGGAAAAAACAACTGAGAAATTGAAATCACAAATCCCAGAGGAGAGTGCAAGTATGTCCGCGGTTGCCATGTGTGAGCCAGACCTAAATACTAGTGTACTGGAGGATCCTCCAAGTTCCAACATTTGTGTGTCCTCTGTAAATGTGGGGAAGGGCATTCAACATCTTGCAGACGTAGTCATCGAGGATGCTTCTGTGGAATTGCACATGGAGGAGGATATTTTAGTAGTTGAAGGTGCTAAGGATGATGAGGATGATGTTGTTGGTGATGAGGATGTTGATGCCGAGGGTGTCCTTTGTGTATGTAAGGCTACAGCTGTTGCCCATGGATTGAAAAAAGCCAAAGCCCATTGTTGTCATGCCGGGACAAAAGACAAAAAATCCACTTCTCACGTGTGGAATTATTTCCACCCCGATCCGGACAACAGTTGTCAAGCCATATATGACTGTTGCCAAGCAAGATTGAGTAGAGGGAGGGACCTAAACCACCTTGGAACCTCCTCCTAGTTATGTCACTTGGAGTGCATTCATCAAATATCAAAGTGTACGTCGCCAAGTTCCAAAACTCAAAATGTAACAAGTCCAGTGTCACCAACATGGGACGTGTTGGAATTCGCCCAGATGTAATGCTCTCACAATATTGGTGGCATTGTCCGAAATCACAAATCCCGAGGAGTGTCCAAGTGGGGTAAGCCATTTAGCAATGATTTCCCTGAGTTTTTCTAAGAGGTTCACAGCGGTATGCCTCTTAGTGAAACCAGTTATACAAAGAGTAGCCTGCCTCTGTATCAGCTGTCGTTTGGTAGATGTTGCTGCTGCTGTTGCTGTTGTAGGCAATACACCTACCCAGTGGGCTGTCAGTCATGTAATCCTTAGTTTCCCCTCTCCCACTTGTCCAAATATCAGTGGTCAAGTGGACAGTGGGTAGAACGGCATATCTGAGGATATTAATAAGGTTTTTTTTAATGTCCTTGTACAGATTTGGAATTGCTGTTCTAGTGGAGTGGAATCTAGAAGGGATCTGGTAGCGAGGATACATGACCTAAATTAACTGATGAAACCCCACTGCGGTAATGGCGGACACTGGACGCACATCTAATACCAGCATAGCTGTTATTGCGTCAGTGATCCGCTGTGCAACTGTGTGATTGCTGTCGTACTTGTTTGCCCCTGCAAACGATTTTTTGACAGTTAATTGTTTTTTGGAGGATACACTACAAGTAGTCTTCCTCCTGGTCCCCTTCTGGGATGAAGATCCACTGACGGTAACAGCAGCAGCAACAGGCATAGTCATCAAGGATCCTTCTGAGGAATCACGGATAGGAGAGGAGTCAATCATGCTTCGAATGCCAACATTGGATGCAGCAGGACTACTCCCGATGACGAATGAGGATGTTGATGATGCAGGTGTTGGTGTTGGAGATCGAAGGTGCTTGAATCTCACAGAGAGGGAGCAGGTAGGTGACACTGGACTTGTTACATTTTGAGTTTTGGAACTGGCGACGTACATTTTGATATTTGATGAATGCACTCCAAGTGATGTAACAAGGAGGAGGTTCCTAGGTGGTTTAGGTCCCTCCCTCTACTCACTCTTGCTTGGCAACGGTCATATATGGCTTGACAACTGTTGTCCAGATCGGGGTGGAAATAATTCCACACGTGAGAAGTGGTTTTTTTTGTCTTTTGTCCTGTCATGACAACAATGGGCTTTGGCTTTTTCAATCCATGGGCAACAGCTGTAGCCTTACATACACAAAGGACATCCTCGGCATCAACATCCTCATCACCAGCATCATCATCCTCATCATCCTTTGCACCTTCAACTACCAAAATATCCTCCTCCTGCATGTGTAATTCCACAGAAGCATCCTCAATGACTACGTCTGCAAGATGTTGACTGCTCTTCCCCACATTTACAGAGGGCACACAAATGTTGGAACTTGGAGGATCCTCCAGTACACTAGTTTTTAAGTCTGGCTCACAAATGGCAACCGCGGACACATTTGCACTCTCCTCAGGGATTTGTGATTTAGATTTCTCAGGGCACACGTTTGTTTTTTACAAAGGGCTATCAGAATCAGCAGTCTTCCTAAAGAAAGGCCAAGACCTTATCCTTTCCTTGCCACTTCGTGTAGTGTAGGGCATATTGGCAATGTTTTGTTTATCTAATGGCAAATTGCCTTTTGATTTTTTTCTTTACTTCTGTAAAAGAAGCTTTACCATATCGATGGCATGACTTAAGCCCCGGGGTATGGGCCTTCATAGAGGATGAGGAAGTTGATGGCCTTGCACTGCTGGCGGCAGATACAACATGTGGTTCTTGGCCTTGCTCTCCTGTCATGTGACAGCCCTCCATATTTTCTGTGGTCTTGAAGCAGTTGCGTTGTGTTGCCGATTTGATAGATTTTTTGCAGCTAAGCCTAACATGCACAGACAATTATTTATTATTAGAAAAAAAAGACAAGTCTTTTTTATTTTTTCTGCTCCAGAACTTTGGGCTGGAGTCGGGCAGCAGCACTAGCTTGCGTTGCCGACTTGATAGATCTTGTGCGGTTAAGCCTAACATGCACACAGACAAATATATATTACGCAAAAAAACAACAACTTTATTTGGGCCCAGATGGACGCAGCAGACAGCACCAGCCCAGATGGACACAGCAGGCAGCACAACACAAGCTACACAACACCAGCCCAGAATGGATCAGCAGCACCAGCACCTCTCCCCAGCCCTACACTACCCACCCTCCCTGTTCAGTCTCCACAGCCAGAGTGAAATGGCGCCCGCCACGTCCCTTATATATAGTAGAGATGAAAGCTCGTGAGCTGCGAGATTTCTTCTGTAGTTTTGCCTCGATTTGGAGATCCGAGTCGGCGGGAACAATCCGAGCCAGCTTGGATCCAACTTGGATCCAACCCACTTATCTCTAACGAAAACAAAACACGGAGGTGAGGTGTTGGCAAAACCAGGGGAGATCCAGATCCAAAACCAAAACACGGGGGTCGGCGCACATCTCTATACAAAATACAAAACCCGCAAGGGTGGTTTTGGCAAAACCAATCCAGATCCAAAACACGAAGAAAGATCCAAAACCAAAACACAAAACACAAAGAGTGGCCGGTGCACACCACTAGTTCTATGTACTAAGCCTTGGAGAGAGATAAAGTGGATGGAGATGAAGTACCAACTAATAAGCTCCTAACTCACTTTACAGGCTGTGTTTGAAAAATGACAGTTAGGAGCTTACTACATAGACCCCTTTATTATTATTATTATTATTATTATTATTATTATCCTTTAATTATATGGCACCACAAGTGTTCCGCAGCACCTTACATAGTACATAGAACTAAAAAGTGAACAAGAAACAAGTAACTTACAGGACATTACAGTGCAGGACAAGGACACGTTTTATATACATTGCTGCAACAGCGATTAAAGCACTCACAATAAGCAGCTGGGAGTTGGCTGTCGCGTGTTAGGTGCCCTTATGGGGAGTAAAGAGTAGAAGAAAATGAGAAGCACATGAGGGAAGAGGTCCCTGCTCGTCAGAGCTTACATTCTAAAGGGGAGGTGCAGACAGACAGGTGTGACACAGAAGGGGAAGATAGGGAGGAAAGAGCATGAGGTGGGTTAGGATGAGTGCTGGAAGGCCTTGATGAAGTAGTGGGTCTTGAGAGCCCGTTTGAAGATTTGTAGAGAGGTGGAGAGTCTGATGGGGAGAGGTAGAGCATTCCAAAGGTAGGTAGCAGCACGGGCAAAATCTTGGATATGGGAGTGGGAGGAAGTAATCAGTTGGCAAGAGAGGCAGCATGCATTTGTTGAGCAAAGTGGACAGGCTGGAGTGTGAGGGGAGGATTTGGTGAGGGCTTTGTAGGCGAGTGTAAGAACCTTGAATTGGCATCTGAAGGGGAAGGGGAGTCAGTGTAGGGCTTGAAGGGGAAGGGGAAGCAGATGTAGAATGTCTGGAGAGGAAGATGAGCCATGCAGCAGCATTGATAACCAATTGTAGTGGAGAGAGGTGAGAGACTGGGATGCCAGCTAGGAGAAGGTTACAGTAGTCCAATCTGGAGATGACCAGTGAGTTGATGAGGGTTTTAGTGGCATCCTGGGTGAGGAAGGATCTAATCCTGGAGATAATTTTTAGGTGGAAATGGCAGGACTGTGAGAGGTGCTGAATGTGTGGTTTAAAGGAGAAGTAGGAGTCTAGGATAACTCCAAGACAGCGCACTTTGGGGCTAGAGGAGATAGTTGTGCCATCAATAGATAATTAAATTGTGGGAAGTGATGTAGTGGAAGAGGGTGGGAAGATGATCAGCTCAGTCTTAGACATGTTAAGTTTAAGAAAGAGCTGGGACATCCATGAAGAGACAGCAGAGAGACAGTTGGAGATACGGGTAAGGAGCTCAGGGGAGAGCTCAGGGGTGGAAAGGTAAATTTGAGTATCCTCAGCATAGAGATGATATTGGAGGTCAAAGGAGTTTATGAGTTCACCTAAAGAGGACGTATATAGGGCAAAATGGAGTGGTCCAAGAACAGAACCTTGGGGAACTCCTACTGTTAGCGGAATTGGGGGGGAGAGGAGTCATGAGAGGACACAGAGAAGGAATGATCGGAGAGGTAGGAGGAAAGCCAGGAGAGGGCAGTGCCACGTAAACCGAGAGAGTAAAGGATTTGCAAGAGGAGAGAGTGGTCTACAGTGTCATGTGCAGCAGAGAGATCAAGGAGAATGAGCAGAGAGTAGTGGCCCTTGGATTTGGCAGCGAGGAGGTCGTTGCTGACTTTCGTGAGGGCAGTTTCAGGGGAGTGGAGAGAACGGAAGCCAGATTGAAATGAGTCAAGGAGGGAGTGGGAAGAAAGAAAGGTGGTAAGGTGGTTGTAGACAATACGCTCAAGGATTTTGGAAGCTAAAGGGAGAAGAGAGATGGGTCGATAGTTGGAAAGTATGTTAGGATCAAGGGTTGGTTTTTTAAGAATGCGGGAGGCAAGAGCATGTTTGAATGTTTTATCTCTCTAGCTGCCACTAAGAGATCTGAGGGGAGAGGGGGAGGCCTCCCCTCATCTCTAGGGGCTTATGTAATAGGTTGCGACTTCCAGCTGCTGCGGGAACTTCTTCGAGTCTTGCCGTATTTTTAAAGTGTCAATTATTTCAAAGACCAAACCATGCTGGTTTTGCCTTTAAAATGCTTGGCGCTTTCAAAAATATGGGAAGAATTGCAGGAGTTCCCACAGCGGCTGCAGCTCGCAACCTATTACATAAGCCCCTTAGTGCATAACTGAGGAGACAGAATTTAAGCCCTTTATACAGTAGATACTCTCAGGGCCACAACTAGGGGGGGGGGGCTAGAGGTGCACGAGTACCGGGTGCTGGAATGCAGGGGGTGAAAAAAGCTGACTCGAGGTGGCTTGGGGGCTGTAGATTCAGAAAACGGCCATCCAAAAATGGCCGCCACCAAAGAGGAGACAAATGCTTGAGTCCTTACTGGCCCTCTAGTGTCTGTATCCTCCTTGGCGGTGACCATTTTTGGATGGCCATTTTCAGCAAATTGCATGCGGACAAGCCATCCGCATGGACGCTGAAAACGGCCATCCAAAAATGGCCACCGCCTAGGAGGAGACAGATGCAGTCTGTTAGGCTAGCGCAATGCACACAGCGTTCCCGGCACCGGGAACGCTGGCGCTGCCTGGAGAAAATGCTGAAAGCTGCATCTTCTCCTGTGACATCCCCTGGCAACAAGTATAAACCCCCTGGCAACGAGCATGAAACCCCATGGCAAGACGCATAAACCTCATGGCAACGAGCATAAACCCCATGACAGCGAGCATAAACCCCATAGCAACGAGCATAAACCCCATGGCAATGAGCATGAAACCCCCATGGCAACAAGCATGAAACCCCATGGCACCGAGCAGGTAATATTAAAGTAATTAGAAGCCTTACTGTGGGGTATAAAATGGTGTTGGGCACATATGTAAGTGGCACTTTGGTAATAGGCATTACAGTGTGTGGCATAATGTGTAATGGACATTATGGTGTGTGGAATAATGTAAGTCACTATACCAGAGACAACTGAGTAGTGCACTGCCTTATGCAGGAGCATGGACAAACTTCAGATACAGAAAGGGAGGGGGCGAAAAATTGCTATTTTGCATCGGGTGACAGATATCCTAGTTTCGGCCCTGGATACTCTATTGCTAAACCACATTTACAATTACCAAACAATAAGTGAAGACTTATATTTATATAATTTTACAAGCTGTACTCTGATATTACTGTATTATGGTGGATCTATGTTATGAACAAAACAAATATATACTGTACAAGGTATGTCATTTTTATTGTTATACTATTATTGGTAATGCACTAATTAAGAGATTTAAGGCCCGAGTCTGAGATGGATGCTACCGCGTCGGTATTTGTCTTTTGCCGTTGTAGTGTGTGCGAATTTATGCTAATGCTGGAACGAGCTCTTCCCCATCGATAGCACCATCTAAACCTGCACCAGCCCCACGTTACAGTAGGTGCAGAACCGCCATCAGAGTATGGCGTCAAATGTGAGCGGCCCATGGGACAAACTATTTATGTACGTCAGCATAGCCATCACCCAGTCACCGCCCAGGAACGCTCAGTACATTTCCAGTACACTCCTGAGACCCTGTGTCACAATCAGTCCTGCCATTTTGTAGATACATACCTTGGGATACATGTGTGGTGCGACTTTTTAGCTACTTAGATTCCGGCACAGTAGAAAATAAAATCGCTCAATTCTGTGAACATCGGCAGCGCATGTAACTTAAAATCATGCCCTAGCAAGTGTTAGTGGTACTGCTGCTAACTGGCGCTTGTCTGGGTGCACGTGAATGTACAGCTGATGGATGAATGCTTTTTGTCATCACCTTCGTTTACTAAATTTTCACAAAATAAATTGTGACAATTATTTTTTTACCAAATGAAAATCTCCATTTTGTTATTTTAGGTGAGGATGTTATTTGTTATTAAGTTAAGACAGTGGTTCTCAAACTTGGTACTCAGGGTCCCACACAGTTCATGTTTTCCAGGTCACCCAGCAGGTGCACAGGTGTATTCATAACTCACTGACACATTTTAAAAGATCCACAGGTGGATCACTTGTGATTCTGTGAGGAGACCTGGAAAACATGCGCTGATTGGGGTCCTGAAGACCGAGTTTGAGAACCTGTGAGTTAAGACATTATTGCAAATGGTGGAGCCTCAGTTGATAACGAAAGTTTTCTCTTTAAATCGACTATCAGATGTCAGAAAGGATAATGATGATGATAATGTAACCCTGGTTAAAATTTGTGAGGTAAAACTATGTATATACTGTAGATGTACAGTATGTAATGCATGAATTGTATATTTGATTAATGCATTGTGCAGGGGCGTCTTTAGAGAGGAGGGGGCCCATGCGCATCTCCCGTCTCACCCCGGCGGTCGGCAGCTGATTGACATGGTTGGCCGGCCACCACAGAATCAGTAGACTCTGGGCACTAGAGTGTGCCCAGACTCTGGGCACTAGAGTGTGCCCAGAGTCTACTGCGCATGCGCAGATCACAGGGGAAATCGCGCCTCCTCCATTTTCCCAGCGATTTCCTCACAGTGCATGTGCAAAACGCTGGAAAATGGCCGCAGCGGCCATTTTCTGGCGTTTTGAGCAGCGCTGAGAAACCCGATGCCGGACCTCAGAGAGGTAAGTTTTAGATAATATGGGTGCAGGGTGTGCGGTGTGGGCCTCCCCTGGACCTGGGGGCCCATGCGAACCGCACACCCTGCACTCATTATAAATATGTCCCTGGCATTGTGTATGTAAACCTTTTATTATGGGCTCTAAATGGGGTAAACATATGCCCCAGTGTATGGGATAAACATGCAATGTAGCAGAAGAGGTGGAGTGATACGGCTGGAAGTGATTTGGTTCCTGTCAGGAAAAGAAGGTCCGGTTGGAGAGAGGTATATAACAGCTGTCAGCAGCAGCTGACAGTTAAGGTGCGTACACACTGGGAGATATTACTGAGCGATTGCACGATTACGACATCGTAATCGTGCAATTGCACTGTAATTGTAAGCAATTCGTGCACTTTTATGTCCGAAACGACCAGCAATGCGCAGTCCCGCTGGTCGTTTCCGACATTGTCTATCGCCTGAACATGCAGCACAATCTGCCGATAACGGCAGATTGGTATGTTCAGGAATGATGGACTGTGCCTGCACTGAACGACTGATCGTTCAGTACAGACACTACAGGTGATCAGGAACAACGGTACGATTACGATGTCGTAATTGTACTGTCTTTCCTTGATCGCCCAGTGTGTACGCACCATTAGTCTGCTGATCTCTCCCTTCAGTGTCCCAGGCAGCTGACGAGTAGTGAGGTGCTTCTGGGCGCAGGGGGGCAGAGGCGGAAAGGGAGTCCCACTCAGGGCAGCGGAGGCCGGTGGGCAGTGGTACTCGCCTTGCATTGTCTGGAGAGGCAGCTGTGGTGGTTCAGGTCCTGACAGAAGAAGCAGCAGCAGATTCCCCAAGGTGGGCGGCTCCTACAGCGGCAAGACAGCAGATACCCAGTACCCTTTCATCCAGATGGAGGCTGATCGCTGTCCTAAGGACTGGTACTAGTGAGGAAGCAGGGCGCACTGTCAGAGGCGTTGTTCATGGCGTGGCATTCAGGCCTCTGAGTCACGTCATGGAACGTTACGTGATGGCTGGACTTGTGGCATACCGTAGCATTCTTCAACTAAGGATACTGTATCTATCAGCAGTTTGTTGTGCAAAGAAAAACTATAATGTACATATTTATTATTAGTTACTAACTACAAGGTTTTGAGCTATGAACTTGAGAGTACCCAAAACTATTTAACTTCCAGGAATCTCCAGGAACTACCACCCTTAACAGTTTAAAGGGAATCATTATATTTACCTAGTATTAATGTAAGTCAAGGACTTGCCTTTTGCATTTTCTAATCTGCTACAGCTGGACTCACCTTAAAATTTGAGTTGTATTTTTAATTATATACTTTTAAGTTGTTACTTCATATACCAGGACTGAGTATTACTTTGTTCAGTTAAATACAATCACTTATATTGTTGTAATGCATTTATGTGTGCGTGATGGTAAAATGATAATATTTGCAAGCGTCAGTAAAATTATAAATATGCTATGATATAATTTCACAGTGAGTCTATTTACTTTAGGGAAGTGGTTGGGAAAATACCCTGTAATCTTAATTCACATACCTCCTACAAGTTTATGACTTATACCCCTTTTACACCGGAGCTAAAACCCGGGTTTTTGAAGGGTTAACCCGGGCAGCTCCCTGGTGTAAAAGGGCAGAGGGTTGGATCGCCGGGTCGAATGACCCGGCAATCCAACACAGGTAACTAGCAGGGTTTAACACGGGCGTAGCCCGTGAAACCCTGCTATGGGAACAGCGCACTCCGGGTCACGAAGACCTGGAGTGCGCTGCTAGCCGGCCGCTTGGTCCGGCTTCAGTGGCGCTTGGAGATGACGTCATCTCCAAGCGTCCACTTTCACTCCGCAAAAGCCGGGTCTATGCAGACCCGACTGCGGTGTGAGCGGCGCTGACTCGGGAATATCCCGAGTCAGCGCCGGCAAAATTCCGGGTCTGATCCGGATAGGAACTTTGTTCCAACTCCGGGTCAGACCCGGAATTTAGGTGGAAAAGGGGTATAAAGCTGCATACACACGTAAAGATTTTCTGTCCAACTATCCAACTAGTTGATTGGTTGGAATGAAAATCTGGTAAGGGATGAAAGCAAATGACAATCAGCAATTTGCTCCCAAATGCTGGAAAATGGACAAAAACTGTTGTTTGAACAAATTGTTTAGATCAAACATTTAACAAACTTGTCTGACGTAAATTTTCATCTGTTTTCTGGCATTTAGGAGCAAATTGCTGATCATCATCTACTCCCATATGTTACCAGATTTTCATTCCAACCAATCAACTAGTTGGATGGTGGGACCGAAAATCTTTAGGTGTGTACCCAGCAAAAGACTTCTGGTGAGGTTTTCCCAACCAAACCTAAATTGCTTAATATGGGTTTTCCCAATTACTACTTACTGATACTTGGGTGGAGGCACTGATCAATGGATGTACAAAACTTAGCGGGAGGTTTTGGATGAGTCATAAGACCAAAAGGGAGTTAGTAACCTGGTGACCCTTTACAAAGTTAAAATGGGGGTTACAATAAGAACCGAAAGAAAGTGTCAGTGTCACATCAAATAAATAGCCTTGGTTTAAAAGCTTGCAATTTAAACTACTCCCATCTTACTATTAACGTTTATGCTAAACTATCATACAGTTAACCCTTTGCTGTACCATTGTCTTACAAACATCAAGCTGAAATCTCTCTTATGGAGACCGGGGTAGCTCTGTAAACTCATAAGTTCTATAAAAATATATATTTCAGAGTTATCGTGCATTTGCCCACAATTATTTTTGTGCAAAAACATCTAATTTAGACATAGTTCAAACTACAGTGTAATAAACAGGAAACCACAGCTTTATCTAAGTGCCAGCATAGATCTTGTCTCGTTTCCAGTTTGGTTAGCAACTATAAATAAATATAAACATACAGTATACAAACACTGTAAATAAATTGGCATTAATGGTTTCATTTCTAGAATATGTCCTTCCTTTTTTTTTTTTAATCATTTTCTCATTTCCGACAATTTTGTGCAATCGGCCCACACACCACCTCTTTGTTATAGAAATCCTAATCTCATATACTTATTTCAAGACAACCAATTCAGCAAGCATGGATTTATTTTCTGTAAGATCAATCAGATTTTCTGCTCGGCCAGGCTTGCCAAGCATGTTATACTGTACTGTTTTATTTTTGCGCGTGATTTAGCATTTTTTTTAAATCTATGAATTAAGATAAAGCCACAGTGTTCTTCTTTCTGTTCCCCTTTTTTCAGAAAGACAAAGGCCCTCATTCAGAGCCGCACGTTAACAACAGTACGCTCGTTGCGTTCCGATGTTGACTAACCGCGCATGCGTCGGTGTTACACTGCGCATGTGCGTACGGCAGATTGCGAGTTTTTTTCCTCTCGTTCCTAAAATAGCGTACAGGAAGTGACATGTCAAATGTGATTGACAGAACAGGGCGTTTTTGGGTCTTGACGGGGGTGGAGATGAAAAAACGCAGGCGTGGCGAGGCGTTTTTGGGGCGTACATACATTAGCAGATGCGAACGTCAAATGTGTTCGGACCGTCTCATACGTCACTGGAACATCCGCTTTCCCTTCAAAATGCTCGCACAGCTTAGGGTCAGGATTACTCGACCACATTGGCGATGGCCTTCTCCTCCGTCCCGGGACTCAACGATGGTGCTGCGATTAATCGCGGCTGGTCAGTAAAGTAATTAGTGTTGGATTGAAAACCGGCTTGGTATGTGTTTGGAAAGCAGTTTATTGGGATAGCACAAAAGCGTACGCAGGTGGAAATCAGAGCTGCTAATGTCATGATTACACAATCAATTAGCGTACATTTTTGGTGTTTTATTTTGGCCACAATTTGTTGGTTATGGCCTATTGTAACAATAATGTCATCATGTTTTAATTAGCTCCCCTTTTTTTTGCTTTACTGTGGAATTTGCATCGCTATGTGATTTTTTAAACGTTCCTTAAAGAGGCCTTTTTTTTTTTTTAAGAGGGTCAGTTTTTGCCTTTAGGGCCAGGATTAAATGTAACCCATTTGTACAATAATGTCACAATACAATGTCAGTTTTTTGTTTTAAATTTATTGTTTAAACACAAACAAATTGGCCTAATATTTTGTTGCCTTTTTTTTGTGGCAAAGATATTTGTTAAAAAAAAAAAAAAAGCCATAACTGGTAACATAAACGTAAATACCAAATGTAAAAAAATTTCACAAGAAAGGAGAGGGAAGTTTTGACCAGAAAGGAATATGAGCCAAGCACAGAAGGAGTGTGGGAAAAGTCGCCATTGCTGTCACCGTTTTCTCGCCCGTTTGGCTGGGTGAGGGTGGGCGCCAGACCGGGTCCGGGATGCCATCGGGCTGGCCTGTCCAGAGGCAGATGTTGTGGCCTCTGGACTAGGCACAGGGCTAGGCACATTTGGAGGATTGGCTGATGTTGTGCCAGAGGTGGAGGATCCAGATGTTCCGGCAGGAAGGGAGGTCGGCTCCACCATGTGCTGGCGAACGAGCTGCTCCAGGGCATCGGCGATGCGGATGTTGGCCCTGGTATTTTCCGCCAGGGCCTGAGCAATGGTCACGTTGGCCGCAGCATTTTGCTCCAGGGCCTCAGCCACCCGTATCAGACTGGCGTCCATCCTCTGCAGAATCTCCGTATGGAAATCCGATTTAAAATTGAGTTCTGTGAGGAGGCCCACTGCCTGCGAGGGGGCACGCCCTGGACTGGCTTCTGCAGGGTCCTCAGCCGGATGTACTGGTTCCTCCCCTGCAGAGCCAGCAGAAATTCTGCGGCCAAGGCTCCCCTCTGGAGCAGACTCATCCGCCTCTGTCTCTGTTAGGAAAAATGCGAAAAGACTCACATTAGAATCTACATATTGGCACAATAGCATTTCAGAGTTGGTGACATCACAAGACTTACCTTGGCCAACATGAGGAGCCGCAAAGTCTGGCATGTCCGTATCCATGTTGGACACGCCAAACACCTCCACAGCCTGCACACACCCCTGTGCCAGCTCTTCTAAGTCTGTCAACTCCAATGACACAGGGGTGGGACCCCCACCTGTCCCCCTTGCATGCCTAGCCCTGTCGGCAAGTTTTTGCTTGAGATGATATTTGAAGTCTGCCCATCTGTGGAATGAAATTGGAACCATTATCCTTTTTTTTACAATGGGGTTTGTTTATAGGATGGGAAAGTGTTTACTTACCGCCGTTTGACATCCCGGGCTAGACGGACATAATCACCCACCCTATTGACAGCAACGGCGACCTCCTCCCACATTCTCCACTTCTGGCTTTGGCTCATATTCCTGGCTGCCTGGGGCAGGATGTCAACGCACTTCTGGATCAAAACCTCCATCTCCTTGCTTGTGAAATGTGGCTGCCTTTTTTTTTTGGCAGCTTTGGCGGGTTGACTGGGGCCAGCAGTCTCTTCCATGTCATCCTCCTCACCTATTTGGGTAAATATGCAGATTTAGCCACTTCACAACTTGCCCAATATTATGTTTAAAAAGAATCATTGAGACAAAATGCATGAAGGCCTTACCGCCGGATTTTTGGCCATTGTTTCCCTGGTCTGAAGCCATGTCTCTGCTTCCAGAATGAAATCAACCAGAAATTAAATGTGATTTCGTGACGTATTTATACATGCGTCCTTAGTTTGCGGCCGCATCATTGATTGTGCGTCCCTATGATTCATCCTTAATTTGTGCGGGAAAATAAACACTATTTATGGCTTGGTGTGTGTGGAGTCGAGGTTGCGTTGTTGGATTGTTGGCGGTTAAGTTGTTTGGATTTGGTTGTTTGCGGTTGGAGGATTTGGCAGAGTTGGGTTTTTTTTGGTTTTGCTACAGTTGTTTTGGTTTTCCGTTCGCATTTTTTTGCTTTTTTTCCCCATCCTTTCATGATTTGGTAAGTTTTGTGCAGTCTAATTTGTGGCCAATTGGTGTCTACTTCTGGTTTTTGGTTATCTATTTTGTTTTTTACACTAATTTCATCTTTTTTAGTTTGTTTTGGCTTTCGGACCCAAAGACCTTTTTGAGGGAAATCTTATATATTCGAGTTGGGTAAGTCCATTTTTTTTCTTGCATTTGCGAACTAATTAACGCATTTTTGACTGTTGGTGTAGTGACTTGCATTTGCGAACTAATTAACGCATTTTTGACTGTTGGTGTAGTGACTTGCATTTGCGAACTAATTAACGCATTTTTGACTGTTGGTGTAGTGACTTGCATTTGCGAACTAATTAATGCATTTTTGACTGTTGGTGTAGTGACTTGCATTTGCGAACTAATTAACGCATTTTTCGAGGCTTATTCATCATGTAAACCAGTTTTGCTTTTCCCTTTTCCATTTTTGGGCTCCATTTGAACCCTATTTGACATACGGTGTGCAATGTCGTTTTCATCGATGGCCAAATGTGTGTTTCGCCTATTTTATGTGTTGGCTTGCAACAATTTGACAAACAAAAATTCACCCTCTAAATTTTTGATGTCTCATTTTTGGCTTTTTTACAGTTTATACGTATCATGACAATACCCCGGCATGTAAGCAGCTATGGATGGTATCAGAAAGCTAAGTTGTTTTATGTTACTTTTGGGGTGGCTCAAAAGCCTTACATTGTAAACTTTGAATTTCAGGTAGATCTGGGGCGAATTGTTCTGGCCCTGCTCCCGGAAGACGACCAACCTCAAACTCGTCCCAGGCGTAGGCATCGTAGGCATGCAAGGCCCCAGATATTTCGAACACGTGTCACCCTTTTTGGAATGCCCGATGATGAGGTTTTAAGACGCTACCGTCTACCTCCCAAAATCATCATAGACACTCTCTCATTAATAGAAAGTGATCTTGAGCGGCAAATTGACAGTCCAACAGCAATACCACCACTGACGCAATTTATGGCGGTGTTACATTTCTGTGCCTCAGGATCATTTCAAACAACGGTGGGAATAGTGGCGGGCATCTCCCAATCCTCCTTTTCCCGGATCCTGAGGGCAGTGATGGAGGCACTTTTCAAGCACCTCCATCATTTTATTAAAATGCCTTTGGATATGGGTGCCCTTAGTGTGGCCAAGGCCAATTTTTACCAAATAGCTGGCTTCCCACACATCATAGGGGTTGTGGATGGTACTCACATACCACTTCAGCCTCCAGCACGGCTGGAGGCAATATTTCGAAACCGTAAACACTATCACTCCCTGAATGTAATGGTGGTATGTGATGCCTCCCTCCAGATCCTGTCCCTGAATGCTAAATTACCCGGAAGTGCTCATGACTCCTTCGTCATCCGGCAATCAGGGATATGGCAGAAATTAACCAACCTACAAGCTGGTGATGCGTGGCTTCTGGGTAAGTGGAGACCTTTAGTACATAACAATGTTAAGCTTGATACACAGTGTTCCTGATGTGGTCTATTTTTTTTCACAGGAGACAGTGGATACCCTTGCATGTCCTGGCTGCTCACTCCTTATTTGGCTCCCACACCAGGGCCACAAAGTGCGTATAATTCCGCACTTACAGCCACCAGGCAAGTGGTGGAGCGCTGTATCGGCCTTTTAAAAGGCCGATTCAGATGCCTCCACCGCTCTGGTGGCGAGCTCATGTATGTGCCGGATATGGTGTCTAAAATTGTGGTCCTGTGTGGGATATTTCACAACATTGCCATAAGGAGTGGTGTCCCAATGCAGCCAGAGGATGCCTTACCTGAGGATGGCCCCCCCGAGGTTGGTCGAAGGTCAGTATGTGGGGGGGCCATACGCGATGATGTGGTGGCCAGATTTTTTAGGTAAGTTTGAACAAAACTACAGTGTTTATACCTAATGTGTTTGTGTTTGTTTGCGAACATCTAATTTTGTGTTTTTTTTCTCACCATCTTCTGTTTGTTCACATAATCTTTGGCACTCCAACGCTCACTACTTCCTGCTACCCTTACCAAACCTGGATCTGGTCCTTTTGGGCATATATTCTGTAACCCATATCGCAACGCCATGTTTGTGGAATCATGTTGGCATGGTCCTTCGTCAACCAGTTCTTGATTTTTTGATTTTATTTAATTATTTCTTGGTATGTGTTGTATTTGAATTTATCACTGTGTTCTTTTTTTGGGAGTGACCACTTTGTTTTCTCTGTTATGTTGTGAATAAATGTTTGGAGAGTGAAATGGTCTTCCTTTTTTGGGACGTTAACAGCAAGTGTAACCAGGTTAACACAAGTTACATTTGACTAAGGGATAAACCAGTACTGACGCCAGTTGAGCTAAACTGAAATATGTTTTCAGCTTCCCAACCCACACCAAAAGGAAGCCTGGCCCAACCTTGGGATTTGTAAGATTGGCCTAAGCAGCTTGCGCACCAACTAGGAACCTGTAAAATGTAGAAATATGTAATTGACACTACACCCAAAAAGGGAAATTACATTGTTACTGTTATGTGTTTCTTGTGTCTGTTTGACATACAAAGACAAAATACAATCTAACTTTTAAAAAAGGGAAATCCTTGCAGGAACAGTCTACTTATGTCATGCTAAACTATCTTGGTTTTGGATTTTAAAAATGAGCCACAACGTATATTTGTCTGAATAAATTTATTTAGAAAAGATAACAAAAATAAAAAAACTACTGCCGAAGGAGGCCAGACAGCCGGTCGAGGGCCACCAGAATGCCGATGACATTTTGCCGCATCTGCCCCACACAATCCGCCACCTCTTGCCGACGCCTCTGTTCCTCTGTGGGTGAGAAAAGTGTGTGGGTTAATACAACAATAGGGAATCCACATTAAAAACAAAAAAACACAACCAAATCACTCCTAAACCGAAAAAAAAAAAAAAAAGGGGGGGCTGGCAAAAATACAAGGCCTAGGTACAAATTCCCACAGGTATGATATGTGTATGTTGAAATCACCAGGAAGAGGTAAAGGCAAACCTTCAAAATCACCAAAAGTCAAGCCACAAAAACACGAAGAAAGGCACGACACATGATTACATACAAACAGTTTGTGCTTTAAAAAAAAACAAAAAAAAAACATACCGGGAGCCAAAACGGGAGCTCCGGAAATGCCTCCATGATCCTCCTTGGAGGATCCGTCATTCCCCAAAGAATGGGGAGGAGTTATGATGGACTCCGGGGAGGGGGTAATTGGAAGAGGGGTGGGTGGAGGAGAGGGGGAAGTGGGACGGAGGGGAAGGAGGCCCGACATTTCCGGGAGAGGGTCTGGGAAGGATGGGGAGGAGTGGGGAATAGGGGAAAGATTTGGGGTGGAGTGTTGGCTGGGGGTTGGGGATAGTGGCCGGGAACGCCGTCTGGACGGACGGTGACGGCGGAGTCTTGGCTGTCCCCCTAAAATATGACAAAGAAATTGCGGTTAGTTTATGGACAAATCCGGGCTACAAAACTAAAAAAAAAAAAAAAAAACAACAAATAAGCCAAATAGCAGTAGAATGAATAAATCAGAAATAGAGGGAAAACATGCACACGCAGATATGAGTACAAATAATAAAGAGGACAGACAGGAAAACATGCACACGCAGATATGAGTACAAATAATAAAGAGGACAGACAGGAAAACATGCACACGCAGATATGAGTACAAATAATAAAGAGGACAGACAGGAAAACATGCACACGCAGATATGAGTACAAATAATAAAGAGGACAGACAGGAAAACATGCACACGCAGTTTGCCCCACAAACACAAACATTAAAACCACAATACATAACACTTACTTTCCAGGATATGCATGCGAAAGCATGCCAGCAAGCGGGGCGTTCGCCGTTGCAGGTCGGACCACCTGCGCTCCAACTGCCCGATGTTGCGGCGTGAGCCGAAGGACCGCAGGCGGGACCGTGCCTCCGCATACGCGGAGCGCTTCTGCCGGTTGGTCATGGGTTGAGGTTGGCTGGTGATCCGGCGATCCATGACCTCCGTAAGCACCAGCAGCTCGCGCCTGGTGAATGCGGAGGCTCTCATGATGGCAATGGTGTTTTTCGTAAAAATCATTTTTGATAAAGTGTGTAAAAATTTTCTGATTGGCTAATGTATTTTGGAAATTAACAGGAGCAATTTTATTGGTTAGTGTATGAGTCATGTGTTCGATAGGGCCACAAATCTCTGGAGAGTTATGATAGGCTTGATGCAGTGACATGCGTAAGCAAATTTAAATAAAGAAATGAACCCAGGGAAATATGCGGGGATCCACAGCAATAGTACAATTGTTTAATTGTGGTTCACATGTTTTTTGAACAATAAAAGCGAATGTTTCATCCGTACGTATTCTGCGGGTAAACACAAACACGGACAAGAGTAAAGTTTCTTGCATTGTGTTGAAAAAAACAAACAATTAAGCTAATTGATACATTGATTGGCATGATACGATTGATGGAGGTAGGCAGAATAAAGGAGCAGGTAATCGACATCTGACAAGGCCACTTCCTGTTTATACTTGTGCGTGCGTTCCTTTCAAGCCATTTCGGGGATGTACGCTCGCTATTTCGTACACTCGTTAGCTAGAGGAGGGGTCGTCAGAGTTTAGGGAGGAATTTTAGATGCGAAGGAAAATACGAGCGAGCCATTGAATTTAAATATTTTTGTACGTACGCCTAACGTACGTGCGCCCGCTTGCGAGTGGGTCTGAATCAGGGCCAAAGTTCTGGAGAAGCTACTGGATTTCCGAGCATTAAATACAATCATGCAGGGAATTTAATGATTCATCACAAGGTCACATGCTAAGTTGCGTCATCCAGAAACAGGCTATCAGGAGCATGTGAATAGCTTCCCAATGTATTCAGTGTACTGTGGACAATTTTACATCGAGCTGCTCTAACATTCAAATAACTCCGACTCCTCCTAGAAGACACTAGTGCTGGAGCAGGCTGCAACTACACCTCAGATGTGTTTGTCTCTGACTCCTCCCCCTCTATGTCCCTCCCCTGGAAAGCCTTCAGTTTCTGACTAGCAAAGCCCATGAGATAGACTAAACAAACAATCAAACAACCATATAAAAAATACTAGAGAAACTGTGGAAGGATCACATTGTCTCCATTTGAGGGACAAAGATTTAGCAGTAAGTACAAAAATCCTATATTCTCTTTTATCCATATTGGACGGCACTGCTGTACCTTGGGGACATCCCAATGCTGACCCCAGGGGAAGGAACAGTACAGGAAACAGTTGCTATGCTCAGAAATTTCCACCCATTCTTAGATGCAAAGATGTTGAACCTGTAAAAGTTTGTGAAGGTATAGACAAAAGGCCAACACGCAGCTCAGTTCCACTGAGGCTCGAGGTGGCACCACCCAAGAAGCACTGTCCGACTTGGTAGAATAAGCTGTGACCTGATCCTGCACAGAAATATAGGCTTAGTGAATGGTGGTTATGATCCATCACAAATTCGACTGTTTAGAAAGAGAGCAACTTCTCTCATAGTGATCATAGAAGACCAAGGGGTCTATTTACTAAGCCTTGGATGAAGATAAAGTGAATGGAGAGAAAGTACCAGCCAACCATCTCCTAACTGTCATTTTTCAAACACAGCCTATGACATGGCAGTTAGGAGCTCACGGGCTGGTACTTTTTATTTCTGTCACTTTATCTCCATCCAAGGCTTAGTAAATAGAACCCCCAAAAAAGAGTCGGTCTTGCGCAAGATGGTATTACTCTCCACCTAGATTTTCAAGGCTCCCACTACATCCAATCACAAACTCCTGATAGAGATGAAATATAAATGTGGAATGACAAGGTGGGCTTGGTGTGAAGAAGGGTTCTCTCTTTGTGGAATGTGAGCTAAGTAGACAACAGTGATCTGACCCAGGACCGGACCACACAAATTTTCTCATCCAGCAAAAAAAAACATGTTTTGGCAGCTTATCCCCATCACCTCCTCCTCCCCCCATACATTTTGGTGAATTTTAAAAATATGATATTTAAAGAATACAGTTAATTGTTATTGGTAAACTTTTAATTTGTGTATATACTGTATACTGCATATAACACTCATATGTTACACTTTTATGTTCCTTTGACTTTTGATACAAGAAAGAGAAACTCAGAAACATTAAAAACAAAATAAATTATTTAAATAAATAAATTTAAATAAATGTATTTACACTTTTGTTATGGGTATATCTTATTCCACTCAAGCAATAATAAAACACTAATAGCTAGAGAAATATGAAGAAATACAATCCTCTTCGGTGTCCTTTTGTTAATAAGTTACTATGATGTCATACGTACTGTAGTGTAAGTACTGTATTGTCTTTAAGGTGGGATTGAGGCTTTGGATTTTAAAGGAGAAATATGTCTCTTCATGAACTTATCTGTCATTTCTTTTTTATGAACTATCTTCTACTAAATATTTTTGGACATGTATTTTCTGCTTTAACTGTGACTGAATGTTCCTGGATGCTTTTCCCTATCCCAAATTGAAATCTCTGCACATTTTAAATCTGTGCCACATGCAGTGCAGCATGGTCTTACCAAGGTGCTCCTTAATTTCTAGAGGAGTTCAAGGATAATGATTTACGCTATAAAAGAAAGAATTCCGTCTGGACTGATACTCCCTATAGCTGTCAAATCTGACCAGTGTGTTTTTTTTTTAGAAGATTCCTGATAAATGCCCTTTGTTTTGGGGCTGTATGAGTGTTTTATTGCTTTTAAAATATATATATATTTATTTATTTTTTAACCAGGTAACCTACAGGTCTCCTCAGGTTATGCTATGCCTCAATTTCATGGTTGCCTGGGCAAGCTGGCATTGTGAAACCACTTGTGCCAGCGTACCCTGGCAACTATGGCCTGCTGGGACCTGTAGTATTCCTGTAAAAAAAAAAAACCTAAAAAAATGACAGACACCTTTGAAAAACATAATTTATTGAAATAAAAATCTACCCATGTTTCCTTTTTCTCTCTATTATTGCTCACCTAATTCTAAGTAGGAGGTCCTCTTCATTCCAGGTAGAATTCTTAGCCCTGGCTTGACAGAAAACCCTACTTATAATGACAGTACACTTGCTCCAATGGATCCACATCACGAATGACAGGTTAAGCCACTCACTGTATAAAATAGAGTGGCTTATTTCTGATTGGTTAGAACACACACTGCTTCTAACCAATTATAAACAAATGTAATTGTGTTTAGCTACACACCCCTTTAGATATAGGCAGCCTTTCATGTAGCGTCTAGAAGGCATCTTACACACATAAATGACAATCATCATTACCAAGTCACAAACCACAACCATCAAAAGCTCATAGTCAATAATACCATCTATACATAGAATAAAATAAAGTCCCTGGTAGGCGTCTGTCTTTTTGTTTGGGCTAATCCCGAGAACCACTGGGTGGATTTTGATGCAGTTTTCACTATTCTATAGAGCATTTGCTGAGCTAGGTTTAGGTGTATGAAACGGGAGCCAAACAGTGACGCTTTTAGTGAAGCAAGTCCATGAAAAAAACTGACGTCCCAGCACTTTCTTGGCTTACGCTGCCTAAACCGTTATAGATATATCACAATGATGGACTTTATTTTATACCATGCAGAGATTGATATGTATTATTTGGTTTCTCCAGAAAAATTGATGTAAGCCCTGTTTACTGATACAAAATTTCAGTTTTTCCCCTTTTTTTTTACCTTTCTTATTTTATTTAAACAAATCTTTAATTTCAAACAAGTCCAATTCCCGGTAAGAGTCAGCTTTCACGTGACAATAAATAAAGCACAGGGACAGACACTTAACGTGGCTGGAGTTGACCTAAGTGGAAACTGTTTTTCTCGTGAACAACTTTGTGTGGCCCTTTTCCACCTCACATCAAAACTAAATCTTTTCATGTTGACGTCAGGAGGGAAAACAACTAATGTAGATTATATAGAGTAAGTGGTGTTGTAACAGGCGCCAAGCACCTCTCTAGACTGCAGATAACTATATGTGACAAGTACCACCCTTCAGTACTAATTGTACACAAATAATAGAAAGATTATGTATAGTCAAGTGCGCACAGTGCTAGTCTACAAGTACTGTACCTGGTATATAAATAACTGGTAATTAATAAGTAATAAATAAATACAAGGCAATCTTATAAGACCATGATTAAAAAAGACTATCGCCGTAAATTCAAAATGCTCCCGTGCGAAGTCAGGGCGGTTCACTAGTTATTTATAAAACAACAACAGTTTACGCAGTACTGTACAGTAATGGTATCATATTGCAAGCAATTTAATAAACATTAATATAAAATACTGTAGAGGTAAAGATGATC
This sequence comes from Taudactylus pleione, assembly GCA_031769625.1. Classification (NCBI taxonomy): domain Eukaryota; kingdom Metazoa; phylum Chordata; class Amphibia; order Anura; family Myobatrachidae; genus Taudactylus; species Taudactylus pleione. Next base: position 2,254,226 of record JAUIMM010000107.1, read on the forward strand.
CTTTCAGATAAAATGTGGTATGTTAGTTCCGCAGTTATGTCGACATGCATCAGGTAAACATGAGAATGTTGATATGATCAAAATATAGACATGCTTAGCATGTCGGCAGTGACCAAGTCAATCATGTCTACGTGGATGACATGTTGACATGATGTCAACCTAATGTCCCTGGTGGCCCCTTACCTGGTCCTGACGGCAGTGGCAACTTCAACATCATCTTCTGGGTCCCAGCGCCATGTGACCAGCGCTTCAGGTGGGGATGTCTGATGGAGCTGCATTCCAGTGAGTATTTTAGCCCTAACCCTATTCCCTGCCCCTAACCCTCCCCTAATGCTTAACCCAAAAGTCCCACCCCACAGCCTAACCCTCCCAGTGGTGCCTAACCCCAACCATTGGCATTCTGAGAATGTCGACATTTCATTTGGTGACATTTCTGATGTCGACATTGTGAACATGTCGACATTCTAAGGATGTCAACATGGGGAACCATGTGACTGGATCACTTTCATATGATGCTTAACCCTGAGGTAGAACTACTAAGTGTTGATGATGATGATCTGCTTGACATCAGTGTTGAGGAGTATGATGGCTAAGACAATGATGACATTGTCAATGTCAACATAAAGATAACAAATGAGACCGAAAAACTAAAACCAATTTTTAAATTGTAACTTAATATCTAAATCCATTATACAGTCCAACAAGCAACAACAACCAAACATATTTCTTTTGTGGTGCTCCAAGCAAACCAAGCACTTCAGTCACAAAAGTGTGAGTCCCTGTTGTTGGAGTGCTTGGTAAAAATGTGCATGTCCTGTTTAATATACAACATAAGGTCTGTGTGGGAGAGCCCAAGAATTCCATCTTGCACTATTTGTTACATTATTGGGTTTAGCCAGCTTGTTGCTGTAGAGATCAATTTTTAAAATGACCCATTATGCCCAGTTTGTCACTGCTATCCTTCTGTATACATGCCATTCATTTTCAGACATGTATCTGCATGTCATTGTCAGACAGGAATGAGTGGAGGAGCACATCTGTGTTAGCAAGCAATAGAGATTCAGGATAGTGTAATTCTGGTATTCTGGTGCTTGTGGCTTTAATCAGAGCCTGTATTGGTTAAAAATCCAAATATTAAAAAAATTAAATCATATTAGAATAATTACTGTACATTGAATTAATTATGTTGTGTTAGTGTTAGAAGGAACACTTCTGTGTTACTATGCGGCAAAGCTCTAGGGTAGTATGACCATGCTTTTCTTGTGCCTGTGGCTTTAAGAAAAGCCTTAATTGATTCTTGATTTAAAAATCCTCTCTTTAATTAATCAAATCATAAGTAGATAATTAAATGTAATTAATTCTGTTGTGTGAGGAGAACATTTCTGTATTAGCAAGCGATAGAGATTCAGGGTAGTGCGACCGTACTTTTCTGGTGCTTTTATTGAAAGCCATTGTTGATATTTGACTGAAAAAATTAAATTTTTTAATTAATCCAATCATAATAAAATAATAATATTTAATTAATTCTGGTATGTGGGTATCAAGAGAAACACTTCTGTGTTAGCAAGTGGTAGAGATTCAGGGTAGTGTGACCGTGTACTCTGGTTCCTTAGGCTTTAATCAAATCCTTTTTAATTATTTTCTGGGTGAGGAGGAACATTTTAAGCATCATTAGTACTTTGTGAAATAAAATCCCTATTTTTTATAAAGTACAATAAGCAACAACACATTTTTTTTTTTTGGGGGGGGGGGGGGCAAACAAACCAACCACTTTAGCCACAATGAGACATTCCCTTATGCTGAAATTCTTGGGTTTGTTATTTATTCATATACAATAAAATGATGGATGGGAAGACAATACAATCTTGCATTATTTTACATTATGAGTTTTGGACATCTTCTCTGTGTATCATCACTTTTAAAGTGAGCACTGTGCCACTGCTATCCCTCTGTCTGCATGTTGCATTTATCTGGAATCTGAAAATGACAACATGGGTTTTTGCATTGCCTTGTGGCAGTTTAGATCTCATTAGGGGGCTCTACTTCTTTATTATTTATTGTGCCACATATGCCAGGACTTTTTCCTGAGCTTGGGTGACCTGACAGATAAAAATCGGTATTACGGGTTCTGCAGAATGTGCTGCCCTGGGAAAGAGATACTTATATGCAGCAATAGGCATTGCAGGAGGCATATCTGTGTAGATTGTGTGGCTCAGACAGCTTCAGATGAAGATCACTGGACCTGCTTGTGGAATCCAGTCTCTGTGCCCAATTCATTACAGATTGCTATTGCAATCATGGCCGCAATTCTGCTGCGAGAATATGCTAATGAGTGCTATCACAATGCCGTTGCACATCCAGCATAAAGATGCCCTCTACCTCCCAGTACCGCAGTCTCACATCCGTAATACCTTGCAGTCCTGTATATACATCGGGGACATCGAGTAACATCGGACCCTCATGCACAATTACAACAGGTCTGACCTTACTTAAAAATTGCTAAATTGTCGCATGCAGTGAGTACACAAGCTGCGTTTGCTGTCGCAGTGGCTAATTAATGCACGGAACGCAGATAAAAAGGACTGTCACACCTGCATTTCTCCAACCACTCCCCTTTTACCACCCAAAAAACGTCCCGTTCCTCCATCTGCGATGGCTTTCTTTCTGCGTGCATGATCGCAGAGTGATCGCAGTGCTAACTCAGGCATGTGCACTGCATTTGTGCTCCGTAATGAATCAGGGCCTCTGTCATCTAGCAACCATGACCTAATTACTGTATGATGCACCAATTATTTTCTTACCAATACCACCTCTGCTTTTCCACTGTTTGAATGCAGCATCATTTTTTTGTAAAAAATAAATCATCAGCCTGCTGCTGCTATCCCATTACCAGGAAGGGGGTTCAGGGGGTAACAAATGGTAGCACAATGGTTGTACAATTAGTGTAAGCAGCATATTAACTGTGTAAATCTCAAGGTGTCTGCTTTCCGGCATCACATAGTCACTGACGACTATGTATATACAACAGGAAGGGGCTACACTCGCAGTGTTAAAAATAGAGGTTCAACACTGTGTGTGCCGCCTATTTCTGTTGTATATCTGTACATCCACTGGGGAGGGCACACAGGGTTCATCATATTCTATTACTGCGGGCAGCTCCAAGAGCAAACCTTGTATGTGTGCAATATATATATATATATATATATATAAAATTTATTAAGGGGACAGTTGTGCCCTTATGTTAAGGCTGAATAAAAAAAATGGCATTCTCCCAAAGAGAATTCCTGAGGGGGGGTCATGGTGTTTTAAGGGCTACACTTCAAAAACGAATGAAGATGCCGAGATGAAATGTGGCAAGAATGGGTAGGACTGTTGCTCAGTGCTGAATGCCAAATTTCAAAGAAAATAAATAAATAAAATTAGGACTTGGGAGTAATCTAAAGTTCCAACTGTCAGTTTTTTCGTCCACTCTCTATTAGGACCACTTTTCTGCTGTAATCTATGGGGGATTTTTGGGAAGACAAAAGTCAGGGACAGGACGAATTTTGACTTGGGTTTAGTTTTCTTACGTAGCTATTGTTCCAGTGTGGGGGTGCTTTTAGAGTTCAGGTAATTGAGAAATTTACAGTTTTTAAACTATTACCTCACAAATGCCCCATTATATAGATAGGGAGCTTCAACTTGTTGCACAGCCTCAGTAGGTGCCTCCAGCAGGGGGATGTACTCACTGTGGCTTTACATGGGTGCACAAAGAAGGTGGTCCTTTGTGGGTGGTAATGGCGGTGGGACCCAGGGAAGGTAGCAGGCGTTAGCGGTGGCTTGAACTCAGGGGAGTTAGTAGATGTTAGCAGACTGGCTTAGGTGCTGGCATTAGCAGCGGTGATGCAAGCATTTTCGGCAGTGGTGGGACCGGGCTTTGGTGCGGGTGGCGGTGCGGGCGTTAGTTACTGTGTTTAAAAAAAAGAAAACCTGTGTAAAAATAGAAAAAAAAAACAGCGTGCCCCCCACCCTCCAAAAACACAAACAGCCTTGCACCCAGTACTGATTGTGCTAAATACAAGGGACAAACAATATATAGGTCCCCTGTATTAAACACAACCAGCATGGGGGGATATTGCCATGGCCAAGGGAGCCCTTTCACTGGGTCCCCATCCGACATTGTTTGTCCCCTGTATTTCACAACCAGGACCCACAGTGAAAAGCCCGAGGCTGGATGTGCTTGTGGGGGGGCAATTTTTTAAACAATTTTGTTATTTTACACATATTCATTTTTTAACACAGATGGATCTCAATGATACGTCCATGCATCTGTGTCTTATTGATTTTATTTCTCAGATGCATTCCCAGCACCAGTGAGCCCCTCTGTTGCTTGCTGATGGCCCTGTGCACTGCCACACTGCTGCCACTGCCCCACACCCCCACTGCTGCCACTGCCCTGCATATCTGCAGCCTGCTCCCATCTTTCACTCTGCACCCCCAAAACAACTGTGTGCTATCCCCTCCTCCATCCGCGCTAGTGTACCATTTTGTTGCCCTTCTCCCATGCAGGTGTCCCGGTTTGTTCCTCCAAACCCTGATGGTTAATAAATTATAAAAAAGCAATGTAATTCCATAGTCAAAAAACCCTACGGTTTCACATGTCCCATTAAGGCTTCTTAGACATGATCTGAAGTTTCACAAAACCTACTGATTCACTCAAACTAAAAAAGCACTGAAATACCGATTATTAAGGCTGATGCCTTAATGGATGTGTTCCTTGCACAATACAGATATGGTATGCCATCACTCCCTGTGGTTAACTGCAGATTCAGCACTCTCACAGAGTGATATAGCTGTCACTCACAAAATGGTGGAGCTACTAATTCACAGAATTGTGTGCTCATTGCATCTAATTCACAGAATTGTGTGCTCACACACATGCAGTTTATGCAACTGAGGTCTTAGCAGAAGATAGAGCTGCGCTGATGGGATAAGAGTGGGATGGATGGGCGAGGAGACAGTGGTGTGGAAGGCATGGAGAGGGGGAAGATTAAACTGTACAGAAGGGGGGAACCAAAGTGATGCAGATGGGTGGAAAACAGTGGTGCAGTTGGGGGGACAAAGTTATGCAGATGGGTGGAAAACAGTGGTGCAGATGGGAGGGAGACAGCAGCACGGATGGGGGGAGACAGAGTGGCATGGTTTGGGGGGACAGAGCAATGTGGATGGGGGGGTACAGAGTGGCATGGTTGTGGGAAAAAAGAGAAGTACCGATTGGTAAAGTCAGTTTGAGGCAGATGAGGGAATACAGATGTGGCCAGAGGCCAGCCCCACGTGTATAATGGCAGCCGTGGCACTGAAGGGGTTAACCCCCATGCAGCAGTGCCATTATTAAAAGGACAAAAGGCACCAGGTGTCCATTGTAAATGTGTACTCTGTGCTACACGCTGAGTTTTAGTATGTGTGTTTTTAATGGTTTATATGCCGCGGCCAGGTGGAGTCTGGGTAGAGCGTGGCTTCACACAGGGGGACGAGGAGAGCCAGCTCCCACTGTGACCAGCACTGACACAGTTAAAGTTCCAGTGAGGACACAGTTTAAAAGCACACTGTACATGGTTTATAATAAACTGTATTAAAATATATATGTATTGCTGTAATGCACTGCAGCTGATCTGCAATGCATCAGTGCATGAAGCAAAGTATATTTAATAGGCTCTGCACTATATGGTTTAAGAGTATATTATTGTAATGGGGATTATCCTCCTGACATAGGAAGTGATATGTTAATTATCCTGACCTATGGTAGTGGTCAAACCCTTTGTGTAACAAAGCTTTATTTGAAGTGCATTCCAGGTGATACCATGATGGAAGCTTTCTGTGTTTGAAGGTGTGAATAGTGTCATATGGCCAAACCCTTCGGTTATAGCACTTCCTTTGAAAAGACAATTTGTTTGTTTTTAAGAAGCCCCTTTTGGATGTCACTGAATGTGTTAAGTTTGGAAATGCCAAACTGATATATACTTCCATTGGGAAGGATGAATGTCATTTACTATTTCCTGTGAAATGTTATTTCAACATTTTAGGAGACAGTTATAATGTATGATAAATCAGGTTCTGTTTAGCTTTGGGTGGTAGATTGGAAAGGAGGAAATTGGGTGACTCCTTTGAAATTTAATATGTGGTTAAATTATATTATGTGAGGAAGCATGATTGGATGAGAGGAACACAGGAGGAATATTACCCCCCTGTGATATTGTGTGTAAGAATGATATAAAAAGAGGGCCTGTGAGCCTGTATGTGTACAACCCTGTAAATTCTTTGAGGAGAAGAACTACTGATTGATAAGATTCCTGTATGCTAATGTACCCCTTCATTCAGGAGGTTGAGTCTTTTTAAGACTTTGAGCAATAAACATCTTGCCTAACTTCAATTGCATCTCAATCCTGCAACCAACAGAATTGCGCAAATGCTATTCTGTTCTCCGGCTGTTCTGGGTAAGAAATCAACATCTCCAAGTTCAGGCCCTCTGCCAGCTACCGTGCAGACCTGGTCCATTGCAAGGGATCAGGAGGAATCAGCTGACACCAATCAGGGGGTGTGGCCGCAGCTAGAGAAGTGCATATGCAGCAGAAGCTGTTACAGGTGCCGAGGTAGGAGCCTGGGTGTTCCAAATGCCGACTGGAGAAGCTCGGTGGTGGCAGCATTGTTACAGTGACAGGTGGTTACTGATGGTAAGTGGGAACCTTGATACCCCAAGGTCAAGTGGGGATCGTGACACCAACCTGTGATCGGGAGTCCGGGCTGGAAGCTATCCGGTCACAACAGGCTAGCACAAATGGGAGAACACACAACAGTAGGGATTGGGGAAGAAAGATTGATTGGGAAAGGGGGTAAGACAGAGTGGTGTGGGTGGGGGAGAGACAGAGTGGCACGGTTGGGGGGACAGAGTGGTGCAGATGGAGGAAGAAAGAGTGGCACAGATGAGGGGAAGACAGAGCGGCATGGCTGGGGGGAAGGCAGTGATGCAGATGCAGGAAGACATGGTGGCGTGGATGGGGAAAGGCAGATTGTTGCGGATAAGGGAATACAGACTAGCACAGTTAGGAGACCACACAGCAGAAGGGATTGGGGAAGATAGAGCAGCATGGAGGCGAAGATACTGTACATGCATAGACAGAGTATGATAGTTTTAGCATTTAGGGAGCTGAATGTGTATTCAGAAAGAGATGGATGTATGGAGTAAGAAGGATGTTGGAACCCAGTGGGATTGTTGAGGTGACCGAATGGGTAGATTGTGGGCACTGAGTGGGATGTTTGTGCTACATAACTGCTCAGACCTCAGTTGTATAGACTGCATATGTGTATTCAATGAGCACGCAATTCTGTGAATTAGCAGCTCCACCATTTTGTGAGTGACAGCAATCTCATTCTGTGAGAGTGCTGAATCTGCAGTTAAGCACACGGTGTGATGGCATACCATATCTGTATTATTCAACGAACACATCCATCAAGGCGTCAGCCTTAATGATCGGAATTTCATTGCTTTTTTCAGTTTGAGTGGCAGAAATTCAGTAGGTTTTGTGAAACTTCAGATCATGTCTAAGAAGCCTTAATAGGACATGTGAAACTATAAGGTTTTTTTGTCTATGGAAAATATATATATATATATATATATATATATATATATATATAAATGTTAAAGCATAAAAAGGGGGCGCTACATCGTGCCTTAAATATATACAAAGAATTTATGGCATAAAAGACAAAGGAGCTCATTCAGAGCCGCTCACAAGCAGCCGCTCGCTCGTTCGTGGCCGATGGTAAGTGACTGCGCATGCGTATGCTTCGTTCTGCGCATGGTCAAACTTCTCGGAGCAATCAGAATCTACTCGCTTGCCCAGCAAAGACAGCCCAGTGTAATGAGTAACAGGAGAGGCCATTTGTAGGTGGTAACAGGGGCATGACTAATAACGGGGGAGTGGAGGTGAGAACGCAGGCGTGCCTGAGAGTGACAACGCCATTTCAGAGGCGTGCATAATTAACAGCCAGCATCATAGTACATGTCACATGCCTGTTTTTTACACTGAAGTCCTCGCAGTGCTTGTGGTAAGGTAAGGCAACCACAAGCGCTGCGATCGCTTCCGTTTGTCCTCGATGTACCAATGTTTTAATACACTTCCTGGAGATGACGTGCGCTAGTGGGCATCTCCTGATAAGCTAAAGGGCTTCTATAGAGACAAAGTGATCGCTCGCCAAAACAAAGTGGGCGTGCTTATGCCTTTCTGAGCGAGCGCCTGCCATGCCGTCACCTAGCCAAATTTGCATACGCTGAGTGCGAGCGATCGCATCTAGCGAGCAGGTCTGAATCAGGTCCAAAGACTCCATGTCAGGGTGCATACCAAAATAAGTGGTCTAAAACCACTGCAAGCATAAGTGATAATAAAAATAACAATAAGGCCGGTGTTTAACCCGAACGTCTCCAGGATCTGATCCGGACAGTCAAGCAGTCAAACAGTAGCAGAAGGTCACGCCACGCCATGCCCCAACATGTTTCGTTATTCGACTTCATCAGGAGGCTGGCTGGCATTGCTCATAAGGGGGTTTAAATAGCAGTTCTTGTTCCCATTAAGCAGGTGTATCTTCTTATGCAGATTGATTACTGCTTGTCACAGATTGCAACTTTTTTTTCATTTAAAAAGTAGCAAACTTCTACAGCGCATATATTTACAACAATACATCATTCTAAAATATATGATTACAGATATACAAATAAAAACTATAAAGTTATCTTAAAAACTACAAATCCTACAGTCAATGGGGTATATTTACTAAAGTGCGGGTTTTTAGAAGTGGTTTTGTTGCCCATAGCAACCAATCAGATTCTACTTAACATTTATCTAGCACCTTCTAGAAGGTAATAGCTAGAATCTCATTGGTTGCTATGGGCAACAAAACCACTTCTAAAAAACCCGCACCTTAGTAATTATACCCCAATGTATCTGAAAAATAGAGAATAAAAGACATAATTTAAAAATACATACACCAATATATAAATCAAAAAGAAATAAAAAACCTACATCTAATTTGAAACAATCAATCCCATTAAGAACAAGTGGATGAAAGTAAAACAATTAATTCCCTCAAAAACAGGGTAATATCATATCCTTCATTTAACCCATTAGGGTGCGGAGTATTTAAGGTGATAATCCAAAAGGATTCCCTTTTGGCTAATACGTTTTCCTTATTACCACCCTTCATATCTAATTGAACATGTTCCAATCCCATAAATTTCAAAACTGTTGGATTATTTCTTAAAATGCCTGGGTACACTACGGTTCTCTACACCATTTTTTATATTCGTAAGATGTTCTAGGATCCTAATTTTTAACACTCTCTTAGTTTTACCTACATAGAATATTCCACACCCACATATTAATAAATAGATTACAAAGGTAGTGTTACAAGTACTTTAATGTTTAACCTTAAATTATTTTCCTGCATTACTCCTGAGGTTTTTTGTCTATTCAGACCGTAAGGACATACTTTGCATTTGCCACAGGTAAAAAGTCCCTGTTTTCATGAAGGAACCAGATGTATTGGTTCCCCCATCAACAATCATGGGAAGCAAGTTAGGGGATAAAAAAGATTTCAAAGTGCGAGTTCTCCTAAAAATAATGTCAGGTTTTTCTGGCATAAGAGTGGATAAAATTGGATCCCTTCGTATAATATGCCAGTATTTATTCAAAATTTTATACACCTCCTGACTAGAAGAACTAACTTCAGTGATGAACGAACATTTAGTATTTTCTGTATCTTTATTCACTAAATTCGTATTATTTTTATAACTAATTAAGCTTTTTCTTTCCAAAGTCCTGTTTTTTTTCAATGGCAGCATTAAATAAAGCAGCAGGATAGCCCTTTTCTAAAAATCTCTGCCTGTAGACTTCAAAAAGTTCATTAAATTTAACAATGGAACTACAATTGTGTCTCAACATTTCTAACTGTGAATAAGGTAAATTTTTCTTCCATCTATTATGATGGCAGCTACGATAGTCTAAGTAACTATTACAGTCTACTTTTTTTTTAAAATGTGTGTGTCTGTAACTCATTATTACCCTTAGAACATGTTTCAATTGTTAAAACCAAGTCTAAAAATTTAATTTCTTTATTATTAAAATTAGATGTGAAACGAAAATTATAATAATTAACATTCAAACACCTCACAAATTCATCAAAGTTATCTTTATCACCAATCCAAATCACCAACATATCATCAATATAGCATGTAAATAATATATTATCACTATAAAGGTTATTTGTCAATATATGTTGTTTTTACCACTCTTCCATATATAAATTTGCCAGACTGGGTGCACAGATCGTCCCCATCGTACAAACGCACATCTGGAGATAAAACGTATCTAGAAAAGTAAAATATTTGTGTTTGAGTACAAATTCAAGACACTCTTATAAAAATAATTTTCGATGGGGTCATCATGGAATCCAATTTTAACACGTTAAAAATACTGATCAGACATTTCTCATGGGGAATAGAGGTGTATAACGACTCCACGTCAATTGTCCCCCAACAATAATCATCTTCCCAATTGAATGCATCTAATATTTGTAGGACATGTGTTGAGTCTTTAATATTAATTAATTAACTAATTGAACTACATATGGTTTTAAAAAGATATCCACGTATTTTGAAATTCTGGCACTCAAGGAGTTTATCCCAGATACAATCGGGCCACCCGGCGGTACGTCCTGATTCTTGTGTACCTTTGGCAAATAGTAAATATTTGCTATACGCGGACACATATTAAACAAATAATCATATTCATCCGTGGTCAAAACCTGTGAATTTAACCCATGATCCACCAACACTTTTAATTCTTTTAAAAACTCTTTAGTAGGATCCCCTTTAAGTTTTATATAGGATTCCTCATCTGCTAAAAGTCTAAACATCTCTTTCTCATGATCTGTATGGTCTTTTTGATTTATATATGACCTTCTGCTACTGTTTGACTGCTTGACTGGCCAGATCAGATCCTGGAGACGTTCGGGTGAAACACCGGCCTTATTGTTATTTTTATCATCACTTATGCTTGCAGTGGTTTTAGACCACTTAATGCAAGATGTGTCACCCCCTTTTTGTGCTTTAACATTTTCAGATTTTCACCCATACGGATCGCGGTCTATGTGAGGGGTAGAGGTCGGCTGATTGATTGCGGTTGCTGGCCCGTGCACTGTATACTTTTCAACTGAGACCAAAAAGACACAGTTGAATACATCTTTGTGGATTCATTTCAGGACTGTGGTATCCTGTTTCATTTTGATTGACTATTTTATTAGCGCACTGACTTTCTTTGTTCTGTCTGTCTATATATATATATTTATATATAGATATATATATATATATATATAATATATATATATAATATATGTAATGTAATGTAAATGGCGGCACTCACAGGACTTCCACAGTGTTTAACTTGTGAAGGGCTTAGACCATATTGTCTAAGTGCTTCTTAATTTAAACACTGTGGAAGTCCTGTGAGTGCCGCCATTTACATTACATATTTCAACGGAGGATACCACCCCTGGGGAGGGCACCAAGGCAAGGTTTGCATATTTTAGTGGAGTGCCGGTTTTCGGACTATTTATATATATATATATATATATATATATATATATAGTACTATGCAAAAGTTTTAAGCAGGTGTGAAAACAATGCTGCAAAGTAAGAATGTCTTCAAAAATAGAAGTGTTAATGAGCTTATTTTTATCAGTTAACAAAATGCAAAGTGAATGAATAGCAGAAAAATCTAAATCAATTCAATATTTGCTGTGGGTCACCCTTTGCCTTCAAAACAGCATCAATTCTTCAATTCCTCTAGGTACACTTGCAAACAGTTTTTGAAGGATCTCAGCAGGGAGGTTAATCCAAACATCTTGGAGAATTTACCACAGATCTTCTGTGGATATAGACTTGCTCAAATCCTTCATGTAATCCCAGACAGACTCGATGATGTTGAGATCAGGGCTCTGTGGGGGCCATATCATCACTTCCAGGACTCCTTGTTCTTTTTTACGCTGAATAGAGTTCTTTATGATATTGGCCAGGGACTGACTGGGGTAGCTAATCAGCCCTGGCAGTCTCCTTGCACTGCCTCGCCGAAAAGGGGTTGTTGTCAGACCTCATGGGGGTGTGCCACGAGTCATGGTGGGTCGTGGCCTCACTGCACGCCCCCGTCTTTCAGTATTCCTGGTGAAGCAAAGCACTGGGAGATGGAGCTGCTCAGCTAGTGTTTGCAGCCCGGACCGGCCCATCTGGCCATTGGCCCTTCTGGCATTTGCCAGAAGTGCCAGATAGGCAGTCCGGCCCTGACATTGGCTGTAATAAATTTGAAGCAAATCAGACACCTCCCTGATGGTATTGCATGATGGAAAAGTACCTGCCTGGGATTTCCTAGCATTGAGGACACCATTAATCCTGACCAAATCCCCAACACCATTTGCTGAAATGCAGCCCCAAACTTGCAAGGAACCTCCACCATGCTTCACTGTTACCTGCAGACACTCATTATTGTAACTTATTAATTTCTGCTCCATTTTAATTGTTTTAGTTTATTTTAAATGTTTTTTTTTCTTTCTTTATCAGAATTCTTAGTGCTTAGAGTGTTCACCTGTATTTTCTTTTTTTTATTTGCATGAAATAATTTAGCTACTGGTGCTTATGAGCGGATATCCTTAGTACCTGGACAGTGAGTGGGTCATCAGGACTGGTTATGGGATATACTGGAGTAGAACTACGCAGAAATATGGATTGCTGGTATGCTGGTATTACCTGGTATTACATTTAGAAACTATACATACTGTAAATCACTATGCAGTATGCTAGAGCTATATAAAAAAATTATATTATATATATATATATATATATATATATTATATATAATGCACTCATGTCCACAACGGGACAGGAAGGAGACCAGCACACCAATAGTTTGATGAAAAAATTCAGATATATTGTATTATAAATTCAAAAAATTTAATAGCCATGCTCAGCAATAAAAACACATAAAGCACTGTATGTCACAAAACAGGAGCCAGTAAAACTGGAATACTCATCATAAGCCTGGTGACCAGAATATAGCAGCCCTAAGCCCGATGGCCGTTTCGGTGTATTACCACCTTAATCATGTTCTAAGGGTAATAATGAGTTACAGACACACACATTTTTAAAAAAAGTAGATTGTAATAGTAACTTAGACTATCGTAGCTGCCATCATA
>JAUIMM010000107.1:2272500-2280000 GCA_031769625.1 Taudactylus pleione
GTTTCTCTAAGAGGTTGTCGGCGGTGTGCCTCTTACTGAAACCGGTGATACACAGCGTAGCCTGCCTTGGAACGAGCTGGCGCTTCTGAGATGCTGCGACTGGTGACGCTGCTGCTGTTGCTGCGTAAGGTGATACATCTACCCAGTGGGCTGTCACAGTCATATAGTCCTTAGTCTGCCCTGTTCCACTTGTCCACATGTCCGTGGTTAAGTGGACATTGGGTACAACGGCATTTTTCAGGACACTGAGGACACTTTTTCTGACGTTTCTGTACAGTCTCGGTATCGCCTGCCTAGTGAAGTGGAATCTAGACGGGATTTGGAACCTGGGACACACTACCTCCAGCAATTGTCTAAATCCCACTGCACTAATGGCGGATACCGAACGCATGTCTAACACCAACATAGCAGTCAAGGCCTCAGTTATACGTTTTGCTTCAGGATGACTGCTGTCGTACTTCATCCTCCTCGCTAAGGACTGTTGGAGGGTCAATTGTTTAGTAAAAGTAGTGGTGTTCCTTCTTCCTCTCTGGGATGATGAACAACTCCCAGCAGCAGCAACAGCAGCAGCGGCAGCAGGAGGCGTAGCAATGCAGGATCCTCCGGAGGAATCCCGGATAGGAGAGTCAGTCATGCCAGTGACATGGCCTGCAGGACTACTTCCGATCCTGACTAAGGAGGAAATTGACGAGGAGGGAGTTGACGGTGTGGTTTGCAGGCGCTTGGATACAACAGGACAACGGGATTTAGGTGTCCCTGGACTGCTTACGGTCTTAGCCAAAGTTTCTGAACTTGACAGTAACTTATTATGAACGCGCTGCAGGTGCCGTATAAGGGAGGATGTTCCTAGGTGGTTAACATCCCTACCCCTACTTATTCCACCTATGGCAAGACAGTTGTTGTCCGGATTTGGATAGAAATATTGCCAGACCAAAGAGGTGGAATGTTTGGTCTTCTGCCCAGGCATGACCGTGATGGGCTTTTTCATCCCACGGACAACAACTGTCTCCCCCGGAGCCTGATTTAAACAAACCACATCACCATCAGAATCCTCCTTGCCAACTTCCTCCTCAGCGCCAGCTACACCAGTATCCTCATCCTGTTGTACTTCAACAGTGACATCTTCAATTTGCATATCAGCAAGTGGACTGTGGGTGCTCCTTTCAGCACTTGCAGGGGGCGTGCAAATGGTGGAAAGAGCCACCTCTTCCCGTCCAGTGCTGGGAAGGTCAGGCATCGCAACCACCACCACACTTGGACTCTCCTTGGGGATTTGTGATATCTTCTTAGAAAGCACAGTTCTTCACTGTGCTTTTGCCAGCTTAACTCTTTTGATTTTTTTAGTGGGAGGAGGGCTTCCATCGTCATGTGAAGCTGAACCATTAGTCATGAACATACTAGGGATCGACCTTAGCCGTTCCTTGCCACTCCGTGTCGTAAATGGCATATTGGCAAGTTTGCGTTTCTCTTCAGCTGATTTAAATGTTTTTTTCAAGATCATTTTCCTGAACTTTGTCATTTGGGATTGTATGTGCCCTCTATTATGACATTGGGCATCGGCCTTGGCAGACGACGTTGATGGCATGTTATCGTCTATGTCATGACTAGTGGCAGCAGCTTCAGCACTAGGAGGAAGTGGTTCTTGATCTTACTCTATTTTATTTTTATCGGAGAAAGTTTGGTCCTCCATTTATGTTATATCGATTTGATATATACGTGCGGCTAAACACAGAAAATATGAGATATGGTAAGAACTTACCCTTGTTATCTCTATTTCTACGAAGTCCATAGGGTTCCACAGGATACCTTGGGGTATAGGTGCGACGTCAGTCGCAGGGCACCAAAGAGTTAAGCTTTCAGCCTCCCAGGATGCACTAGGTCCCCCTCCTATACCCCGCCCCCGGGCCAAGGCACCTCAGTTAGTTACCAAGCCCTAGGCCGGAGGAGGAGAAGGAAGAGAGAGAACAAAGATCTGGACACATACAAGAATCACATTCTCACCAGAGGGAGACGGAAAACCGGTGACCAGAGCAAAGCCCATCTGCAGCACAGGTGCGACAGGGCGGGAGTCCTGTGGAACCCTATGGACTTCGTAGAAATAGAGATAACAAGGGTAAGTTCTTACCATATCTCATATTTTCTACTTCAGGGTCCATAGGGTATCCACAGGATACCTTGGGGATGTCCCAAAGCAGTATCCTTTAAGGGTGGGGACGCTCCTGTGCAGAAAGGAGAATCCGCCGCCCGAAGGAAGCATCCTGAGAGGCGAAGGTGTTAAACCTGTAATACCTCACGAAGGTATGGACAGAAGACCATGTAGCAGCCTTGCAGATCTGAACTGCCGAGGCACCACGTTGAGGTGCCCACGAAGGACCCACAGACCTAGTGGAATGAGCCTTCAGAGAAGGAGGGACCGGTAGGCCTTCATGAAGATAAGCTTCAGAAATAGCCATACGGATCCAGGCTGCCAAAGTTTGCTTTGAAGCAGGCCAACCCTTTTTACAGAAGCCAAAGAGGACAACAAAGCGTCCGACTTCCTAAACGAAGAAGTGCGGTCAACATAAGTCCTTAAGGCCCGCACAACATCCAAAGAGGCCTCACCCACGGAAGGACCCGGTGAGTTAAAGGCCGGAACAACTATTTCCTCGTTAACATGAAACTGGGAAACAACTTTGGGAAGAAACTCGGGCCGAGTGCGGAGCACTGCCCTGTTCCCATGAAAAACCAAGAAAGGGGGTCTACAAGAAAGAGCCCCTAACTCAGAAACACGTCTGGCCGAAGCAACGGCCAGAAGGAAAACAGTCTTAGCTGTTAGCCATTTAATATCCACTGAGCCCAGTGGTTCAAACGGCGGTCCTTGGAGAGCCCTCAGGACCACAGCCAAATCCCAAGGCGCCACAGGTGGAACAAAGGGCGGCTGAATACGGAGAACACCTTGCATAAAGGTGCGCACATCCGGGATTGTAGCAATCCTACGGTGAAACCAGACAGATAGGGCCGAAACCTGTACCTTCAAAGAAGTAAGGCGAAGCCCATGATCTAGTCCCGCTTGCAGGAAGGCGAGAATCCGAGACAGACGAAACTCCCGCGGTGCATAACCTCTCGGTCGACACCACTGGAAGAACGTATGCCACACGCGATGGTATATCCTCGCGGAAGACGGTTTCCGAGCTCGTAACATGGTATGCACCACAGAGCTGGAAAACCCCCGGGACCTCAGCATGGCCGTCTCAACAGCCACGCGGCCAAAGACAGCCGAGTCAGGTCCGGGTGAAGACAAAGACCCTGAGACAGAAGGTCCGGTCGTAGCGGCAACCGCAGAGGACTGTCCACGGACAGACCCTGGAGGTCTGAGAACCAGTGCCGTCTGGGCCACGCGGGAGCTATCAACAGGAGCGTCCCTCCTTCCTGTTTGAATTTCCGGATTACCCGTGGAAGAAGGGAGACCGGAGGGAACAGGTATGCGAACCTGAACGTCCACCGGACGGACAGAGCATCCACCAGAGACGCCCCTTCGTCTCTTGTGCGAGACCCGTACACCGGCAACTTGTTGTTGTGCCGGGATGCCATGAGGTCGATTTCTGGAAGACCCCACCTGTCCACCAGTAGTTGAAAAACGTCCGGGTGCAGGGACCATTCCCCTGGATGAATGTCCTGGCGACTTAGAAAGTCCGCCTCCCAATTTAGCAGTCCCGGGATGAAGACCGCTGATATGGCCGGAAGATTGCGCTCCGCCCAAACCAGGATCCGAGAGACCTCTACGAGAGCCGCCCGACTGCGAGTTCCTCCTTGCCTGTTTATGTAGGCCACGGTGGTAGCATTGTCCGACTGGACCTGCAGCGGGTGACCCTGGAGAAACCGCTGTGCCTGCAGGAGAGCATTGAAGACCGCATGGAGTTCCAAGATATTTATTGGAAGCTCCGCTTCTGTCGGCGTCCACCTGCCCTGGAACAAGTGTGGACCCGAAACTGCTCCCCAGCCCCGAAGACTGGCGTCCGTTGTCAACAGGACCCAATTTGGAACCCAGAACGGACGTCCCTTGTTGAGGTGGGTCGTCTTTAACCACCACGCAAGGGACAGGCAAACCTCCGGGGTGAGCACAATCATCTGGAACTTCAGAGACTGAGGCAGCCCGTTCCACTTGGACAGGATCAGGTGCTGCAGAGGTCTGGAGTGAAACTGGGCGTATTCCACCATGTCGAACACCGACACCATGGAGCCCAGTAACCTCATCGCCGAGTGTAAAGACACCCGGCGGCTGTGCAGACAACTGCGCACCCTTGACTGTAAAGCAGAGATCTTGTCCTCTGTCACGAAGATCCTTTGCTGTCCCGAGTCCAATAAGGCTCCAAGATGCAGAATCCTCCGAGACGGGATTACAGTGGACTTCTGCCAGTTGATTAGCCAGCCGTGCCGTTGCAGCAGTGCAATGGTCAGGTCCAAGTGGTGTAACAGGAGCTCTGGAGATCCTGCCACCAATAACAGGTCGTCCAAGTATGGCAACATGCGGACTCCTTGCAGCCGCAGAGAAGCCGCCATGACCGCCATCACCTTGGTGAAAACACGTGGTGCTGTCACCAGGCCAAAAGGTAACGCCCGAAACTGGAAGTGGTCACTGCGGATTGCAAACCGAAGGAACTCTTGATGGCGCAAAAGAATAGGGACATGCAGGTAAGCGTCCTGTATGTCCAATGACACCATGTAGTCCCCAGGTTCCAGCACCAGAATGATGGACCGTAGGGTCTCCATCCGAAACTTCGGGACCCGCAAAGACTTGTTGAGTGCTTTGAGGTTGAGAATCGGACGATATGACCCATTGGGTTTCTGTACCAAAAATAGATTTGAATAGAAACCCTGGCCCCTCTGGGAGAATGGAACAGGCACTATAACTCCAGCCTGGAGCATAGTGTGCAATACCTTCCGCAGCTCCGTAGCCTTGTTCCGGTCTGATGGTAGACCCGTGGTGAAGAATCGAGCCGGGGGTCTGTGCCGGAAGGAGAGGGCGTACCCGTGGGAGACCACCTCCAGAACCCAAGTGTCTGTCGTAGTGAACGACCAACACCGGGAGAACTGCAGCAGGCGGCCTCCCACCCTGGGATCCCCCAAGGGGAGACCCGGACCATCAGGCCGCAGGCTTGTCATCTGGCTTGGGGGCCGGACGTCTGGTACTCCATGCCTGTTTCCGGGGCTTGACCGATTTCTTAGGGCCAGCCTGTCGAGGAAACGACTGTGGTTTGGGCCTGCCCTGGGCCCTAGATGACCGAAAGGACGATGGTCCAGAACCAGAAGGAGCAGCGGCCGACGGGAGACAAGCAGATTTGGCTGCCGCCAGCGTGGCCACAATCTTATCCAGATCCGGACCGAAGAGAACTTCTCCGGTAAACGGCAACGCTTCCAGACCTTTCTTGGAATCTGCGTCCGCCTTCCAGGATCGCAGCCACAAGGTGCGACGAGCAGCTACCGCTGCTGAAGAAATTCTAGACACCAGAGTACTAATGTCTAGAGCCGCCTTGTTGATGTAGGTGGCCGAATCACGGAGATTGCCAATCAACTCCGCCTGTTCGGCCGGACCGTCGGATTCAAAAGAAGCCTCTAATGAATCCGCCCAGCGCTCCATCGCTCTGGCAACCCAGCAAATGGCCATAGCCGGCCGTGCTGCCCCCCCTGCAAGGGAATAAGCGGACTTCAGGCAGATTTCTACCTTGCGGTCCGTAGCATCCTTAAGGGAGGACATGGATGGCATCGGCAATGTGGCACTATGGACAAGACGGGTCACGTGAGAATCCACCTGTGGAGGGGATTCCCACTTAGCAAAATAATTATCCGCGAACGGATAAGCCACCGCCAGGCGTCTCTGCGGCTGGTATCTTTTGCCAGGTTGTTTCCACGCCTCCTCTAAATGGTCCACCAACTGACCCGAAAGAGGAAAGACTGTGGCATCGCCCTTCACATCATTGAAAAAGGCATACTTAGATTTAGCCGCTGGGGGAACTTCGTCCTCAATCACCAAGGCTGTGCGGACCGCCCGAATAAGTCCAGGAATATATACTTTGGACTTAGCATCAGCATCCTTAGTATGGAGAGGTTCCTGATCGTAAGGATCCAGAATCTCCCCATCATCAGACGTCCCTTCGTCATCCTCATAAGGAGCGGACAGAGACGCCACCGGCCTTTTATGAGGCCGCATCACAGACTCCCCTTGCAACACATCCGACAAGTGCTGTACAGAACTCGTCAGGGAGTTAACCCACGCTGGCTCCTGAGAACCTGGGAGCGGGGAAATAGGGAGACTGTGGGGTACCACCAATTGTCGTGGGAACCCCTGCATGGGTGACGACACCACAGACTGCTGGGACAAACCCATCAGAGTAAACGCAGGCTGCGGAGCTAACTGGCCCACTAAAGCTGTTAACGCCTGAGCGAAACAAGCCCAGGGCGGCTCCTGTACCGGTGCTGTAACCGTAATAGGCCGCTCCATGGACAGACACTGCCGGCAAAGGCCCTCCGCGCTACCCTCCCCCTCCGCTAACGGTACTTTGCACGTGGTACACTGTAGCCGGAGGGGAAAATCACTTTCAGACATGATGGCACCACGTATGTGACCTCTCTCACCAATTAAGTATTAAATAGGCGAGAGACCACCCTGCAGCACCGCACCGCAAGGGCTTTAGCAGAAAGAACAGGGACAGTAATAAAGCTGACAGTTTAGAGAAGAAAAGTTACAGGCAGCGCTAGCACAGTCACATACAATGCAGAGAAATAACATTTCCTGCACTAACAGCGCTGATCACTCAACTACACAGACACAGGGCCTGGTAGGACACAGCGCTGCATACACAGACCTGAGCCACAGTGGAGGAGAGGTATGCGGGGGGACCCAGACCACGATGCTTCCTTCCAGACTTCCAGCAGCGTTCACCATGCGTTGCAGAGAAGATGGCCGCCGAGGAGCAGAGAGAAGCTGGCCTGGGGGAGGAGCGCTGACACAGGACCAGTCAGCACAGTGCAGAGAGGGCTGTGTGCAGCGGGGGAGGCGCCAGCTGTGAGACAGGGAAGGCGCGCTCCCCTGGCATGCATTTAACCCCTGGGATGCCGCAGCGCTACCGCTCTGCTGCGGTCCGCTGTCCCAGGGGGTAGTGGAAAGCGCAGGTTCAGTACCTGGCTCCACGCTGCAGCCAGTCCCCAGGGAGCCCCCTGCCTGGGGACTTAGGACCATGTGACCAGCAGGGACCCACCGCGGGACCCCGCTGCTTACCTTTGTCCCCCTTGGATCCGGCCATGGTCCGGAACATCTGGGGTCACCGCTAGCTGTGACCCCAGATGCTCACCAGCATCCCCGGATCGGTACCGGCGTTCTGGTACCGGCGGGGGTGTAGGGAAGACAGCATGGACGTCAGGACTGACTGTCCATGCTGTACATCCAGATGTGCAGCCACAGCTGCACTGAAGAAAGCTTCAGGGGCTCTTCTAGCCCCCACTCCGACAGGTGCACCCGACGCC